>JAJEKV010000049.1:7313726-7839852 GCA_021234155.1 Isoetes taiwanensis
ACATCAGTATACTTCGTTCAGTTACGGCTATTGGAAACTCGTCGCGAGAAGCGGAAGCGTGCAAGAAGGGCACTCGATAACCGGTACCAAGTTAGAATTGAGGTTGAAGTCTTTTTGATGGGTGTTGATTTCTGAACCGCTTTGAGGCAAGGTTTGGGGGCTTAACAATGACTTGTTCAAGAAGACATTGGGCCACATTAGGAAGCCATGAATGATGCTAGCCTTAAGTCATGGTGTGAAATCGTTCTTGTTGGAGAAGTACCGTATCCCAAGATCCCGGCAATTGTTGAAGGACTACTTTGAGGGCGAGGCTAGCAAAGGAGTCAATCACGATGAGGCGTGAAGCAGTTCAAGGAGGCATTCTAAATGGGGAAGAAGCTGGCGAAGAGACTAAAGATGCACTCATCCTTGATGCCCACTCAGCTGACCCTTAGCATTGAAGCTGTTGGTGGAGTAAACAAAGCTCATTCCCGAGAATTTTCTGATTCCAACTACAAAAAATCCCAGTGTTTTAGCACCCTGTCAGGATAAGCAAACAGCAGGTATGCAATTGGTCTTTGAAGGAGAAAGAAACGACAAAAGGTGCGGGGCAGGAAGAATTTGATTTGGCCGGTATTGCCCGGCTCAAGAGGTATTCCTCGATTGAAGTTACTTTTTGAAGTAGATCGCGGATAAGATTCTAAAAGTGAAAGCGGAGGATAAGTCAGGTAAAGCGAGAAGATCATCGTGCTGGCATTAAAGATCGTTTATCTTCGGATGAGGTTGATAGAATGATCAAAGAGGTGAGGAATATCAGAGGCAAGATAAGAAGGTGAAGGAAAGATTGATGCGAGGGAATAGATTGGAGACATATGTGTACAACATGAAGAGTTCAATTGGTGACAAGGACAAGCTAAGCGGATAAGCTAGATTACGATGACAAAAGAAATTGAAGCTGAATTGAAGGAAATCTTGGAGTGGTTGGGCCGATAACAAGTCTTTGAAGGGGAGGATTTGAAGAGAAGCTGAAGGAGATTGAGAATATTTGCAATCCCATAATAACCAAGGTTTATCAAGAGTGGTGCTCATGCCTCGGAGGAGGATAGAGATCACTCAGAGCTGTAAATATCTTGAGACATTAAAATTGTAGTGCGAGTAATGGCACAAATACTTGTAGATATGGAAATAGTGTCGAGATGTATATTAAGCTTATGCTTATTATCTAGTTTTTCACACCACTTGTCTTAGCTTTCAACTTTTCTAATAACTTTTAAAATTTTGTACACTTTCTATAAAATTTATCCGGCATGTTAGACATGCATTTCAAGACTTGCTTGCATGAAACAAAGAAAAGAAAAAGTAGTATGCGGTAGAGTGGAAGATGGATATTGAAATTATTCCAAAGTAACAAAATAAACTTGTCACTAACAGTCTTGCAACCCAATAATCTTACAACCAAAGTATCTTTACTTTCTTTATTTACCAAAGAAATATATAAATTTGGGCTTTGGAAAGGCATAAACTTTTGTTGGATGGTAAGACTGTCAGGGCAAACATAGATGGAACTTTAGCCAATGTTGCTTACAAAAATGCATTAGCAAAGAAAGAATCATAGAAAAGTACCGAAATTGTAGTCTTAGATATTAGAAATTGAAATGCACATCCATGCTTTTTAAAGGTTTGCATTCTTGCAAACAACCATCTCTAATCATATAACAAGCGGGGGCGTGCGCCGTTTATTTATATTTGCGAAAGACTTCTCATACAAAGTTCCAAAATGTCTAGATGCCAAAATTGATTTCAACAAGTCGATTCAAGTGCTTCTTGTTGAATTTAATGATAGCCAAGCGTGTCTGTGCCTAGATGCCAAGATCTGATGGCAGCGAGGTGAAGGTGGAAGATGGACCTGCAATTTGTCCAAAGTAACAAAATAAACTTGTCACTAACAAATCTTGCAACCCAATAGCATTGGTTGGATGTCTCTCTCTGGATTTGTTGGCCTTGAAATATATGAATTTGAAGCGGAAAACATTGCTTTGATCAATTTTCTTCAACTAAGTCCTACTTCCTTACGGTTATGTTATCAGACGCCATTACTTGCTGCATCTTTGGATGGTAAGACTTGTCAGAACAAACATAAGATGGAACTTTGGCCAATGTTCCTTACAAAATCACATTAGCAAAAGCGGATCATAGAAGGGTATAAATTGTAGTCTTAAAATATTCAGGGTGGAAATGCACATCTTAAAAGAGTATTTGCTTTTAAAGGTTTGCAGTGCTTGTAAACAACCATCTATAATCATAAGACAAGCGGGGAAGCATTGCCATTTATTTAGATTTGTATTTTGCGAGAAAGGGTTTCTCACATTCAAGTTCAAAAGTGCCTAGACGGTGGCCTTCAAAATTTGATTTCAACAAGTCGATTCAAAATTGCTTCTTGTTGGTGTTAATGATGATAGCCAAGCGTAGTAAATTAGATACTCTATATGAATCTGTTTTTGTACTGTTGTTAACATCTCTATATCTTTTATATTATAATGTGCTCACATTGTCATGGATCCGCGCCCTAAAACTTTGGACGGCCCAGATTTACTTGAAATTTTTTTGATGGCTTAGATTGCCAGAAAAAAAATTGGGTAGGTGCACTAGCACCGCTTAAGTTTCCACGTTTTAAAGTACACTCTGACGGTACGCCATTTGGCGAGATATAATGAGTATGATGGGCGGTTAATGGAAATAAGTCTTGAGGAAGAAGCCGTTTTCGATTTCTAAATTTAAATTAAATTTGAGTTACTTTAGAAAACATCTTCACAAAGCCGGCTTCTTTTCACTTAATATCGCAGTCTTCTTCTCTTTTCTTGATCACGTGGCTTGGTGGTTGGATTTGCTACATCTAATTTGAACAACAAAATAAACTGATATTAATGTGTTTTACAGTAGCCGATTCCCTTGCTCGAGGAGGTCCAAATCTAGCGCTCAAGCCATATAGATGTCTCTAGGTTTTGTTCATATCCCCTCACCTTGCCACTCGCATTATTTTGATCTTCTTTACTTATTAACTCCAAGCGGCTTAAAGGCTGTCATTGTTTATTATGATGTCATGATTGGATTGGAATAAGAGACCCACGAGTAGATTATATAGTTTAGATGCACAGAAACATATACATTCACATGCACATGGCAAAGAGATTTCTTTGCTTCATATGATGCCAAACCAGCCAAGTTCTCTTCATTTGGGAGGATGGACCCCTAGGCTACTTATCGTTGCTTTTACCTCTTATTTGTATATGATAAAAAGATTTAATGACAAATGGAGCTTTGTTTGGAATCTGCATGTTATAAGCGTTTGGCCATAGGATGCACATGGCGTTGTACCTTATTATTTATACTTTCATTATCTTCTATTCCTCTATATAGCGCCTCTGCATGCCGTGATATTATTGTCCGGTTATTTTGTACTTTGGTACTTTTACAATGTTGGACTGGCAGAAATTGCAGTTTCTGAGTTTTAGTTAAAGTTCTTCTTAAAAAGGCGGTTGAAGTCCATAACTATATGCTTTATAGTATGCGCATGTATTCTTTGGTTAAAAGTCCTTTATATGCTTTCTAATCTTTGCATGTCTTCATTGGTTAAAGTCTATCATAAGGTTCTTCTATTGATGAGGAAAATTGGCATGTCATATAATTCTTTTACTTTTTACTTGCGTAAATCGGCATTGACTACCTTCATTGTAGCTTTCTTTTAATTTTCTCTCTTCTACTTGATATTGTGCAAGTGGTTCATTTAGAAAGAAAAGCAAGCCTTTTTTTGGGTGCATACTAAGTTAGGTGAAGTTTATCATCACATAAAACACAAGCGATTCAAGAGAAATCTTTTTGCAATTTAAATACTTTCTCACTTTTATCACCGCACTGGTCTTCCTAGGTATCTAAAATGTGCAAAGAGCGTCCGATGAAACCACTAAGCTTGAATAATGTAAACATTTTTGAATAATGTTGGACAATTTGAGATTATGTAAACTTCATTAGACTTATTTGCTTAGATTGATCCTTCACTTATCGCCTTACACACATTTAAAAACCAGCTATCAATCACTTTCACTATCTAAATTATCACTTTCACTTTTCTTTATCACTTTTTCCTCGACATAAATATCTTGAGACATTCAAAATTCATAGTCACGAGTAATGACACAAATAAAACATAGATAGCGGAAGCCAATGTCCAGAAGGGTGTATATTTAAACAGCATATACAGACATGCACCACCACTTTTCTTAACTTCAACTTTTTCTAATAACTTCTAAACGTGCACACTTTTTATAAAAATTTACATCCCATTTTACATATTCGACATGCATTTACAACTTTACTTTGCTTGCATCAAACAAAGAAAAGAAGAAGTGGTAATGAGTGAAGAAGGTGGAAGATGGACCTCAAAATTGTCAAAGTATAAATACAGCATGCTAACAAGTGCATTGGTTGGATGTCTCTTCTTCTTTATTTGCCAGAAAATATATGAATTTGGAGCTTAGAAAACATTTAGCTTTGATCAATTTTCTTTGTATCGGCGCAATTTTATAGGGCATGCATTACGGTAGCATGCTGGATGTTGAACGTGGTACAAATATAGATGGAACTTTGGCCAATATTTAGCACAAAAGTACGTGTAAAGCGAGCAAAGAAAGGGTATAAATTGTAGTCTTAGAAATATTAAATAGAAATGCACATCTTAAAAAAGAGTAAGTACAGCTTTTAAAAAGGTTTGCAAATTCTTGTAAACAACCATCTCTAGTATAAGACAAGCGAGGGGAAGTGCGTTGTGCGTTATTTTTGCAGTATTTCTCATTCGGTTTCAAAAAAATGCCTAGATGCGAAGTAGAATCACGATTGGCCTTCAAGAATTGATTTCAACAAATTCGATTCCATTTGCTTCTTGTTGGTATTATGATGTAAGCACGATACTCACGTATTTACCTACATACTCTATATGAATCTGTTTGTCACTTTCATAAATATCTCCATCATCTTATATATATTATAATGTTATCTCGTGTGTCATGGATCCATGCAAGCTTTAAGACTGACTGATTTACTTGAAATTTTTTTGGGCCTTGTAGATTTACTTGAAAAAGTTGGTTAGGACTTGTTCTTTTCTTAAAGGTTTAAAGTCTTCTCCTCTTTTAGGTCGTGGCGGTGGTCGGATTTGCCACCGACTAATTTATGAAAATAACCCAAATAATCGGTCATTTCTATATTTGGTTACTTAGCTAGAGGTCATCTAGCGCTGCATCCTTCTAGAATCTCTAGGTTTGGGTCTTGCCCTCCTCACCTTGCCACTTGCATTATTTTTTGGTCTTTGCCTTTTACTTAGTTACTCCGAGGGCATTGGCACAAGGTTTGTCATTACTTTCTTGTACGAAATATATGAATTTGGAGCTTGAAAACATCGCTTTGTGGCTGGATGGTAAGACTTGTCAGACAAACATAGATGAACTTTGGCCAATGTTGCTTACAAAATGCATTGGCAAAGAAAGAGATCATAGAAAGACATAAATTGTGAGTCTTGAGTATTAAATTGGAAATGCATTTAATGGCACCCCAAGGTTGCAAATTCTTTATGTGACCATCTCTAATCAAGTAAGATAAAGTGGCCTTCAAATTGAAGGTGGAAGATGGGCCTATAAAAGTGTTCAAAGTAACAAAGAATAAACTTGTCACTAACAAGTCTTGTAACCCAATAGCGTGATTTGGATGTCTCTAGTTTGTTGATGAAATATGAATTTGGAAGCTTGGAAAACATTGCTTTGATCAATTTTTCTTCAACTAGGTCCACCACTTTGCTTAGTTATGTTATAGGGCATGCATTCGAAATGCTTGCATCTTTGGATAGTAAGACTTGTAGGGCAAACATAGATGGAACTTTGTGTGTTCCTTACAAAAATGCATTGGCAAAAGCAGGATCATAGAAGGGTATAAATTGGCAGTGAAATATTCAAAGATTGGAAATGCACATCTTAAAAAGAGTATTTGCAGCTTTTAAAGGTTTTAATTCTTGTAAACAATATCTCTAATCATAAGGCAATGGGAGGCGTGCCATTGTTGGTTGTATTTTTAGAAGGTTTCTCATTCAAGTTCAAGTGCCTTGCGGGTACCTTCAAATTATTAGTTTCAACAAATTCGATTCAAAGTGCTTCTTGTTGGTATTGTGATGTAAGCGTAATTACGATAGATAATCTATATGAATACATTTTGTCACTGTATTTAACATCTCCTCATCTTTGCCTTGCAATGTTAACTCTGTGTCATGGATCAGCCTAAAACTTTGGGCCGGCCCATAATTACTTGAAAATTTTTTTGATGCCTTAGATTTACTTGAAAAGTTGGGTGGGGTACTTTTCTTTCTTAAGTTTTCCACGTTTTGAAACACTCTGAGTAGCGTGGCGGAGGACTCTCTTGAGGATATATAATGGGCTGATTATGCAAAATAGGGTGCGGAAGAGGCTAGTTTTTCGGTTCACAAATTTGTAAAATCGTGAGTTACTTTAAGCGTCTTCACAAACCAAGCTTCTTATATCTATGAAGTCTTCTCCTCCTTTTGATCGTGGCTTGGTGGTTGGGGTTGCTATGGCTAATTTAGACAGCGAAAATAACCCAAATAATGAGGACATTTTGTGGCGATTCCCTTGCTTGAGAGGTCGAATCTAGCTCCCATCCTCCTGGAATGTCTAGGTTTGATCCACAGCATCCCCTGCATGCCACATTATTTTTGATCTTCTTTATGACAACTCGGGCATTGCTGTGTCATTGTATTTATTATGATGTACGCATGATTGGATTGGAATGAAGGCCCAATTTCTTTGCTTCTAATATGGCGCCAAACCCGACCTATGGCTCTTACATTTAGGAGGATGGAGCCCCTAAAATGCACTTTTGTCTTTGCTTTACCTCGATTATATATGATAATAGAGTTAATGACAAGTGGGCTCTGTTGGAATCACGCATGGTTGTAGCGTTTTGGCCATAGGATGCACATCACGTTGTGCCTCACTATTTATACTTCATTATATACAGTTTCCATCTCTCTCTCTTTCTCTTAAATATGGTCAATGTGTATTGCTCAATTATTTTGTACTTTGGGTACTTTTCACAGGTGTATAGGACTAGCAAGGAAGTACAATTTACAGGTTACAAGGTATTAAGATTCTGTCAGTGCTTCTTAAAAGGCAGTTGAAGCCCATATATATGCTTTATGTCTGCATGTAGTCACTGATTAAAGTTTTTTACATGCCCAAAGGGGCCGAGCAACCTAACCTCGCTTACACTATGGCAATGGGGCCTCAACGCCTAAAAGCCTGCTGGCGGAAAAAGAGAGCTCAGTGGCTGGCCAGATGGAATGTGCGAGAACACGAGGTGCATCAAGTGCAAAGCGGAGGCCGATCGCTGCGATCTCATTTGGAGGGGAGGGGGAGGGTAACATTGCGGTGGTATCAATTTTTGTTGTGTGAGCATGGGCATCGTTGCATTGTTTTTTTTGTCAAGCTTCTAGCGGCCGGTAGGGTTGGTGTAATGTTGGAATCATGAATGTTGTTCATAGATTTGTAATTGACTTTCTCTTTTGCTTCACTAAATGTGGGTTTGGAAAAGCATCTCTAGAATCATAAAATTGATTAAGGTTTAAAATGATTCTTGTGTTATGAATGTGGTGGACGAGGTTAGATGCATGCATGCTAGAGATCGTCTTTTTTTTTTTTCTTTTTTTTCTCTCCTTTTTTTTTTTTTTTGGGGGATGGGTGGATGGGGGATGATGAAGATGGGGGATGCCTATATGTGAGAACTATTTTAGTCTCTATTGATTATTTTCTAGGAAGCCATTATTTAATTTCTAGTTCTTACTTGAATTATGCCACGTTTGGTGCTTATGGCTGGTGTAGAGGGCAATTGAGTGTAAAAGCGCAATGAAGAATGGTGTTCATGCATTTGTAATTTAAAAGTGGCAACCTCAACTTTCGATTGAAATGTTGCTAATTTAAAAGATGCATTAAGCTGCGAAGACATGATCATAATAGCCAACTAATAATTCATAATGATTTTGCATCCGTGACCTTAATCATGCAATCGTGTGGATTTGTTTCCCTTTGTCCCAAAGGTAACCTGCTATTGTCTGAGAGCTTAGAATGATAATATAAGTAACATCCTTTAGTATGCAGAGACATTCTTCGTAACAATTTTCTCAAAACTATTGCCTACACATATCTAACCTATATCTCATGTTTACATAATATTCTTCTTCCAAGCAATCATGGGAAGACTCTCTAGGCTTCCTCAAGACTTGCACAATGAATCAAAATGTCGCTTCATAATAGAGTCAATGACATGGCACACTTGGCATTGCATAGAGCCTAAATGATGTTAGCGCAAGTTGTCTAAGTTTGTTTTGCATTATTATTTCATGTCTCCTAGCATCAAAATGAATTTACAAAAGTGTGTGTCTTGAACGGACATAATTCAAACAAAGTGGACACAAAAGATGCCAACGTCACAATACCCAAAACTTATTATCCTTAAATGTTTTCCAAATCATTTTAGCTTGTTGACCTTGATTTGTTGCAACTTGAAATTTCAATCCTTAAAGCAATCATTAGGAAATGCCTTGTGCATATTTACAAACTGGAACATAATATGTTGCATTACCTAGTTATGGAAAAGGATTTGGGAACTGCAATAGGATTGCATCCATCGTCCAGTGGTCCTCAAGAATTTAGCATTAAATAAGGCAAAATGCCTAAACTTGGAAGAGTCATGGAATGTATTCCAACACGGGGAACTTGCAAAAAATAATATGATATGGTTGAAGTAGATAACAAATATTTGCCTATTTAGAAAAAGAGCCAAAAAGGCATACTAGGCATTCCATCTTAATGCCCACTTCTGGCGGAATTTTTGGCTCTATTGATCAGTTTGCTAAGTAATTTATATTTTCATTTCAGGTGACAACTCTGACAGGTCGTTTCAATGTGTTGTTGGAGAACGTGCAGATGATCCTCATAGGAGCAAAAAAGTGAATAGAAAATTGAAAAAACTGAGCAAGAAGTAAACAGGGCATGAAGAAGAATTTTGAGCTGTATAAGCAACGCTTGTTTGACATTCAAATCTTATGCATCAATTTATCAAGCATGCAATCTGTATTGACATCTAAGCTATAAATTAATTTACCTCTTACCGTCAATAACATCGTCTGCTCTATCTTTGCTTGAGTTCTGCAACTACAGTTCTATCTTATGCATGCTGCCCATATCCAGAAATCAATCCTTGTGTCATGACAAGCCATGTGAATTTCTGAGAGAAAAAAATATGTGCATGCCCTATGAGTTCAAACAAAGGAGGATTATATTATGTGCATTAGACATAGCTGACCGAAATTCAATGCCGTGGATAACTATTCTTTGTTTAAAATACCAAAATTTGGAACACAGACAGCCAATAGAACAAACATGTAATGGCTCTAACAATCCTTCCGTGCAGATCTAGAATACATAACTGAATCATCTAACCAGAGCTCTGATACCTAGGCAACATGCCTCATGTCTCTATCACTCTAGCCTCCAGAATAATTCAGTCAACTGCTGCAGTGCAAGCTGATTCACTTTTGCAAGCTTGTGGAGTCACGAAAACTTCCATTTCCATTTAAACCAATGCAGACCCAGCATATGCTAGTATAATCTAGAGCAAACTAAACTACAAACATATAAATCCTTACCTTTTGAAATAATAAAAGCCCATCAACCGCTTCAATCATTTGAAGCTTCCATTTGGCATTAGCATTCAATTTCTAAGAACATCGGAGTCTGTTGCTATCTAAGAGACTATTTATTTTAAAGAAAATACCTGCAACAAAATTCCGTCCAAGCTTGTTACATCTCTATATAATTCGCAAAACTCTATACATAACCGATGTAAACTACAACTAAGCACATGAAGTAGCTTAGCTTGGTAGCCATTGCAAGCTGGTATAACACAACCATGCCAAAACAAACTCAAGGCTTTCAAATAATCCTCAATTATATTGCAATATCTGCTGGAGGAAAACACATAGAGAGGAATTTGAAGAGGAATTTGCAGTTAGTAGGAAAACAACCTAAATCTTTGGGGCATGATGTAACGTTGTGCAGCTTAAGATAGCAAAGTGTTGGCCCAAGTTCCATGACGTGAGCTAAAAGGCATGATAGCATGGATTTTCACCTTCCTTGCATCATGTTCTTTATCTCCTTCACAGTCCTGGTTTTTATATCTGCAAATTAAAATGGCATAGCGTTGGTGATGTTCCAGGATGTCAGCTTAAAGGCATGATAGTATGGATTTTCATCTTTCTTGCATCATGTTCGTTGTCTAGTTCACAGTCCTGTTTTTTTATATCGAGCAGTAAAGTGAATATGAGTGTGTCCTAATTTTTGCTTCCCTCTAGTCATAGATAGATAGTGAACTGCCTTTGTGTGCCAATAACACTATGAACATAGTCTGCAAATGCCTTTAATACCGTTGAAACCTCTGTGAGATTGAAAGGCCTTTATAGCTCAAGCAAGAGAAACCTCCATGCTATTAGAGTTTGCAATGGGTGCCTCCAGATTTGACTGTGGTGGAATTGCATGACCATAGCTGCAGTGGGCTCTTGAGAACAAAGTCTCAAGGTAATAGGATGTTGCGTAGAAAATATTACCCCTTAAAGGGGCAAGATGAGAAGTGGGCATAGTATGAACAAAATTTATTGCCTACATGCATAGGCATTCTTCAACAAATAAAAGGTCGTCAACCCATGGAAATTCATTGCCCCTGCATGCAGAGCCACTCTCGCCGAATAAAGGTTTCCCGATTATAATACCTTCGTTGTATATCATGTTATTATTCACCCAATTGCTGCAAGTAATACATAAGACTAGTGTTAGTCACTGCTGCAGCCATAGGATGATCCCCAAACCTCCTTATTCTAATGACGTTGGAGACGTCTGTAAATTTCTTCTGTTGCTAAATAAACTGCAATGACATGTGCAGAATGAATATGGATTTGCTACAATGGAATTAGCATCTGGATTTACACGATTAGCATTTGAATGTCATGATTGCTGCTTGAACATGGCAGAGAGATGCCTTTCTCTAGATCCTCCATTCTCACATTTGAGAATAACCAAGAACTGAGAAAGGTCTCTTCAAAAAAGCTCACATCCTTGCATTCTACAAAATTTTCAAGCTCGTAGAAAAACCAATAAATTGAAGTACTGCCTTTGCACCCTTGGTACTAATAAAGCCTTAACAGACCATAATTATCCAGTTCAAATAGTCTAAGGTAGCTTAAGGAACCCTGGGATCATCATATTCTCTTCTGAATACTATTTATCTAGCAATGAGCAGGACTTGCAATTGAAGCAAGCCATGAATTGAAAAGTGGAGTTATTGATGGCTTTCTTCTTACAAGATCATTGATAACTACGGTCTAGCCCAAAAAACACATGCATGGCCACGGGAGGAAATGAGCCCGGCAATAACTAGTCACAATAATTAGCAAATCATTCAATTTCCCTAAACACAACTGCAAACCATCACCTTAAATAACATGAGATAAGCTCCAAAATATGCAAGTCCTGGCAGCACGTCTCCTTCGATTCCTAGGGCCTGCAAAAACCACAAGGATCACGGGCCTGCATAAAAAAGAAAGTGCGGATGTGAACATTCCAAGAGTATTACCCTGGATGGAACTCTAAAGATTATTTCAAGCAAAATCACATTGCACAAATTAGTAAAGTGATCACTTTAAATAACATGCAGGCAAGCTCTAAAATATGCACAGCTTAGCAGCATTTCCCCGTTAGAACGTGTATCGTCAAACAGTTGAAATACTAGATTAAATATGCTAGCTTAGGGGCATCTCAATTTGATGCAAAACCCTGGATACCTTACAAAGGATGGTTTCTTCGCCCATATAGTAATGCACAGCATATGCAACCAATTTTAATAACATGCTGTCAATCCTCCACATGCTGCTATTACATGCAACAAAACGAATTTAAGGGGCATATAGTATTTGCGCATAAAATCACCATACTCTTCCATTTCGTGCCAAGATCGGCCAGCAAAGAATTAGGTTCAATAAGAACTCATCAAGAAGAAAAAAATAATGCTTGCCTTTTTTTTCCCTTTTCCCTTTTGCGTTTCTTTTCATTTCCTTTGCCCTTTTCCTTGCTTGTTTAAAAAAGCAGAGTGGTGAGAAGCAGAAGCAGAAGAGAGTGTTGAGAGAAGCAGAGGCAGTAGAGAATGTCGAGGGAAGTAGCTCATGTTAGCAGATTAGGTCTATGCTTGGTTTTTCTTACAATTTGGGTTGTATCTGTAGCAGCAGGCGCAGAAGAAGCTCCCAAATTAGATACAGTAATTGGTATTGATCTGGGAACAACATATTCTTGTGTGGGTGTTTATAACAAAGATGGGCATGTAGAAATCATAGCCAATGACCAGGGAAATCGAATCACACCATAATGGTTAGCCTTCACAGATTCTGAAAGGCTTATTGGAGAGGCAGCCAAGAACCAAGCTGCTTCTAACCCCGAAAGGACAATTTTTGACCCTAAACGTTTGATTGGAAGGAAGTTTGACGACAAAGAAGTCCAAAATGATATGAAACTATTGCCCTACAAGATCATCAACAAAGATGGGAAACCTTATATACAAGTTAAGATCAAGGATGGCGAAGTTAAGCTTTTTTCAGCCCGGAGGAGATTAAGCGCTATGATTTTGATAAAAATGAAGGAAACTGCCGAGGCATTCTTAGGAAAGGTCGTAAAAATCTTTGTTATCACTTTGTCGGCTTATTTCAATGATGCATGAGAGATAGGCCACAAAAGATCTTTGGTATCATTCTTTGGACTTAACGTGGCTCGTATTGAATGAGCCAAGCTAGCAAAGACATTGGCTTATGGACTTAATGAGAAGGGAAACGAGAAGAACATACTTGTGTTTGACCTTGGTGGTGGTACCTTTGATGTCGACATCTTAACAATTGATAATGGAGTATTTGAAGTTTTAGCCACAAGTGGTGATACTCATCTTGGAGGAGAGGATTTTGACCACAGAATTATGGAGCACTTCATTAAACTCATCAAGAAGAAGTACAACAAGGACATTAGCAAGGATAGCGGGGCTATTGGGAAACTCCGTCCATGAGGCGGAGCGTGCAAAGAGGGCACTCGATAACCGGCACCAAGTTAGAATTGAGGTTGAGAGTCTTTTTGATGGTGTTGATTTCTCACGAACCACTTACGAGCAAGGTTTGAGGAGCTTAACAATGACTTGTTCAAGAAGACATTGGCCCATTAGGAAGGCCATGAATGATCTTGGCCTTAAGAAGTCATGATTGATGAAATCGTTCTTGTTGGAGGAAGTACTTCGTATCCCAAAGATCTGACAATTGTTGAAGGACTACTTTGAGGGCAAGGAGCCTAGCAAGGGAGTCAATCGATGAGGCTGTTTGTAGCCTATGGTGCAGCCAGTTCAAGGAGGCATTCTAAGTGGGGAAGGCGGCGAAGAGACTAAAGATGCACTCATCCTTGATGCCACTCCTTTGACCCTTGGCATTGGCTGTTGGTGGAGTGATGACAAAGCTCATTCCGTGGGTACTACGATTCCAACTAAAAATCCCAAGTGTTTAGCACCTATCGGGATATGCAAACAACCGTAATGCATTCAGGATCTTTGAAGGAGAAAGAAGCTTGACAAAAGATTGTCGGGGAACTTGGAAAATTTGATTTGAGCGGTATTGCCCCCCGACTCAAGAGGTATTCCTCGATTGAAGTTACTTTTGAAGTAGATGCGGATGGAATTCTAAAAGTGAAGGCAGAGGATAAAGGCGTCCGGTAAAAGCTGAGAGAAGATCATCATTATCTAGCGACAAAGATCGTTTATCTTTAGATGAGGTTGATAGAATGATCAAGGAGGTCGAGGAATATGCGAGCAAGATAAGAAGGTGAAGGAAAAAGATTGATGCCAGGAATAGATTGGAGACATATGTGTACAACATGAAGAGTTCAATTGGTGACAAGGACAAGCTAGCGGATAAGCTAGATTCTGATGACAAAGAAAAGATTGAAGCTGAATTGAAGGAAATCTTGGAGTGGTTGGACGATAACCAAAGTGCTGAAGGGGAGGATTTCGAAGAGAAACTGAAGGAGATTGAGGATGTTTGCAATCCCATAATAACCAAGGTTTATCAAAAGACTGGTGCTCATGCCTCAGAGGAAGAGGATGAAGATCACTCGAGGCTGTAAATATCTTGAGACATTCAAAATTCATGGTCACGAGTAATGACACAAATACTTGTAGATATGGAAATAGTAATCTGAGATGTATATTAGCTTATGCTTATTATCTGGTTTTCACACCACTTGTCTTAGCTTTCAACTTTTCTAATAACTTTTAAAATTTTGTACACTTTCTATAAAAATTTATCCAGCATGTTAGACATGCATTTACAAGACTTTGCTTGCATGAAACAAAAGAAAAGAAGAAGTGGTAATGAATGAAGGTGGAAGATGGATGTTGAAATTGTCCAAAGTAACAAAATAAACTTGTCACTAACAAGTCTTGCAACCCAATAATCTTGCAACCCAATGTCTTTACTTTGCTGACTGCAAGAAATATATAAATTTGGAGCTTGGAAAACATCGCTTTTATTTGGATGGTAAGACTTGTCCGGGCAAACATAGATGGAACTTTGGCCAATGTTGCTTACAAAAATGCATTGGCAAAGAAAGAGATCATAGAAAGGGTATAAATTGTAGTCTTGAATATTAAATTGAAATGCACATCTATGCTTTTAAAGGTTTGCAAATTCTTGCAAACAACCATCTCTAATCATATGACAAGCAGGAGGCGTGCCGCCGTTTGTTATATTTTGCAGAAAGGGCTTCTCTTTCAAGTTCCAAAAATGTCTAGATGCCAAAATTGATTTCAACAAATCGATTCAAGTGCTTCTTGTTGGTGTTAATGATGGCAAACGTAGTCTGTGCCTAGATGCCAAGATACAATGGCCTTCAAAATTGAAGGTGGAAGATGGACCTCGAAATTGTCCAAAGTAACAAAATAAACTTGTCACTAACAAGTCTTGCAACCCAATAGCATTGGTTGGATGTCTCTAGTTTGTTGACCGCAAGAAATATATGAATTTGAAGCTTGGAAAACATTGCTTTGATCAATTTTCTTCAACTAAGTCCACACTGCTTCTGGTTATATTATCGGGCATACATTCTGCTGCTTGCATGCTGGATGGTAAGACTTGTTCCGGCAAACATAAATGGAACTTTGGCCAACGTTCCTTACAAAAATGCATTGGCAAAGAAACAGATCATAGAAAGGGTATAAATTGTAGTCTTGAAATATTCAATTGAAATGCACATCTTAAAGAAGAAGAAGAAGAAGAAGAAGAAGAAGAAGAAGAAGAAGAAGAAGAAGAAGAAGAAGAAGAAGAAATTTTAACGTCACGCCACAAGGCAGCGTCCTATCGGACATGTGACACTTTACAACACACCCAGATGGGTCCTGCCCCCACCACTTTAAAGAGTAAGTACACGCTTTTAAAGGTTTGCAAATTCTTGTAAACAACCATCTATAATCATAAGTCAAGTAGGAGACGTGCCATTGTTAGTTGTATTTTGCAGAAAGGGTTTCTCATTCAAGTTCCAAAAGTGCCTAGACAGTGGCCTTCAAAATTGATTTCAACAAGTCGATTCAAGTGCTTCTTGTTGGTGTTAATGATGGCAAACGTAGTCTGATAGATACTCTATATGAATCTGTTTGTCATTATTGTTAACATCTCCACTCATCTTTATATTATAATGTTAACTCCTGTGTCATGGATCACGCCCTAAAACTTTGGGCCTGATTTACTTGAAATTTTTTGATGGCTTAGATTTACTTGAAAAAAATAGGTCGGTACTTTTCTTTCTTAAGTTTTCCACGTTTTAAGGTCGCTCACGGTGCCATTGGCGAGATATGAGCAGGGGTAGCAATGGGCGGTTATTGGAAATAGGGTGCGGAAGGAAGCCGTTTTCCAGTTTCACAAATTTGTAAAATTCGTGAGTTACTTTAGAAAGCATCTTCACAAAGCAAGCTTCTTTATATCCTATGAAGTCTTCTTCTCTTTTTGCGGTCGTGGCTTGGTGGTTGGATTTGCTACATCTAATTTAGACAACAAAAATAACCCAAATAATCTGTCATTTATGTGTTGATTCCCTTGCTCCAGAGGTCCAAATCTAGGGCTCCATCCTCCTAGATGTCTCTAGGTTTGTTCCTGTCCCCCTCACCTTGCCACTCGCATTATTTTCGATCTTCTTTATGATAACTCCAAGCATTGGCACAAAAGCTGTCATTGTTTATTATGATGTCTGCATGATTGGATTGGAATGAAGACCCACGAGTAAAGAATTATATAGTTTAGATACAGAAACATATGCTCTTATTCACATGCACATGGCAAAGAGATTTCTTTGCTTCTAATATGATGCCAAACCAAGCCAAGTTCTCTTCATTTGGGAGGATGGACCCCCTAAAAGACTGCTTTTATCGTTGCTTTTACCTCTGTTGTATATGATAAAAAATTTAATGACAAATGGAGCTTTGTTGGAATCTGCATGTTATAGCGTTTTGGCCATGGGATGCACATGACGTTGTGCCTTATTATTTATGTTTCATTATCTTCTATTCTATCTCTCTCTCTTTCTCTTAAATATAGTCAATGTGTGTGCTCCGATTATTTTGTACTTTGGTACTTTTACAATGTTGGACTAGCAAGGAAATTGCAATTTCTGAGTTTTAGTTCTGCGAGTTCTTCTTAAAAAGGCAGTTGAAGTCCATAACTATATGCTTTATAATGTCTGCATGTATTCTTTGGTTAAAGTCTTCTATATGCTTTCTAATCTTTGCATGTCTTCATTGGTTAAAGTCTATCATCAGGTTCTTCTATTGATGAGAGAATTGGCATGTCATAAATTCTTTTACTTTTTTGCACGTAAACGCAGCATTGACTATGCCTTCATTGTAGCGGGCATGCATTCTGATGCTTGCATGCTGGATGGTAAGACTTGTCCGTGCAAATATAGATGGAACTTTGGCCAATGTTGCTTACAAAAATGCATTGGCAAAGAAACAGAGCACAGAAAGGGTATAAATTGTAGTCTTGAAATATTAAATAGAAATGCACATCTTAAAGAGTAAGTACACGCTTTTAAAGGTTTGCAAATTCTTGTAAACAACCATCTCTAATCATAAGACAAGCAGGAGGCGTGCCGTTGTTAGTTATATTTTGCAGAAAGGGTTTCTCATTCAAGTTCCAAAAATGCCTAGATGCCAAGTAAGATATGGTGGCCTTCAAAATTGATTTCAACAAGTCGATTCAACTGCTTCTTGTTGGTGTTAATGATGGCAAGATGGACTCGTGTTACCTACATACTCTATATGAATCTGTTTGTCACTACTGTAAATATCTCCACTCATCTTATATATTATAATGTTATCTCGTGTGTCATGGATCACGCCCTAAAACTTTGGACGACCCAGATTTACTTGAAATTTTTTTTGGACGCCTTAGATTTACTTGAAAAAGTTGGTTAGGACTTGTTCTTTCTTAAGTTTTCCACGTCTTCTCCTCTTTTGCAGTGCGTGGCTTGGTGGTCGGATTTGCCCACGACTAATTTTCATTCAAACCAAAAATAACCCAAATAATCGGTCATTTCTATGTTGATTCCCTTGCTTTAGAGGTCTAAATACAACGCTTCATCCTTCTAGAAGTCTCTAGGTTCGGTCTTGCCCTCCTCACCTTGCCACTTGCATTATTTTCGATCTTCTTTATGATAACTCCAGGCATTGGCACAAGCTGTCATTACTTTGCTGACTGCAAGAAATATATGAATTTGGAGCTTGAAAACCATCGCTTTGGCTGGATGGTAAGACTTGTCCGGGCAAACATAGATGGAACTTTGGCCAATGTTGCTTACAAAAATGCATTGGCAAAGAAAGAGATCATAGAAAGGGTATAAATTGTAGTCTTGAGTATTAAATTGAAATGCACATTTATGCTTTTAAAGGTTTGCAAATTCTTGTAAACGACCATCTCTAATCAAGTAAGATAAAGTGGCCTTCAAAATTGAAGGTGGAAGATGGGCCTCGAAATTGTTCAAAGTAACAAAATAAACTTGTCACTAACAAGTCTTGTAACCCAATAGCATTGGTTGGATGTCTCTAGTTTGTTGACCGCAAGAAATATATGAATTTGAAGCTTGGAAAACATTGCTTTGATCAATTTTCTTCAACTAGGTCCACACTGCTTCTGGTTATGTTATCGGGCATGCATTCTGATGCTTGCATGCTGGATGGTAAGACTTGTCCGGGCAAACATAGATGGAACTTTGGCCAATGTTCCTTACAAAAATGCGTTGGCAAAGAAACAGATCATAGAAAGGGTATAAATTGTAGTGTTGAAATATTCAATTGAAATGCACATCTTAAAGAGTAAGTACGCGCTTTTAAAGGTTTGCAAATTCTTGTAAACAACCATCTCTAATCATAAGACAAGCAGGAGACGTGCCATTGTTAGTTGTATTTTGCAGAAAGGGTTTCTCATTCAAGCTCCAAAAGTGCCTAGATGTCAAGTAAGATACAGTGGGCTTCAAAATTGATTTTAACAAGTCGATTCAAGTGCTTCTTGTTGGTGTTAATGATGGCAAACGTAGTCTGATAGATACTCTATATGAATCTGTTTGTCACTATTGTTAACATCTCCACTCATCTTTATATTATAATGTTAACTCCTGTGTCATGGATCACGCCCTAAAACTTTGGATCGCACCCCGATTTACTTGAAAAGTTTTTGATGCCTTAGATTTACTTGAAAAAGTTGGTCGGTACTTTTCTTTCTTAAGTTTTCCACGTTTTAAAGTTGCATACCGCCATTGGCGGAGGATATGCAGAGGGGTAGCAATGGAGGCGAGTTTGTGGAAATAGGGTCTTGGAAGGAAGCCGCTTTTCGGTTTCACAAATTTGTAAAATCCGTGAGTTACTTTAGAAAGCATCTTCACAAACCAAGCTTCTTATATCCTATGAAGTCTTCTCCTCTTTTGCAGTGCGTGGCTTGGTGGTTGGATTTGCTATAGCTAATTTAAACAACGAAAATAACCCAAATAATCGGACATTTCTGTGTTGATTCCCTTGCTTCAGAGGTCCAAATCTAGCGCTCCATCCTCCTAGATGTCTCTAGGTTTGATCCTGTCCCCCTCACCTTGCCACATTATTTTTTATCTTCTTTATGACAACTCCAGGCATTGGCACAATAGCTGTCATTATTGTTTATTATGATGTCTGCATGATTGGATTGGAATGAAGGCCCAAGAGATTTCTTTGCTTCTAATATGACGTCAAACCAAGCCTATGGCTCTTACATTTGGGAGGATGGAGCCCCTAAAAATCGGGCTTTTGTCTTTGCTTTTTACCTCGCTTATATATGATAATAGAGTTAATGACAAATGGAGCTCTGTTGGAATCTGCAGGTTGTAGCGTTTTGGCCATGGGATGCACATCACGTTGTGCCTGACTATTTATGCTTCATTATCTTCTGTTCCATCTCTCTCTCTTTCTCTTAAATATGGTCAATGTGTGTGCTCCAATTATTTTGTACTTTGGTACTTTTACAGTGTCGGACTAGCAAGGAAATTGCAATTTCTAAGTTCCACCAAGGTATTAGTTACGGTGCTTCTTAAAAGGCGGTTGAAGCCCATATATAAGAGAGTCACCGATTAAAGTTTTTTACATGCCCAAAGGGGCGAAAGCAACCTAACCTCGCTTAAATATGGCAATGGAGGAAAAAGAGAGGGGCGGCAAAAAAGAGAGCTCATTGGGAGGGGAGGGATGGAATGTTGTGTGAGCATGGGCATCGGTGCATCCAAGTGCAAACGGAGGTGTAATGTTGGAATCATGAATGTTGTTCATAGATTTGTAATTGATTTGGAGGGGGAGGGGGAGGGTAACATTGAATCATAAAATTGATTGGTATCCAATTTTTGTTGTGTGAGCATGGGCATCTAGAGATGCATTGTTTTTTTGTCAAGCTTCTAGTTTTTTTTTTTTTTTTTTTTTGGGGGGGTGGGTGGGTGGATGGGGGTTGGTGTAATGTTGGAATCATGAATGTTGTTCATAGATTTGTAATTGACTTTCTCTTTTGCTTCACTAAATGTGGAGTTTGGAAAAGCATCTCTAGAATCATAAAATTGATTAAGGTTTAAAATGATTACTGTGTTATGAGAGATGCATGCTAGAGATGTGTCTTTTTTTTTTTCTTTTTCTCTCCTTTTTGTTTTTTTTTTTTTTTTTTTTTTTTGGGGGTGGGGGGGTGGGTGGATGGGGGATGATGAAGATGGGGGATGCCTATATGTGAGAACTATTTCGTCTCTATTGATTATTTTCTAGGAAGCCATTATTTAATTTCTAGTTCTGTGTGTGTCTTGAACGGACATAATTCAAACAAAGTGGACACAAAGATGCCAACGTCACAATACCCAAAACTTATTATCCTTAAATGTTTTCCAAATCATTTTAGCTTGTTGACCTTGATTTGTTGCAACTTGAAATTTCAATCCTTAAAGCAATCATTAGGAAATGCCTTGTGCATATTTACAAACTGGAACATATTGCATTACCTAGTTATGGAAAAGGATTTGGGAACTGCAATAGGATTGCATCCATCGTCCAGTGGTCTTCAAGGATTTAGCATTAAATAAGGCAAAATGCCTAAACTTGGAAGAGTCATGGAATGTATTCCAACACGGGAACTTGCAAAATAATATGATATGGTTGAAGTAGATAACAAATATTTGCCTATTTAGAAAAAGAGCCAAAGGCATACTAGGCATTCCATCTTAATGCCCACTTCTGCTGGAATTTTTGGCTCTATTGATCAGTTTGCTAAGTAATTTATATTTTCATTTCAGGTGACAACTCTGACAGGTCGTTTCAATGTGTTGTTGGAGAACGTGCAGATGATCCTCATAGGAGCAAAAAAGTGAATAGAAAATTGAAAAAACTGAGCAAGAAGTAAACAGGGCATGGAGAAGAATTTTGAGCTGTATAAGCAACGCTTGTTTGACATTCCAAATCTTATGCATCAATTTATCAAGCATGCAATCTGTATTGACATCTAAGCTATAAATTAATTTACCTCTTACCGTCAATAACATCGTCTGCTCTATCTTTGCTTGAGTTCTGCAACTACAGTTCTATCTTATGCATGCTGCCCATATCCAGAAATCAATCCTTGTGTCATGACAAGCCATGTGAATTTCTGAGAGAAAAAATATGTGCATGCCCTATGAGTTCAAACAAAGGAGGATTATATTATGTGCATTAGACATAGCTGACCGAAATTCAATGCCGTGGATAACTATTCTTTGTTTAAAATACCAAAATTTGGAACACAGACAGCCAATAGAACAAACATGTAATGGCTCTAACAATCCTTCCGTGCAGATCTAGAATACATAACTGAATCATCTAACCAGAGCTCTGATACCTAGGCAACATGCCTCATGTCTCTATCACTCTAGCCTCCAGAATAATTCAGTCAACTGCTGCAGTGCAAGCTGATTCACTTTTTGCAAGCTTGTGGAGTCACGAAAACTTCCATTTCCATTTAAACCAATGCAGACCCAGCATATGCTAGTATAATCTAGAGCAAACTAAACTACAAACATATAAATCCTTACCTTTTGAAATAATAAAAGCCCATCAACCGCTTCAATCATTTGAAGCTTCCATTTGGCATTAGCATTCAATTTCTAAGAACATCGGAGTCTGTTGCTATCTAAGAGACTATTTATTTTAAAGAAAATACCTGCAACAAAATTCCGTCCAAGCTTGTTACATCTCTATATAATTCGCAAAACTCTATACGCAACCGATGTAAACTACAACTAAGCACATGAAGTAGCTTAGCTTGGTAGCCATTGCAAGCTGGTATAACACAACCATGCCAAAACAAACTCAAGGCTTTCAAATAATCCTCAATTATATTGCAATATCTGCTGGAGGAAAACACATAGAGAGGAATTTGAAGAGGAATTTGCAGTTAGTAGGAAAACAACCTAAATCTTTGGGGCATGATGTAACGTTGTGCAGATTAAGATAGAAAAGTGTTGGCCCAAGTTCCATGACGTGAGCATGATAGCATGGATTTTCACCTTTCTTGCATCATGTTCGTTATCTCCTTCACAGTCCTGGTTTTTCATATCTGCAAATTAAAATGGCAAAGCATTGGCCAAGTTCCAGGATGTCAGCTTAAAGGCATGATAGTATGGATTTTCATCTTTCTTGCATCATGTTCGTTGGCTAGTTCACAGTCCTGCTTTTTTATATCCGAGCAGTAAAGTGAATATGAGTGTGTCCTAATTTTTTGCTTCCTTCTAGTCATAGATAATAGTGAACTGCCTTTGTGTGCCAATAACACTATGAACATAGTCTGCAAATGCCTTTAATACCATTGAAACCTCTGTGAGATGAAGCTGAAAGGCCTTTATAGCTCAAGCTCTCTTTGTCCATTCAAGAAAAACCTCCATGCTACGAGAGTTTGCAATGGGTGCCTCCAGGTTTGACAGTGGTGGAATTGCATGGCCATAGCTCCAGTGTGCTCTTGAGAACAAAGTCTCAAGGTAATAGGATGTTGCGTAGAAAATATTACCCCTTAAAGGGGCAAGATGAGAAGTGGCCATAGTATGAACAAAATTTATTGCCTACATGCATAGGCATTCTTCAACAAATAAAAGGTCGTCAACACATGGAAATTCATTGCCCCTGCATGCAAAGCCACTCTCACAGAATAAAGGTTTTCCGATCATACCTTCACTGTATATCATGTTATTATTCACCCAATTGCTGTAAGTAATACATAAGTCTAATGTTAGTCACTGCTGCAGCACCAGCAACAATTAAACTCCATAGGATGATCTTCAAACCTCCTTATTCTAATGATGTTGGAGACGTCTGTAAATTTCTTCTGTTGCTAAATAAACTGCAATGACATGTGCAGAATGAATATGGATTTGCTGCAATGGGATTAGCATCTGGATTTACACGATTAGCATTTGAATGTCATGATTGCTGCTTGAACATGGCAGAGAGATGCCTTTCTCTAGATCCTCCATTCTCACATTTGAGAATAACCAAGAATGACCTTGACTGAGAAAGGTCTCTTCAAAAAGCTCACATCCTTGCATTCTACAAAATTTTCAAGCTCGTAGAAAAACCAATAAATTGAAGTACTGCCTTTGCACCCTTGGTACTAATAAAGCCTTAACAGACCATAATTATCCAGTTCAAATAGTCTAAAGGTAGCTTAAGGAACCCTGGGATCATCATATTCTCTTCTGAATACTATTTATCTAGCAATGAGCAGGACTTGCAATTGAAGCAAGCCATGAATTGAAAAGTGGAGTTATTGATGGCTTTCTTCTTACAAGATCATTGATAACTACGGTCTAGCCCAAAAAGCACATGCATGGCCACGGGAGGAAATGAGCCCGGCAATAACTAGTCACAATAATTAGCAAATCATTCAATTTCCCTAAACACAACTGCAAACCATCACCTTAAATAACATGAGATAAGCTCCAAAAATATGCAAGTCCTGGCAGCACGTCTCCTTCGATTCCTAGGGCCTGCAAAAACCACAAGGATCACGGGCCTGCATAAAAAAAGAAAGTGCGGATGTGAACATTCCAAGAGTATTACCCTGGATGGAACTCTAAAGATTATTTCAAGCAAAATCACATTGCACAAATTAGTAAAGTGATCACTTTAAATAACATGCAGGCAAGCTCTAGAATATGCACAGCTTAGCAGCATTTCCCCTTTAGAACGTGTATCGTCAAACAGTTGAAATACTAGATTAAATATGCTAGCTTAGGGGCATCTCAATTTGATGCAAAACCCTGGATACCTTACAAAGGATGGTTTCTTCGCCCATATAGTAATGCACAGCATATGCAACCAATTTTAATAACATGCTGTCAATCCTCCACATGCTGCTATTACATGCAACAAAACGAATTTAAGGGGCATATAGTATTTGCGCATAAAATCACCATACTCTTCCATTTCGTGCCAAGATCGGCCAGCAAAGAATTAGGTTCAATAAGAACTCATCAAGAAGAAAAAAATAATGCTTGCCTTTTTTTTCCCTTTTCCCTTTTGCGTTTCTTTTCATTTCCTTTGCCCTTTTCCTTGCTTGTTTAAAAGAAGCAGAGTGGTGAGAAGCAGAAGCAGAAGAGAAGCAGAGTGTTGAGAGAAGCAGAGGCAGTAGAGAATGTCGAGGGAAGTAGCTCATGTTAGCAGATTAGGTCTATGCTTGGTTTGTCTTACAATTTGGGTTGTATCTGTAGCAGCAGGCGCAGAAGAAGCTCCCAAATTAGATACAGTAATTGGTATTGATCTGGGAACAACATATTCTTGTGTGGGTGTTTATAACAAAGATGGGCATGTAGAAATCATAGCCAATGACCAGGGAAATCGAATCACACCATCATGGGTAGCCTTCACAGATTCTGAAAGGCTTATTGGAGAGGCAGCCAAGAACCAAGCTGCTTCTAACCCCGAAAGGACAATTTTTGACCCTAAACGTTTGATTGGAAGGAAGTTTGACGACAAAGAAGTCCAAAATGATATGAAACTATTGCCCTACAAGATCATCAACAAAGATGGGAAACCTTATATACAAGTTAAGATCAAGGATGGCGAAGTTAAGCTTTTCAGCCCAGAGGAGATTAGCGCTATGATTTTGATAAAAATGAAGGAAACTGCCGAGGCATTCTTAGGAAAGGTCGTAAAAAATGCTGTTATCACTGTCCCAGCTTATTTCAATGATGCACAGAGACAGGCCACAAAAGATGCTGGTATCATTGCTGGACTTAACGTGGCTCGTATTCTGAATGAGCCAACTGCAGCAGCATTGGCTTATGGACTTAATGAGAAGGGAAACGAGAAGAACATACTTGTGTTTGACCTTGGTGGTGGTACCTTTGATGTCAGCATCTTAACAATTGATAATGGAGTATTTGAAGTTTTAGCCACAAGTGGTGATACTCATCTTGGAGGAGAGGATTTTGACCACAGAATTATGGAGCACTTCATTAAACTCATCAAGAAGAAGTACAACAAGGACATTAGCAAGGATAGCGGGGGGCTATTGGGAAACTTCCGTCAGGAGGCGAGAGCGTGCAAAGAGGGCACTCAGTAACCAGCACCAAGTTAGAATTGAGGTTGAGAGTCTTTTTGATGGTGTTGATTTCTCTGAACCACTTACCAGAGCAAGGTTTGAGGAGCTTAACAATGACTTGTTCAAGAAGACATTGGGCCCTGTTAGGAAGGCCATGAATGATGCTGGCCTTAAGAAGTCGCAGATTGATGAAATCGTTCTTGTTGGAGGAAGTACTCGTATCCCAAAGATACAGCAATTGTTGAAGGACTACTTTGAGGGCAAGGAGCCTAGCAAGGGAGTCAATCCCCGATGAGGTCAGAGCCTATGGTGCGGCGAGTTCAAGGAGGCATTCTAAGTGGGGAAGGCGAAGAGACTAAAGATGCACTCATCCTTGATGCCACTCCTTTGACCCTTGGCATTGAAACCGTTGGTGGAGTGATGACAAAGCTCATTCCTGTGGGTACTACGATTCCAACTAAAAATCCCAAGTGTTTAGCACCTATCGGGATAAGCAAACAACAGGTAATCCGTCGTGTCTTTGAAGGAGAAAGAAGCTTGACAAAAGATTGTCGGGAACTTGGAAAATTTGATTTGAGCGGTATTGCCCCAGCTCCAAGAGGTATTCCTCAGATTGAAGTTACTTTTGAAGTAGATGCAGATGGAATTCTAAAAGTGAAGGCAGAGGATAAGGCGTCCCAGAAGGCGAGAGAAGATCATCATTATCACGACAAAGATCGTTTATCTTCAGATGAGGTTGATAGAATGATCAAGGAGGCTGAGGAATATGCAGAGCAAGATAAGAAGGTGAAGGAAAAGATTGATGCCAGGAATAGATTGGAGACATATGTGTACAACATGAAGAGTTCAATTGGTGACAAGGACAAGCTAGCGGATAAGCTAGATTCTGATGACAAAGAAAAGATTGAAGCTGAATTGAAGGAAATCTTGGAGTGGTTGGACGATAACCAAAGTGCTGAAGGGGAGGATTTCGAAGAGAAACTGAAGGAGATTGAGGATGTTTGCAATCCCATAATAACCAAGGTTTATCAAAAGACTGGTGCTCATGCCTCAGAGGAAGAGGATGAAGATCACTCTGAGCTGTAAATATCTTGAGACATTCAAAATTCATGGTCACGGTAATAATGACACAAATACTTGTAGATATGGAAATAGTAATCTGAGATGTATATTAGCTTATGCTTATTATCTGGTTTTCACACTACTTGTCTTAGCTTTCAACTTTTCTAATAACTTTTAAAATTTTGTACACTTTCTATAAAAATTTATCTAGCATGTTAGACATGCATTTACAAGACTTTGCTTGCATGAAACAAAAGAAAAGAAGAAGTGGTAATGAATGAAGGTGGAAGATGGATGTTGAAATTGTCCAAAGTAACAAAATAAACTTGTCACTAACAAGTCTTGCAACCCAATAATCTTGCAACCCAATGTCTTTACTTTGCTGACTGCAAGAAATATATGAATTTGGAGCTTGGAAAACATCGCTTTGACTGGATGGTAAGACTTGTCCGGGCAAACATAGATGGAACTTTGGCCAATGTTGCTTACAAAAATGCATTGGCAAAGAAAGAGATCATAGAAAGGGTATAAATTGTAGTCTTGAATATTAAATTGAAATGCACATCTATGCTTTTAAAGGTTTGCAAATTCTTGCAAACAACCATCTCTAATCATATGACAAGCAGAAGGCGTGCCGTTGTTTGTTATATTTTGCAGAAAGGGCTTCTCTTTCAAGTTCCAAAAATGTCTAGATGCCAAAATTGATTTCAACAAGTCGATTCAAGTGCTTCTTGTTGGTGTTAATGATGGCAAACGTAGTCTGTGCCTAGATGCCAAGATACAGTGGCCTTCAAAATTGAAGGTGGAAGATGGACCTCGAAATTGTCCAAAGTAACAAAATAAACTTATCACTAACAAGTCTTGCAACCCAATAGCATTGGTTGGATGTCTCTAGTTTGTTGACTGCAAGAAATATATGAATTTGAAGCTTGGAAAACATTGCTTTGATCAATTTTCTTCAACATGGCTTTCTTCTTACAAGATCATTGATAACTAAGGTCTAGCCCAAAAAACACATGCATGGCCCCCGGGGATTTCACCTAGGCACATGGAGATACCTCATGTGCGTGCAAGGGGTCACCAGAAAACCCCTTGTATACGACTTTTGGAGGTCGAAAACCCCTACATACGTAAATAGGAAAATCCAGTTTCCATGCCCCCTACCGTAGATATACGCCCGGACTATGTTACGTTTTACATACCCCTACCCGATCTTGTACTTGAGTTTGTGCCGTAGCCTTATTCAGAGAAAAAATGGTTTGTGGAGAAGGGAAAAAATTTTACAATGTGTTTAATAGACATTTCTCGCATCTTCATTCTCGTCTAAACTGGTCTCGTTGGTTAAGACTTTATTGCATCTATCTCTTAAGATGCAAGAATTTTCATTGCATGTGTCCCTTACGTTGATGAACATTGCCGGGATCAAACAATCCTTTGTAGAGTTCTTTTTGCTTTTCATATAGCTGTTTATCTTGTTGAGCCAGAACATGCAATTCATGAATTAATGCCTTATCATCAGGTGCCAGTTGCTTTACTTTTTTTAAACTCAGATGATTCATGTTAAATCACCAGAATGTTTTATGTTCAGCAGGCTCATCAAAATGTTCTATTATCATAATGTTTTATGCTCATCAAAATGTGTTCATCAGGATTTCAACAGGTTAAATCATCAAAGTATTTGATGCTTAGCAGGATTTCAACAGGTCAAATCATCAGAATGCAATCGGACATATAATTAAATACTGGACAACAAAATGCTTCATGGTATATAATTAAAGACTGGACATGTATGGCATTACAGTATGATCCAGGGTGGTGGTTGCAAGGTCTGCAGTCTTAAATCCCAAGGTCATAAAGGAGCCCCCATATTCGGATCTCAATCCAGCACTTGATGTGATGGTAGTAAAAATGCCCTACAGTCTCATCTCAGGGATGGACACAGCTTTGCTTCAAAAAGAACGAGCATATGAATGCAGCCTACCTACACCATGTCCCTTAGGTTTATTTATATATATGTTGTATCTCCGTGCAACGCTTTCTCCTATTTCGGACTTGGTTTCTCTTGACACTGGTGGGCCTCCTATATAGAGATTAAAGAATGCCCCTGATAGACATAAGAAGGAATTTGCAACCACGTGAAATTCACATACATCATTCCAAGGATATAATTACTGCATAGGTCTTGGCTAGAAATGGTTCCAAGTTCCTGCCCATCAACTGTGTAAAACAACAAAAGGAGTCAAACTTCAGGATCTGAAGAAAAACAGCAGAATTCAGTAATATAACTTGCCTACTGTTATCAGCTTTCCACTAGGGTGTCAATAGAAGTCAATTATTGTTCCCTATGAATTAAACACAAAATTTAATGTTATCAAGAGCCAAAGCCTACAAAATGCGCTGATCTTGTTATATACCTTGGATATCACAACATTTCCTGATAAATATGAACAGAAGGTGTGCAGGCCCTCATCCTCATCAACGCCCTTAATCTGGTATTGCCAAATCAGAGTTCATCTCCATAAACAATCAGAAAAATAGAAAAACATTATATCAACCCATATCACATACCTTGAGTAGACACACTTGCTATCAGGATTTTTGGAGACGAATTTATGCATCCTTGTTGTGGGCTTGTTGTATGCAGAAGTGATCAACTTTATCTCTTCAATATATGTAGCCAATTGCTTGGTTGATTGAGTTGGCAATTCTCCAGCCTGCTTGCAAAGCATAGCAACAGCAACCAGACCTTGCAGATTTTGCTTACAGCAACTAGTGCCAATGCATTGAGTGCACAGGGTGCACTGAGCTCAAGGGTACTGAGCTCAAAGCTTCTCAAGGGTACTGTGATATGTGATAGGTACTGTGATATGTGATATTTATCTACAGTTTAAGCTTCTGATCTAAGGCCTAGGCCAGAGTTTTAAACTGGTTTTATAAATACACCAGAATGTGATGCTAGAGTGCAGACGTGATCAAACTCATTTTTCCTTACTCATGCATAAATAATATGACCCTTAAAGAAAACTTAAAAAGAACCTGATTGACTTGAAACTCCTGGTTGAGTTGAAGCTCCCTCTCTTTCTCAAAAAAATCAAATGGAACTTCAAATGTCCAGTGTCTTCTTCTCAGAGCAGAAACACTATTCGTGCCATCCTCATTTGCCTCTTACTTACGGTTTTTGGAGACTTAATTTGTGCCTTATTTTTTTCGGCCCATCTTGGCAGCTTTGAGCATTGCTATATTGTATTTTTCCACAATTTGGATCTTGTTGGGCTCTCTCCATTCGTGAGATAGTAGCCAATCTCTATAATGGGCTTAGAAGCAAGAAAGAACTAGCAAAGGCATTTTGCAGTAGGCGACACTTAACGGATTAACCTAAGCCATTACACAAAGATGATCAACCTAAGCCATTACACAAAGATCGCAAACTACCAACATACCTCCTGAAGTCTTCCTTTCTCAATAACCGCAACTCTGAGGCCTTGTACTCTGTTTCTTGGCATTGCTGCTCCGTTCAGACTATCTTCTGATTCCAGGCTGGATTTGGGCCTCTATGCCCCTAACATATGCAAAGATTAACAGAAATATGAGTAATGAAAATTAAAGCAAGAGGTTCAAAGCTTCGGATCTTCAAGCACCCCTACCGTATCATGCGGGTGAGGAGTTCCCGCCCACAGCACCCCTAAACGACGACGTCCGAAACAAACACACAAAGACCCAGATTTTTTCAGACAGATAACTTAACGGGTGAGGAAAAAAAAAAACCCCTACCCAGTCACGCACATGTTTGATACGGAATTTTAAGGGTGAAATCCCCTGGGCATGGCCACGGGAGGAAATGAGCCCGGCAATAACTAGTCACAATAATTAGCAAATCATTCAATTTCCCTAAATACAACTGCAAACCATCACCTTAAATAACATGAGATAAGCTCCAAAATATGCAAGTCCCGGCAAAGATGTCTCCTTCGATTCCTAGGGCCCGCAAAAAAACCACACGGATCACGGGCCCCGATAAAAAGAAAGTGCGTTATGTGAACATTCCAAGAGTATTACCCGGATGGAACTCTAAAGATTATTTCAAGCAAAATCACATTGCACAAATTAGTAAAGTGATCACTTTTTAAATAACATCATGTGCAAGCTCTAGAATATGCAAAAATTTTAGCTTACACGTTGAAATACTAGATTAAATATGCTAGCTTAGGGGCATCTCAATTTGATGCAAAACCCTGGATACCTTACAAAGGATCTTCGCCCATATAGTAATGCACAACATATGCAACCAATTTTAATAACGAAAATTTGAAGGAAATCAGGTTGGAAAGAAATTTGGATAACATGTATAGACCGTGAGAACATAATAAGCGGTAATAACCGGTCCACAATAACTACTAATCTAGCAAATAATTCAATTTTTCTAAATAGAAATCTGAATGCTTTTTTTAGCAAAATGACAGTCTATATATTCCAAATGATCACCTTAAGCAGCATGCAGATAAGCTTCAAAATATACATGTCCTACCAGCAACTCTCCTTGAATTCTTTGGACCACCAAACATCACAAGGACGATGGCCCCCAAGATAAGGAAGCATAGTGGATGCAAACATTCCTGGACTATTCCCAAGCAACAAACCATTTCATCACTTTAAATAGGGTGCGTGCAAGCTACGTATCATGCAAAGCTTAGCAAAGATCTCTTCATGAGAATGTGTATTGTCAAAATGTGTGAACATATTTAAAATGCTAGATTAAACATACTAGCTTTGTCACGTCTCAATTTGATGCCAAACTCTGAGTGAGCTACAACAATCTTAACTACGAAAATCTGAAAGAAATCAGATTGAGTTTAATTATTAACGTCTACTTAGAGATGCAAGGATGCGCAATCTAGCAACAAAACTGGAAAATAAAAGCATGCCACTATGATGCACAATAATTTGACACGCCCAAACAAACCAACCTGGATAAATCGAGCAATCTATTTCTACTAGCATAATAATTTGGAAGCTTTGTAGTTTTTTTTTTTTTTTAGGACGAAAGCCAAAAAGTTTATTAATCAGATAAAAAGTACAAAATTTACATGTCTCATCTAACTGTGTAAGCACAAAAAGATGCCACAGGAGCACGAGCCTGGAGCACAATTTACTTACTCCAGAATAGGAGACTAATGATAAGAATCAATTCGAAGATACTGAATCCAGATGCGTTCCATCATTTCTGATTCAAGGGAGGAACACCCATAGGCTGTCTATATCTTTTTCTGGGCCACCGTAACAACACCGCGTGCAGAAGAATTAATGCCCTGAAAGATGTGGTATCTGCGACGCTCCCATATCGACCATAGGAGCCAACCGAAACCAAGATGGAATGCCCTTTGTTTAGCTGGAGGCCATGCGTTGGGATAAGATGCCAAGAGGATGCATCTAGGACGCCAAGAGGATGCATCTGCAGTCCAATGTACTGTTAAACAAACCCTGTAGCCAGGACCATGTTGGTTGAACCTCAGGACAATCAAAGAGACAATGCTCAAGAGTCTCAACGTCCGAAAGATGGAGTGGGCATACTGCAGATATGCGAGGATCATAGCGATGTCGGAAGGCATTAACCCGCAGGCACCTGTGGATAATCTGCCACCACAGTACAGAGACTGTGGAAGCTTTGTAGTGTCAAAGGGCTTAGCAAGAAAACCGTATTAACGAAAAGGCCTGATGCTTGGATCGTATCCAAGCACAAAAACACTTCTATTGTTGAAGACATATGGGTTGGATCACTAATCTGTATGCAAGGAAATAACCCATCTACAAAGGTTGGTCCAGAGTTGGCATCCTTTCTATCCCTGGCATCCTTTATTTCTCTGATATGTCTGAATTGTGTAAATATGCCCTATCGACATAGGTCGATCTGTATCAGGCAGGCACCAAGTAGAAATATCTCAACAAACGACTACATAGTCAACATGACACACCTGGGAAAACACCTCGTAGTCTTTCGATCCAGTAAACACGTCCTGCTGAGCCAGAATCCAGGCAGGTACAACACCACCTGGAGAAGCACCACACAGTTTTTCAATCCATCAAACACGTCCCGCTCAGCCGGAATCACGAGCAAGCTACTATTCGCCAACAACGAACTTCTGGAAAATCCAATCGAAGAGGAAAAAATGAGTGTAAGGCCGTCCAATCCGCCACGTCATCACATCCCTGGTGCGTGGAAATAACCCAACCGATCGCAACCGTCTAATATGCCACATGGACATTCATAAAACCCAGATGGCCCCATTATCAGCAGCCAGGCAGCCCCTTATGAGAATATATATAAGTAGATAATAGTAACTTGTTCATACATTCACATCTTCAAACGAAGAGACACTGGTCTTGAATAGCTCCGTTTTAAGTAAGACCATCAAATAATATGTTGAGTTTTGTACTGTACAACAACATTGAAGCAAGATCTTGTTTCTATTATAAATAATACAAACCCTAAATGAAGCGATGAGAAGTGAAGAGAACTGCCTGACAGAGGGACTGCTCATTTTTACCACCTTCCCGTCGAGTATTCTAAGCACCTGCAAACAATAAATTAATAGCCTCACAAAGTGCTCATAGGTAAGGATCCAATCCTGACTCAAAGTTGTAAATTTACACAAATCCAACAAAGTAATTCAATCTATCATGATCTGCAAGACATCATTTCCAAAACCATCATCCTCAGAAGCAGTCCTAGCATTTCTCGAAACCTGCACTCAAGGGGATCTGTTCTGTTGTTTTAAGCGCCACTCTATTCTTAGCAGCAAGAGCTGGGCTGATTTTCATAAACATTATTAAAAGTAGAAAATTCCATGGTATTTATTTGGCGTACCACTCCAATTGGTTCTTCAAATGGTCCATCAATTCTTATAGTATAACCACGTACATTATCAACATATCCTGGCATGAAGTTATTAATTATATAGTGTGAGTAGTATGCTAAAGAAAGACCTACAAACTGCACAATATGAGGCAGCATAGGAGGTCTGTATTCTGCTCCAACAGATCGGCGCATTTAAAAAGCAAGTGCTCCTTTAGCTAAAGATTACAGATGGACAGTCATGTTTTATAACTTAAATGTTTAAGAACAAAAAAAACCCACCTATCCAGACATCCTAGGCCATGTCCTTGCTCAAATGCTTTGGGATAGCTTTGACATCAATATTATCATCTTCCTTTAATGTCTCTGCTACTCCTGTGAATTTTCCTGTTCTAAGATTTTCAAATGTCTTTCCTGCACATCATCCCTTCTTTGTTTACCTATAATTGTGGAACCGTTCTAGGATCTGCAACGGATGGATAAGACATCCGAACAACCTCCTAATGACTTTCAGAAAATGGTGGGCTCAATCTACAGTCTAGCTTTTGACAGCCCTTGAGTGGAAAATCTGCCTCTCTTCAAGCTTGGTATCTCTACAATCAGCAAGATCCTTGCAAGAAACATTATCATATTAGAGAGGTCCCTGCAAAAAAAGAAAAAAGCTAAGTTCTGCTCTTACCTATGACATCTTCTCTTAAGTTGCAGTGTCCTAAGGCAGCCAACATAAAAAATACATATAGATTGGCCTGGCATGGAGCAAGTTGTATTGTGCAAGCTCTTGGTATGAAACGCTTTGCCAAGCTTCATTGAAAGGTCTGTGCTTCTCCAAGCTCTGCCTGCAAAGATCATTTTTCAAACCATTATTCTCCGCTTTAGCCTAAAGCTCCTCTGCTTTCGTTTTAATTGGCCTCAGGCAGATGATAGCCAGGGCAACAGAGCGACACGGCTGAACCATAGATAGCTTGCCATTGATTTCCACCATAGCCAGACAACCAGATCTGGTCGAGAATAGAGGAAAATTTAGATGTGCTATCTGGACCTTATAAAGTGTATGCCAAATCTGGATTGTCCGATCTTGGGCGCGATGGACAAGGGACACACTGGAAAACATTATAAGATAGGATAGGATTACGTCCTGTAATTTCCATATGTCTGAGATTTGTAGAGTTGAAATTAGGACATTAAATTTTGTAATAAGTAAAGGCCGTTGAGGCCATTTTTCTGGCGGCAGCGAGGCGAGCCGGCGGGCTGCAAGCGGCATAAAGGTAAAGGGGGCCACATTTCGGCCAGCTAGATGCCACGTCAGCAAAGTATATAAGTTTTTTTTTTCTCCTTTCTTCCCGCGATACTTCCGTCGCCATAGCCGTGTCTGAGCTATGGCGATATCTCTTTGGCATGGGCACTTGCCTTTTTTTCATTGCCATAGCATTTGTGCATGGTTTATCGGTTGCCATAAGCGATTTTTTTGTGGATCGCCATGCTTTTGATGTTGATCTTTCTGTTCTTGTGGATTTTTTCATTTCGGCAGCCGCCATAGCTGGTTTTCAGAGTTTTTCTTGGAGTTTGAGTCGCTGAAGCTCAGGTAAGGAAGCAAATCTGTTAATCTTTTAGTAACAGAGTGTTGAGATCTTACTTTAACCTGGTTTTTCATAGATTTGGAAGGATCTTTTGTGAAGATTTGGGAAGATAACTTCATTTACATGCCTTTCTTTGGATTATTTACCCCCGTTTGCATCTCTAACGCATTTCTTTGTGTATTTAGGTACCTACATTTACCCTGAATGTCTTTGTGGAGTATGTTAGATCGTTAAATTCACTATTAACGGTTGCTTCAAGAAGATGCCTAGCTTATTCCTATGCTTGTTTTTTTTCCAGACTTCTTTATCCTGTTAGCATTTACCTCTAGCAAATCTTGTTAAAGGTTTGATGCTTCATAATGTCTTTTCCTTTTATTCTTTTAGTCCAGGCTAATCTTGTGCTCATTATTGTAAAGATGAGCATGGAAGATATAGATGTTGATGAACCTGAAATTGGTGTCCCGAAGTTTTGGCCTTAACCTTACTCAAGAGCTTTCTCTTCTAGATAACATTGTGCATCTTTGAGGTTGACGAGATGATTGGGAATATCGATTCCATGGTAACCGACCGAGCATCAGAAAAAGGATTTTGAAGGAATAGAATGGTATGTTGAAGAGGACATTGCACAAGAAAAGGATGATGAATTCTTACCTTTGGATGAAGATATAATGAAGATGATTAACAATGGTGGAGAAGGTAATTCCCACTCTCGATTGAGTGGGCAAGAAGAAGGTTTGATTCATGGAGAAAATGCTTTAATCATGGCGTTTCTATTCCTATTGAGGATCTTGATCACCAAGTCTTGAATAACATCTTTGGTTCCCTTCATCATCCAAGCAAAAAGAAAAAGCGATTCTGTTGTATCCCTATTGAGGTAAATTGATCATTGTACATTTTATTTTCTTTTGGTCATTACATTTCAATTAGTTAATTTTTTTTCAGCTTAAGTGTCTTTGTTTTAGAGCCATAGGAAGAAATAAGAAGCTACTGTTGTAGAGTCTGGAATTGCAAAGCCAATGTTTAATATCCTTCATTCCGATGTCTTTCGAAAGCCTGTCATTGCTTATGTGTCAGTTGTTAAGAGGTCTAGGAGTCTTAGAATTGGAATGAAACTAAAAAAGCAACACCATTACTTTTCTTTGAAGAGCAAGAATTGCTTTCTGATGTTGATAATTCAATTTATCATGGGCATGGCTACCAAAAAAGACTTTATCTTCTTATTGTGATACGAAAATAAATTTAATTCTCAAAACCAGCAAGCAAGGAGAGAGAAACTGAAGGACTCCACTAAACAACACAATGTACAATATGCTAAAGCCCCATCTGGATGTCTCCACTAAACAACACAATGTACAATATGGTGATGCCACAATATGCTTTGAAAGTGTAACCATTATAGCCAGGATTAAAAACCCTTTCGGGTTTTCGAGGAAAAACCCTGACGATAATAGAAACACTAAACAAAGATCCTTATCTGAACACAACTGAGTACAATAAGGCTTAATTAAGAAATTGAGACATGATCCTCTGATCCTTGTATACACCGATACGTGATTCTCTTATAACAAGCTGATATAGCGGGGAAAGATACTTGATTCTCCTACAACAAAAGCTGGTAGAGCAAGCACGCAACCCTGAAATCATGAAGCCATCTTTGGAAACTCCGCACTATCAACCTGCACATGAAGTGAGACTATTACAACAACCACATAGCCTAGTACGGGGCTCACAATCTTGCAACTCACCCCGACAACCAACTAGACTAGGCACGAGGGCTCTCACAACCAATAATACTCAGGCACGAGGGCCTTCAATCTTACCATCAACCACCTGCACGAGGGCCACAAACTCACAAGGGCCACCATACACAAACCATCTATGTGCAAGAAGGTCACAATATCATAATCAATGCTTGACACGAGAAACATGAAAGGCCTTTCATAAATAAGCCTATTCGTGTAGGCAGCAGGTGGGGTTGGCAAGCTCGCAGATGGACCAGAAGATGTAGATGTAGAAAAAGGGGTATAAGAGGGGAGAAAACTCTAACCAATTAGAAATCACGAAGAAACACTATAAGCAGAATTTCAACCTGCATAAGAAACTAGAAGAGTGGGGATATTATCAACAATCACATTAGTATGAATGGCTACAATCGCAAAATCGAATCCCTGTCATGAGGCCCACAAACTTTCAGTCTCAAAGCTATAATCTCACAATCAACCATACTAGTAGGTAGACTACAATCTAACACACTAACCGCTGGCACGAGGGCCACAAAACACATCATCCACCGGCACAAGGACCACCATACACCAACCATGCATTGGCAAGAGGGCACAAACTCCCAAACAACACCCAAAGCAGAGGAAGTACTAGTACAAAAGGCTACTGGAATGAAGAGGAACTTACATCAAGGTCCATATATGGTACAAGAACCTAAGGCTAGGAACTCATAAATGTGATAAAACAAGAAGGTAACGTGAGGGGGGGGGGTGGGAAAGTAGACTAAAAAGAAGGAATCGACAAGAGGAGGAACGAGATGGTGATGAAGAAGAAAAGGGAAGAAAGGGCATCTATAAGTGCGAAAACCCTAACTACCAAGAGGGTCTAACTAATTATATGTGGGAATGGTTTCAAGAATTACATTTATCTTCTTATCGTGATGCGAAGATAAATTCAATTCTCAAAACCAGCAAGCAAGAAGAGAGAAACTGAAGGAAAAGCCCCATCTGGGGTGTCTCCACTAAACAACACAATGTACAATATGCTGAAAAACAGAGGCAGCAAGTCTGTAGGCATGTAAGTAAGGGACAGAAATAGTGTGCACGTGATTTCAAACCAATAGACCCCAAACCCAAGGAACAAGAATAATTTTTAAAGAAATTATTGTTTAGAAAGGAAAGCACAACAATTCAGGAGCAAGACTGCAGGCCTGTGAGTAAGGGACAAAAAGGTGTGCAAGGGATCTCATATCAATAGGCCCTAAACGCAAGGAGCAAGAATAACTGTTAAAGAAACTATTCTTTGAAAAGGAGAATACAACAATTCCAACTAATTAGAACGTCCATGACCACTTGCCTTAAGAATTTTAACACGAGAAATTCAATCTGACATCCGCACTAGCCACTAACTTGGTAACACATCAACGAATTATCGGTTAGGCTTATATATTCAGTTAGGGACCAAACGAGCAATACCACAACATTTCAACATGTTTAATTGGTATGATAGGAATGACAAATCTCTTCAAAACACATAACTCATCGTCACCAATCATGGCATGGCATTCCAAAAGCATCCCAAATAAAACGCTTACAAATAGCAAGAAAAGTTCATCCAAACAACATCACAAATTGCAAGGCAAATGCGAGGAAGGGATAATGTGGATCATATTCAGTAAATATAAAGAAGGAAAAACTTGGAGACATAAACATTTATTGAGTATATGAAAAACCTAGCTAGAATGTAAAGGTATAAATCATGGCAAGAAAAATATCATCGAACAAAGCCAAGGTATCCAAAAGGGTACCAACCCAGGTTTATAGTTGTACAAAATACTGGAATGACCAGAGGATACAAGAAACTCCACATGGAAAATGCAATCTCTGTACAAATATGGCAATTTGTCCCAATCAAGATTTTCTATTTTATAAAAGGAAAAACAAAGGATAATACCACCTACGGTTGTAAATTCTAGAACCATACAACGCCATCTAAGGATAAATCTCCATCACATCAACATGCTCAATACACAGTCTTGTAGCCATCTCCAAAAGGGTATCAACCCAGGTTTATAGTTGTGCAAAATACTGGACTGACCAGAGGATACAAGAAACTCCACATTGCAAATGCAATCTCTGTTCAAATAAGGCAATTTGTCCCAATCAAGATTTTCTGTTTTGTAAAAGGAAATCAAGCAAGGAAAAACAAAGGATAATACCATCTAAGGTTGTAAAATTCTAGAACCATACAACGCCATATACAGCGCCATATGAGGATAAATCTCCATCACATCAACATGCTCAATACACAGTCTTGTAGCCATCTATCAGAGGAGGAAGGAACTTCTCTGAAACATCATAAGAAGGCCTAGTCAGTTCTAACACAGAGCTCTATTGTTGATCAATTTCTTGCACGCTAGCCAAAACAAACTATCCATAGCTTAAAATAGGTTGAAGAAAATCTCTGGAAGCTAGGCATAGGATCAAATATGAAATCATTGGCACATATGGCAGATTCTCTTGCTATCTATCAACTAAAATACCAACAATTCCATCTTTTCTTCAAAGAGGAGTCCAAAACCATGTCCTCATAAAAGGAATTATCAAATATCAGGAAACCTTCCAACAATACATATTGTTCTATATGGTCTTTCCAAAACAGAAATCTGCACAAATATTACCAACTTGAGCAAGTGCACTCTCCTCCTTCACCTCCACCATGTTGCAAAAGCTATAGAAAGTAGAGGAAATTGGAGAAAATAACTCATAGCAAGATATGCTCGTAAATAACCAAGAGAGATATGTATTAAGAAGCTGTGGTCGAGGTAAAGCTAGGTTAAGAAAATGCACATCTATAAAAGTTATTACAGCAGAAAGAAGAAATGCAGGTAATAATATTTATCTGGAAATAGTCATCAAATCTCTGTTCCAGGGCCTTAGATAAAATCGTCATGCTTGATTAACCACAAATTTGATCCACCATCGATCTTAGCACCACTCTACCAATGATTGATTTCCAACTTGATATCACAAATTCTAAACATGTCCATGTCTTCAAACAACTCCACCAATGACTGGTTCCCAACGTAAGCAACGAATCTTGGACAAGCTAATGAACACAAAAAATGCTGAAACTGCTATGTGAATGTAACAAGACGACACTGGCAGATGGATTTGTATCAGACAAAAAATTCTGGGAACACAAAACAGTAATTTTGAGGAATACAAATCCGCAACAACTTGAGGTACAACAAATCGCAAACCGTCAATAAATGCGGTGCAAACCGGAGCAAAACAAAGACCTCGTAGCTTCTTCCAACTACTACCTTGGCATACTTATGAATGAAAGTATTCCAAAAACTGTCCGAAAAATTAGTCTCCACTACCCAACAGGAACAGGGGTTAAATCTGGAAGCTATCCTGGCTCATACGTTCTTCATATATGAAAGCCATGCTCTTCAAATATCTACTAACTTCATTTCAATTCTATAGACTTGAAGGACTGCCAATCATAGAATCATTACTCTGAATTCTCCATTAAATCCAGAATTAACAATAAAATCTGGATTGCCATAGCCACACTTAGGATCATAAAAACAAAATTCTTGCCATGTTGTTGCAAAGTAAATGTTGCCATCTCTTGCCATGACAAATGGTGTAAGAAACCTGCTATTATAATGCAAACAATTGAAATCTATCCTAGCAAACAGGATCAAAGGTATAAAACCCAGCAAAGCAGGATGAAAAATGGTGTAAACTGTCGTTCCCAACCCTGAGATGCGAAAAAACACAGGAAAAAAGAAATGCTGCCAACCAAACTAGGCCTTGCAGGAGGGCTAGGATCACCTAACAGAGAAGAAATACTGAAGCCGAGGTTGGTCTGTGCTTCTTGGTATAAATTGCCAGCCCACACCTCTCTCAGGAAAAATGCAGAACACAAACTCTAATAAAATAGGTTGCAGGGAAAAAGGCCAAGTCTGAGCGACCAGAAACCAAAAAAAGAAAATATGCACATGGTTCTCGATGAGCAAGAGCCAAAATCCGATAAGCAAGAGCCAAAAATGCAGGAACCGCCTCTGGTGGCCGAATCTGCATCTGGTGGCCGAATCTGCAGTGGCACAAAAATAAACACTAGGACTGTCACTTTGCAGCCGATTTGGGGTAACCCAAACTGTAGAGCCAAAAAACCATCTCTGGGCAGTCGATTCTTGTGGCAGCCACAAGCAAAACCACACAGAAAGCAAAATGCCACGAAGAAAACATCACCGAATTAAAGCAGAGGGAACCACGGAAAGATAGTCTAAGGAAAACCTGGGAAAGTAGATTGAAGAAAGAATCAACAAGAGGAATGAGCTGATGAAGAAGAAAAGGGAAGAAAGGACATCTATAAGTGCGAAAACCCTAACTACCAGGAGGGTCTAACTGTATGTGGCAATGATTTCGAGAATTATTGCCTATTACCTGGTTACGCGTTTTGGAATCAGAGGTTGTGGCGAACTTCATGAAGTTCAAGATATAGATCTGAGTTTGCAGACTGATTGTAATGGTGAAATGCTGAAATATGATGAAAGTTTGAGCAAGACGAATCAGGTAACCCCTACCAGATTTGAGCAGTGCCATTTCAGACCACCTTGTGTGAAGTTACGAGAGTGACTTTATCAAGACCTACAAGCAATATGTTAGGCATTTTCCTCGAAAGGTGAATAGTGGTAGGAGATCATTGTTTTTTACTCCGATTATACAAAGCCTAGGACAATTGTAAGTATTTTCATGCTTTAGATAATTTATTTTTCTAGTTCTTTTAACTTAGTGTTCTATTTTAGATATGGTATCATAGCAACAGAGTTTGTGAGAAGACTATTAGGCTATGATTGAAATGTATGGGGGAGCTTGCTAACTAATATTGACATTACGAACAAGAGCAGAAGGGTTACTAATGTTACAAGAATGTCATTGGCAGGAGTTCCTCTAGAAATTGGGATGCAGGTTACTGGTCACAGGTCTATTACTTCATTTCAGAAGTATGTAATCATTTGTTTATTCTGATCTTTTTAGACGCTATGTTAATTTTTTGTTGTTCTTTAGGTATGATAGGTCTAGAGACTTGCAAGTCGATGCTGCTATGGACATAATCTGGAAGCCAGTTGCTGATGATGGCAGTGGCAGAAATATCAGGATGTTTCTTAATGCGCATGTGGATAAGCGGAGGAAGATTGAGAATGAGAAGCTGAAATCTAGTGCTGTTATTAGTGATTCGCAGACCGAGAGACCCTTTTTAAGGGGTAGTACCGCCAATAGTGGCATCTTGGCCGAATTGAATCCTAATGTAATTTCTAGGCCAGTTTGTGGAGACATTGTTGCAGCTAGTGCAGGTTCTAGGGTGGTGACAGCAACAACCAACTTGAATGGAGATCCTGGGTTCTATAAGGGGAAGAACGGTGAAGAGGTGAAGCTTTATGATCCAATTGATGAGAATATCGTGAATAGTGCGATTGATGCATGGCCTGAGGCTGCCAAAGCTTTTCCGTGTGCTATTATCAAGAATAACACTATTACTACTTCAGGTGGTTTCTCTTTTATGGCTCCAGTTGCTAATTGCGTGTTTATAACGTGCAGATGGTCGTTCTATTGGGGAAGCTTTGGAATCATGGAAGAAAAAGACATGATCCGTTCTTGTCTTCTATTTTCAGTTGATCAATTCTGTCCTTTTTTTTGGGAATCAGTGGAACTTTCCTAATCAGTACTGCGTTACTGTTTTCTTTCCTAATTAGTACTGCGTTACTGTTTTTGATCAGTGTAATCCTGAATTTCTATAATACAGTCGATATGATCTTGAATTTCTGTGCTATTTCTGTGTTATGCAATAATAAAAATCAAGTGATCAATGGATAAATCAACCAACTCAAAATCAATTTATGTTTTCATTTTAAAAATAGTTGAAGCCGACGCCAATACCTAAACTAAGCGTGATGGTTATCCTTTTCTAAACCATAAAGTACAACAAAATTACTTAGTGTAAAGCTTTGGTTCTGATTTCTGGAGGATTTGTGCGCAAGAAAATGCCGCGTTTTCTCCTTGTAATCTGGGCGCTCATGACCAGCTCTGCTTATGCTCAAGTCGCCGAAGGAATTACGAATGCTCAAGGATACATTTCTTGCAATCCGTGTGGATTTAGCGCACAAACAGGACGTCGATTTCCTCTTTCATGTAAGATGTTTTGATCTATCTTCTTGTATTAGTATTTGCTTCGGCCAGCTCCTTTCCGGCCCGTTGTTGGATTAGACGAATTATTTCCTGTTCTTGCACTTTTACATCATAGATTTCATCAGTAAATTGCATATTATTAAATGATCTTTATGGCGACGCAGTATTTCCTAATTCTTGAAATCATTCTGCTAGTTAATCTTGTATGAAATCGATGTTTTCTAATGAAAACTTCTTCCGGAATGCTCTCTTATGAAATAATTTCTGTAGCTAGGTTATGATGATCTTTATTGAAATTTCTGTAACTAGGTTATGATGATCTTTATTGAAATTTATGATGATCTGTAAAGAAATTTCTGCGCAGTTGAGCAGGTAGGGATGTTCTGTCAAGACAAAACAGGGGAGCCATTTATCGTGGCCGGGGGAACGACGGATGCAAGTGGCCACTTCGATCTGGAGCTGCCGGATAATTTAGCCGAATTTGGAAAAATAAAATGTTATATACAAATCACGGATCCTCAGGTGTGCACAAACATCACTGCCGGAGCTCCTAATATGTGCCCTATTATCGACATTGTGACGGATAAACAGCTTTTTTCCCCTGCTCCATTCGCAGTTTCTTACAAACGGCCTCCCAATCCTTTTGTCCGATCCTATGCTTCTGGCAAACTCTGCATTTCTGTAATCAGCATATTTTCTGTGATCGTGTTCCCTTTGCTCTGCTTGTTTGCAGATTGATCCATTCTGAAAGATTTTGCAAAGTTTCTAATTGCAAGCTCTAGATTTCGGTCCACTGTTGTTCTTGAAACCATTTGATAAACAAATGTTTCCATTTTTTTTTATTTTTATTTTACTTGTCAAGCAACCATTGGTACGTATACCATCACACTGTGGAAATTCCTTGCTTAATGTTTATTTTAGGTAATTTTGGGGTAGTAGATTTTTAGTGGCGCCGCTTGTTAAGGATGCACGACACAACATTCAGTCGATTACGTGACTTAGGGTGCTTTTCCATAGACCGATTGGTCTCCGTGGACGATAAAAGTACCTTCCTTCCTTCCATGGGCAGAAAACCTTCAGGTTTCCTGAAGGTCTGGTTTGCTTTTCCGATGTTCCCATGAGCTGAGAACCGGAGTGGCTGAGGTTAAGAACCTCATTTAGAAAATAATCCCGAAGAATACTTTTGGACCTGGGCCTGACCTCATCCAGGTCCGGCCGTCCATGGGAAAGCACCCTTAAACTAAACAAAGAAAAATTCTCAATCGATTATGTGACCTAAACTAAATAAAGATGAGGGATACCTCTCGAATGTAGGCCCACTATATATATCACAACATATATAATCATAATACATTTTTCCATCTTCTTTCATTTTCCTTTTTCGACGTTTCCGAGCCGTTATCAGCCAGGGAAAAAAGTCTTGGATTTCTTGCCTCTGAAGAAATCGCCGCCATATCTAACCCTATGTCATGGCTGTGCATGCTACAACGGCATCAGGAGGCCACGACCTCTATCGATTCCATGCCCTCTATCGATTCCATGCAATCCGACTGGGCAAAGGCTGTTTCCCAGCAAATCAGCCTCCTGAAGACCAATTTCGACCATTTCCAGGTCGTCCTACTGCTACAACAACGTTGTCTGAAGCCAACTATTTAGGCTTCCATGGCCTTAAGCCAGGCCTATCAGGTCTTGCACACAGCAAATCAGCCTATTTGACCTCAGTTCCGACCTCCTCACGTCAAATTCGACCTGATTTGATGCCATCTTTTCTGTGGCAGCATGAATTCCAAGCTCCAACTTCGGCAGCTCCAGGGTTTGTATGATCCTCCAGCATTCAAGTTTGCCTTCTGGACTAATTTTAACCTATTCTAAGGCCAGCCCGACCTACCTCAGGTCGTCTCTAGATCATCTCATGCTTGCTTAGGAGCACTATTTTTCTTTCTTATTCCAGTCTTATTATTTTTATTTTTTTTGGTTAATTTCGAGCCCTTCTTGCTCACCCTTAGCTCTTTAGACAGCTTTTTACATTGGGTCTTCTTCCCTGGTGGTTCACCCAGCATCCAACCCTATTTGTAAGAATCAGGCCAAACTGAAACCCTTCAGCTTCCAAGCAAATTATAATACAATTCATCCACCAATTATTACTTATAATTAATAGAAATAGCTAGACATTGGGAGCAGTAGTTTTATATAAGAAAATGCCGAAGAATTTAGAAGATCTATTTAATGCCAATTCCCCGCAGTTCCCTGCAGATTGACAGTAGGAAAATGCCGAAGAATTTAGAAGACCTATTTAATGCCAATTCCCTGCAGTTCCCTGCAGATTGACAACCTTACATGCTTAGAAAATTCGATCTGATGTTGATTCCATAACTCCTTTGATTCTAATAGGATTCTAATATTTGAAATCAGAGCAATAAAAAAAATCACAACAATGCTAGCAACCTTCAATTGCCTTAGATTTGCAAATTAGTTCAAATCCACTCGAGTCACTGGAAGGGTTTCCCTCTTTAAACCTTTGGGCTAGTAGGATCATTTTAAGCTTAGAGAGAAAAAAAAAAAGGAGAAGTAGAGGATGTATGCGAACAACCAATATGCAAATGGAAGTTAAAGATCCCCCATGTTAAAACCTCTAAATGTTCCTCCATTTCTTTGTAGGTTGAAAGAACTTGCAGAATCTCAAGCAAACATGGTTTGTGTTAATTCTTCTTTTGCACCAAGTAGCTTAGACAAGTGGTTTCTTTTGCACAGCGTCGAACCAAATAATTTTCTTGTATACATAAGGGAAAAAGAAGTGGAAGTTGACTAGACAAATGGAAGTGTATTAGAGGGACAAGGATAGTAAAGCAGCACAAGCAATCAAACAAATTTTAAAGGAACATGAGCGTAGATGCAAGGAAAAAGGACAATGAGGCCAGAACTTGAGATCTTCAGCGGGTAAATAGATATGAAGAAGTATTTTTTTTTCATGAGAAATAGGGAATTCTTTCCATCACGGTCTCTGTATGTGTGACGATACAGTCATCCACTTACTCATATCACGAATTATGTACTTGTCACAGAACCCTCAAGGGTAACATGACAATAAAACACATTCAATAGTTGCCATGCTTCTGCATAGGGCCTAACATGTGACTTGCTTTGATGTTACAATGTCTTGTAGAATATGTTATGGGATGGGTTGTTATGTGTAGCTGTACCTGAGGTAACAGAATTAACAATGATTGAATCCCAAGGTAGAGTGTTTAGCATCCAAGTTACAGCTAGTTATAATATTCCCTTTACTATTAATTCCAGTAAGTTTAAAGAGAGATAGACCTTTAACGATTTTTCCTATTTTCACATCAAAAGATTTGATTAGAAACTTTCTATCTATAATCTACTGTTAATTTGCCCTCTACTAAGGTGCTCAATTGGTTGCTCAATACGTCCAGTAATTATTAAGCAACGTTTGAAACAGATGCTCTTCTAAAGACATCAGATAGCATATTTTCCATGTGCAAATGCTGCACATGCAATCAAAGGGAGTCTGGAATGTGTTCAAATAGTCACATATTTACTCTAGCATATCAGTCATGAAAGTAGAACAACTACCTCATGTTGTTTATGTGAAACCATTGCCAGACTAATTGCAAAGTACAGACGAATCATTTGAGAATAAACCTGTTTAAAAACTAATTAGAAATTTTGGAGAAAAGATTAGGCATCACATGCATGGGAAACGTGAATGGAATATCTTCACTCCATATTTACTTGGAATACATGCTTGAAGTCTACTAGCTTTGTGGTATTGGTATGTATGCTTGGTTTAAGATCATCTCACTGAGCACCAATGTATTTATATTCATAATATGAGATACATATTTCCATGCAATTATAAAGTAACACCTTACATTCTAATTGCTTCTCGCTGGGATCATACCGTCAAGAGGTCATGGATCGTCAGAATCAGCTTAGTTCTCGGGCACTTGCCTGATATGTGTATTTTTTTCTCGTGATAGATGTCTGTATAGTTTGACAGCACTCTTATTCCTGTCACAGTTTTCCCCCTCGAAAACCCTTTGGGGCGGGGGTCTTTAACCCCGACAGTAATACGTTTGATGCGCCTCCCTTTTGGGTTCCATAGGTCGATTGGCCTCAGTGGATGAGCTCTATTCTTTTCTATTCTATTCTCACTTACTTTGCCGCTTGAATTCAAATGTTAAGAGATAGCATAATAGGTCTTCCTAAGCAACAAAGTTCTCCAGCTTTCTATCCAACAAGCAATAGCCTTTGTGTGTGAGTGGTAAAGTATTTCTTACATAAGAAGAAATATATAGGAACAACCTCCACGCAAAAAAATTACACATTTTCCGGCCTTCCATGCAAGTGATACAATATTTTGCCTCCTAAATACGAACTTTGATGGCCAGGAAATGCATGCATTACAATGTTCAACTACGAGCCTATAAAGCATTCTAAAGTTACATATATGATTGTTTTTGAGGCCTCTCCAAATTGACACCTATAGTTTGCTTTCATCAAGCTAGGAGGGCATAAGAAGCCCATGATCTAGTAGCTAATGCAACAAGTAAAAGAAAACGGTTTTATATAGTTGATACAAAATGGAAGCCTGGTTTTCACAAGGTGCTGGCTAATAGGGACCCACGTGAAAGAGTTGCACGACTGCACATCCTTTGGCAAGAGAGGAGGGAGTTGAAGCCTTACACATGGTTTTATGGGCTCTTCTACTTCGAAACTATTCTCCTAATCCTATCCTAAAGAAAAAAACCAAAAGGAGTGCAGCGTACAAACATAAAGTGCGCTGGGGTCACTTTTGTAAGTCTGTACTCTCTAACTTTTCTAGGCACACATCTATAGCTTTTGAAACACTCCTTGCCATTTCAACGATACATAACAATTCGTTTTTTCATCACTGTTTTAGAATGGTTCATTTCTTTTACACTTTTGCGTATATTAAAAGCTTATATTTCCACTTCATTCATGTAGTAAGTAGAAATCTGGTTCGCGTGTAGATTATTTCCCACACTAGAGCAAAGTCGAATGGTTTTATGCAATCACACTATTCTATCTAGGTAGATGACTTATATGTCTCTTTTCAAAGCATGTTCAAAGTAAGAGAACACAAAAAGTATGTTGCAATGGCAGCATTAACGTTGATGGGTAATTTTCTAAACACACATCTGCAATGTCATGTTAATTTACACTTTCAAGTCAAGAGTGAGCCATCCATGTTTAAATTCTTTACTCTTTTGCATATAATGAAAGCCTCTATATAGCATGCAGAGGTCATTTCCCCTTTACACAATACAATGGGATCAAACCATTTATACTGCTTGAGCCACACTACTTGTTCATTTTGATTTTTCTGTCATAAGCTCTTTGGTAGCTTCAACAAGAAATGCAATAGTTGCTTGAGCCACACTTGAATTCATTTGCATTCTTGGCATTTTAGGCGCCTGATTCTTTGTCTTAGAAACATCTGCACAACTAACCCTTTGCTTTGTTTTACCAAAGTCTATCACTTGCTATTTTTGCTCTGCATCAAATGGCCCACCATTTAAGAAGTTCAAAAAAGGCGAAAAAATTAGCTATAACTTATGATTGGCACCAAAAGATTGGTCAAATGGAACTTGCCATATATAGCCAGCCCCATTAACCCTAAACCCTAATTCAAAATTAGGTTAGAACTTGATTCTAAGGAGGAGCTCTAGCAGCCTAGAAGGATGGAGATGCCCAAGGAGTACTGCTCAAGTCGAGATAGGTAGGAGAGAAGATGGCCTTGATTGATTGAGGGATACTGCCCCTTCTATGTTAGAGTGTTGTATTTGAGACTCTAGTTATGATATGGAAATGGAATATATGTTACTTTAATTCCACATCTCTTGTGCTTGGAAATGGTCTTGGTGTGGGAGGGGGAGGGAGCTAGTAGATGTATGGATGATCCTAGTTAGTCCCCGTAAATCCCAACAAATATGGCTCGTGCATAAGAGCCAGCCTGGTTATGGATGCTATGTGATGACTGAGCACTAGATAATGGGGACAATGATAGATGGAAAGTAGGATCTTACTTATGTTAGCGAAGCTGCCTATATTAGGAAGGCAGCATGCCTTTATAAAAAGGCAACATGAGCTCCTTTTATCTTTCACCTTTTTCCTTGGATGTACCTTTTATGGTACCTAATATTGTAACACATATTATTCAATATACATGTCGTCTGTTGTGGTGCATACATCTCTCTCTTGTGCTTTTTTAGTAAACTAGCAAGTTTAACATGGTATCAGAGCGTGTATTTGGTTCTGGAGCAGTTGTGAATTTTCGAGGGCTCTCTGGGGCAAAAACTTTATATGTATTCTCTGGAGCTGGATATCCAGCTTGGAAGATTAAGACGGAGCTCGTCCTACAAAGCAAAAAGCTTTTTGGAATTATGACTGAGAAGAACCTTCTTCCAATGCAGCCAGTTGATGCAGCTACTGGCATTCTGTGAATGGTGCTGCATACGATGCTTGGGTTAAGAATATAGATGACTGGAATGAAAAAGATCAAACAGCCTGAGCACTGATTCTTTATGCTCTCAAAGAATCCATTTCAATGGATGCTAAGGATTTTGTTACTTCTAGTGAAGTTGGAAGTATTTGGAAAAAACCTACACGAAGAAGACTATGCATGAAGTGATTAGTCTTCGCAAAGACCTTACATCATTGCAGTATCATTTGAGTGATTCATTTGATGAACATGTGGACAAGTTTAAAATGCTTCTTGAAGCATTATCTTCTGTCGATGCTAGTATTCAACATGGTCAACATGTTGTCCATTTTTTGGAGTCTATGCAGAAGAGTTATAGACCCTTACGACTGTGTTAGCCAATAAAAAAATCTATGACATTAGATCGAGCTTGTGAATCATTAAAAGATGGGGTTCAAAAGTTTCAAAGGCAAGCTATGCATGAAGATCAAGCTTTACTTGTTGATAGTAAGAAATGAGGTCGAGAAGATGAAAAGGCCTTTGTTACTGATACAAGGCGCACTCGCAGTTGTAGTAGAAGCTGGAGTCGTGGGGGTGATAGACAGCAATTGGCTAAACTTGAGCAACCTAAGTCAGAGACTGTTTGTGCCTATTATAAAAAGACAAATCATGTTTAAAGAGAATATTATTATAAACACTTTGTTAATGAGGATATATGGCATCCTAGGAATAATTTTAACGTCATCTGAACCAATGAACTTTGCCATGTAATGATGGTTGTAAACTGGTTGTATTGGCTGGCAAGCATTAAAATGCATCAAATACTTTTCATGCTTCTCCAGCAAAGAGAGTTTACAAATAAATGCATTAGACATTCTTTACTTGGAATACGATACAAAGTGCATAAGAATATGGAAAGGAGAAGCAATATTTTGTATGTTGCATAGTTGTAAGCTATATGCTGATTATTCTGGCCTTGGACTCGAGTGTATGAGTTGCACTTCTCTATTTTTACTCTACTATTATTTTAAAGGGGAACCTCCTTTTCAAATCCACCCTAAGAATTTCTAGATGTCTCCCACCTCCATCTTGTAGGTTATATCACTTTCATGAAATAATTTCTGTATGCAATCACCATGAAGCATATCTTGTCTTTATGTCTCTACACTACACAATTTTTTTGCCCTTCATATATTCTCATTTGAAAATTATTTTTTAAACTTATGACCCATGAAAAGCCCAACTTATGTTCATTGAATTTTGAACTTATGCCCGATTAAAAGCCCAACAACGCTGGACATTTTTTCTAGTATTGACATAATTAAGAGAAATATGTTAAACATGTGACACCGCTTCTGTTTGAGAAGGAAGGTCTAGTAAACTTATTGGGGCTTTTGAGTATGATCACGACATGGAGCCCAAGGGGTTGATTAGATTAATATATCAGCTAAGGAATGCGTATTTCCATAAAATGGGAATTTAACGTAGCTAATGGAGTTAATGGCTAAGTTATCTAACCAAGTTGTATTCTTTATGGGGAAATGACTGTAGGGGCATTGTATTCATGTGACATTGCATTCCTTGTGAGAAGTTGTATTCCTGATGGGAGAGTGGTTCCAAGGAAGCATCACCTTTAAGAAAATACTATGGACTTTCTATGTGCTCCTATTTGATGATATATCTAGAGATGCTAGAGATGCTATGCTTAGATGACAATGTAGTCACGGTTGCATAATGTTAGCATGTTCTTGTTTATACGAAGTCCTGTTGGATGACAGCATGCAAAATAATTGTGGTAGCACATGTATGTGATTGGATCTCTATGATATCATTGCAAGTGTTGGCATTGTTCTATGTTGTCCTTGGTATATATGCATGGGAAATGCATGTGAAATGCGACTCTGGATTTTTGGATCATGATGATACATATAGTTTAAACTCTGACATCTGGGACCTTTGCTAAGTTATTGGTTGATATATGAGTGCACATCCTCCGGGCCTGGAGTCCATTTGCGGTGTCTTGGACTCGGGGTTGTTCGTGTTCTTGACATCGGATCTTGTCACCCCGGCGAGGGTGCTTCGTCGCACTACATGGCTTGAAAGTAGTCCCCTAGTGTTGGACGCAGACTAGGAGGGTGTGTACACATAAGGCTTACCGCCTTATGTGTACACACCCACCTAGAGGATTGTTGAAGGACTGTGAACTGTTGATATTTTTTGTTATTGTTATTGTGAACCGTGTCTATGCCTATGATCCTGAAGACCTATTGTGGTTTGATGGTATTTTGAATGTGACATTAATGTCTTGGTGAAGAGGCAGTTCATTATGAAAATAGAGATGACATGTAGATCTCGTGCAATTGCTGTGTGCATTTGCAGGTGTGAATATGGGTCTTTGAAGCATTGAGCAAGGATACAAGGTATGAATTTCACTTTTAAAGCTTGCTGGCAACACTTGAGTTCGATTCCCAAAGAGCTTATTCAAGTTCATAGCTTTGTTCAAAATAAGGTGTTCAAGTAAACCGATTCCATTTCTGTAGAATAACGTGTTGAATAGCAATTCATTACAAAGGGACATGCCCTTGTGTTTCCGGTTGCATCATAGATAGTGGAATTTGTAGTGTATGAGGAATGTTGGAATTATAGTAGGTAAGGGTATCCATCATGTATTCATGTCTTAATTTAGATGGACTATTGCATATTCATGGGATAAGTTTATTTTTGTGGTGTATCTTCGTATAGTTGGTATTCCAAATTTAGGGTTTCCATCATAATGGCTAGGATTTAATTTCACATGGAATATTCTAGTTTGGTCTTGTTCGGGCCAGGATTTATATAGCTATAAGGTGGGTTCAGCTATGAAGGTGGATTAATCAACACAAATACATGGAAAATTTGTAAATATGCCTACACACAGACAAATTCTTGTGTACACCTTTGGGACATCCAGCAGTTCGCTTCATGAGTATCATAGAGCATAACTTTTGTTTAACAATGCTTTTTTATGAGTTTCTTGGATATGTTCATGAAAAATACTTTGCTGATATATTGTATCCTTCACTATCCAATTTTATACTATCCATTTCACAATGCTAATCACATCTGTCCCTATGGATTTAGTCTACGCCCTCACAGATGGGGGACATGGCAAATCACACATGGCTATGGGGACACATCACGTGGAAAATGATTTACAAATGCATCATGATGATGCTGATGAAGATAACAAAGCCATAACAAGAACGAGTGGTAATTGTTGTTAACAATGGAGAGTGTTTCTTCCTGCAATAATGACTGATAGAGAAGGTTCTGTCTAAAGGTTTTAAATCTTCACAGTCAAGCTGCCAAGTCAGTGTCTGCCAAGCGCTTCCATTACTACGGGATGCTTAAGGAAGCTATATGCATAGAATGCTTCATATTGGTCTTGGGACATGTGTAGTTTCAAGGATTTTAAGGGAAGAGAACATAGAAGCATGGGGTATTCAACCATTTGAGATGCAACCTCCTATTCACAAGCTTTGCAACAACTTCATACAAAAGGAGACCGTGCGTGTAGCTGATGTATTTTGTCCTCCGCCTTACAGAGCTCAGTCATTTTCACTTGTTCTTGTAAAAGACACACTAGAGCATTTATCAATTAGACAACTGAACAGAACACTTGAACGACTTCCAAAGCTAGCTGCCAACAGCTTAGTGGTCTTTCTTGGTGAGTAAACATCAAAAAGTATGTTGCAATGGCAGCATAAACGTTGAATGGGATTTCTAGACACACATCTGCAATGTCATGTTAATCTGCACTTTTAAGTCAAGAGTGAGCCACCTATGAATAAACCCTTCACTCCTTTGCATATAATGAAAGCCTCTGCATAGCAAGCAAAGATCATTTTCCCTTTACACAATACAATGATATCAAAGCATTTACAGTTTTGGCACCCTTTCTTTCCAATCTTCGGGTTAATAAATCCTCTGCAGAAATACATGCTATAATGAGCCACACTGCTTGGTCATTTTGGTTTTGTCATAAGCTCTTTGGTAGCTTCAGCAAGAAATGCAGCAGCTGCTTGAGCCACACTTGAATTCATTTGCATTCTTGGCATTTTAGGCATTTGATTCTTTGTATCTGCAGAACTAACCCTTTGCTTTGTTTTACCGAGGTCCCTCACTTGCTGTTTTTGCTCTGCATCAAATGGCCCGCCATTTGAGAACTTCAAAAAGAAAAGACTTTTTTAGCTATAACTTACCTTCAGTGAGATCAGGAATAGCATGTTCAATAAATCGATTGGCAGCCTGAACATTTAAGGAGACAGATGGCCGAGTCGGAGCTGGAATGTAGGATACATTTATAAAATGGCTGAAGCGAAGCATTTAATCCGAACAGCTGAAGAACATTTAAACCAAACATCCAGACGACAACATACCTTTATTCTTTGCCCTAGCATGCTCTACTTTGTCTTCATAAAGGTCTACTCTGGCCTGCAGAGAAAGGAGACACAAATTTGTGGATTTCGAAATGCAGCTTGGCTTGTCATGTAATTCTTTATATGAAACATTTTTAGGCATCGAAATACTAACTAATATTTCCAGAAACAAAGGAAACCCACTATGCCAATAACTGGATAAAAGCACCTAGCATTAATCGAGTGGCAAGTCTGTACCAATTCTGAGTGTGCAGGATGGTCTTCAGGAGATTCTCCTTGTGTTCTTAGAAATGCTAATCACAAAGAAAACAACGCAGATTAGGGCACAACGACATGTTAAAATCAGCTTGAAATTCCTAATATCTATAAACATGAAGACAAGTATCTATAATGTTTATGCAAGCAGGCAAATGGGTTTTCCAACATGTTTTTGGGTTGCTCGAAGGGCAAACCTTATCTCTACGAAAGATTCTATCTAAGGCAAAGATACTTACCACAGAAGAGGGCGTTAACAGTCTTGGAAAGGTTGAGAAATGTGGATGCGCGCTCCAGCGGAGTGAGAGCTTTGATAGAATCAGTGGTACAATTGTGGAGAACTAGACAAAGTTGTTCTTCTAAGTTGTTTAAATCACGGACAACACAGCCTACATCCTGCAACACCTCGGCCGGAACACCCTCCATCTCAAAGATTAGGCTTTTGCCCGAAGACAAATATCTAAGTTATATAATGTTTATGCAACCAGGCAAACGGGTTCTCAAAAATTAGGCTTTTACCCCTATCCACCGTAAAACCGCCCCCGTTATCAGCCAACGCTCCATATCTTCTTTCTTAGGGTACTTTCACACTATGGGTTATCTTATCTTAAAAAACTATTTTTAACTCCACTTATCTTAAATTAAGGCTAACATAATGGTTGTTACACACCTCTGGTTATCTTATTACTACAATAACGGAATCCGTTTAATTGGATTCACACTCGACTTGTTATGTCAATTTTTAACATAACGGAATTTGTTAAAATAGCATTCACACCTTCTTGGTTATGTTATTTCTTAACATAACATAATTGGTTAAAATTGCATTCACACATCGAACATGACCATTACGTTTTTATTACTTGAACATCACAGGAAATAATGTACAGAATATAAGAGGTTGCCAACATGGATTCAAAGACTCAAAGAATATTCACAATGTCCGTCGCCATCTTCTCTTTCAGCTAAATTATCAACCAATCGTTTGGATGTTTTCTTCGCCTTGGGGAATCGCTCATAAAATTTCAAATTATGCACCACCACCGCTTAGAGCAAGCATGGTAGGTTGTCTCAAGTAATGTTCTAAGCCTCTAGAGGTGGAAGTTCACTAATAAGAAGTACTTCTTGAAGGGCTACCGAGCTTTACCAAGAAATATTACAACACAATAGCAACCTAGCTCTGCTTCCTAGCAAGCAGCTCCTAACATCAGTGTCCATGGTTGTCCATGACACTGTTATGAAATAATACATTTGCATATAACCCACCTGTCATTTACCTGTTTAGCAACTCTCCATACACTGCTTAGCAAATCTCCATTACCATTATTGAACTTCAATATTACTCTCTCTTTACCACTGTAATAAATAATGCCACAAATAAAACAGAAAATAGAATAAAACAGAATATATACACGTTTTAAACAAGTGGGTTGCCACAATTCTTGGAAAGAAGAAAGAGAATTTAGCAACAAAAAGCACAATTAGAAAAACAAAGAGGACTTTGTCACTACTTAGGCAATACATAATATTTTTTAGCACTAAGTGCTCTACTTTCCTTCGCATCAGCCTGAAAAACAGATTCATGTTGGCCATTATAAGGAACAATCGTCTTTCCTGCATGGACCAGTGAATCTGCCTCAATTAACAGAGAGAATAGAGTTTAACATTTAACATCAGGAACTATCCAATTTAAAAGCATAAAACTAACCTCACGCATTAAAGACTAGATATTGCGCTAGGCTGGATCGTATGGCTTCTCCATCATCCACCTGTTGAACCTCTTGTGCATCTTCCTCGTCGTCATCATCCTCCTCTTCCTCTTCTTCTTCTTCGCTAATCGTTGAAGCTCAAATTCAACATCGATCTCTCTCACTCAAGCAATAGATTGTGAAGCAAACAACATGAAAATATAACATGTGGTATAAAGTCAACGCCCATTACCAAAGTAGAACGCAAGCATTTGAAAACCCTCTTCAATGCCAAAGGTTTGCTCCATTTAACAATCTTGCTTGAATGTGCTTCATGTTGAAGAAATTTTTAAGTGCATCAAGATTGGATGGATCTCCTATATACGGAGTCATGAGCCATGAAGTAAGAGTATACCCTTTGTCACCAACAAGATAAGGGCGTAAAGTATAGTTGCCATTGATTGGAATACATGGCTCATATAATACCTCTTGATATTGTGCTCTATGTGCAAATTTCGAAGTCTAAGAACACGAGCATCGCGGTAATGCACTCGTAAACCAATGAACACATCAGTGAACCTTCTACTGGTGTCACATACTGCTTGCAAAATTACTGAGTGTCATTAATATCCACATGAGTGCAATCAATGGCACCATAACAGTTTGGTAGGCCACTAACTCGTCGGAAAGAAGCCTCAATACTTTGCAGCTCATCACCAACTGGCCATTTGATTTTATGCTTAAAGCAGCCATTTATAGCATGACAAACTTCCTTCAAAACTAGACAAGACGTGCTTACCCCAATTCCAAACTTCTCCGAGACCTCATGATGGTCACAACCTTTGAATAACTTGTATAAAGCAGCAGCCACACGACATGGTACTGGAACTGCAAGCCTGTAATGAGTGTCATGTTTCTGAATGAAAGGAGCAAGTACTCTACATATGCTCACAAATGATCTTCTTGTCATTCTCAGATTCTCTTTCCATCGGCTATCATCGTACACTTCAAGCAAGAAACGATCAAACCAAACAAGACTTCTTGGTTTCACCCACCAAGATGATTCATGCCTCAAACTCGCAGCAGCACATACAAACTCTATCCTATTATCTAAACCAGAGGAATGATCAAGCAAATCAAGCATCCGTCGACCTTGAATAAGAAGATCTTCCTCCTGCTCTTCAAAAAATCCCATGTCAGGCATCATAATCGTTTCGTACATCATGTATAATGTCATGGAAGCCATGTATAACAACTCCATTCTCTCCATGTCGATATTACTCACGAGATTACTGCATGATAGGAAGCTCAAATATAATAGGAAGCTTAGAATCCTTTTTTTCAGCCTTTGTTAATGTGAAGTAAGGAGCTGCTCCAGTCCGTTTCTCATAATCCTTGATGAGTTTATAATCTGACAGAACATTTTCGGGTGAAAGCATGCTAGGGTGTACCATCTAAAGTACTTTTTAGGGAGTGTGAAACTACCCAGAAAAGTACCCAGCACTGGGTACTGGGAACTTGCATAAATGCCGCAATAAATAATAAGTTTGAGAGTTAATTCATTTATTTTAGTCTCTAATAGTATTGTTATCCTTTAATACTATAGATTGACATGTTATTGACCTTCAATTCAAAAATTTCGATTGGTTTTAATGGAAAGAAAAAACAGAAAGTACCAGTTTTAAAAGTACCCAGTGTATGTACTTTTGAGGGTTCCAAAAGTGGTACACCGTAGCATGCTTTTACCCTTTCCCATTTGGTACGACAATTGTCAGGGCTTCTATCTATGCCCTTACTAGTAAGATAATCAGAAACCTTTTTCCACTTGCTAGCTGCTGTTTCAATCTGATCCCTTTTCTCAGCCACCTCATAAACTTCCCACTCATGCTTCTTAGCTTCCACCAATATCAGAATTTCATGCAAGGTCCATTTCTCGACCTCAAGACGCTTTCCCCCGGATGGGGCTGAAGTTTACGCTTACCTCTTCTTCACATTAGCCATTCCGGCCGGGCAGACATCGAATGGAAAAATGAACCTTGAACTCAACATGAAAATGCACTATCTATGGGTAAATAGGTTACAGTTTCTTACATTTTGAACCTTTCCGAAGTTTCTCCCGAAATCTTGAATTCAAAGAATGACCAGAATTATCCATTAGGGTGCGTGAGTGAAGATACTATTGAGCCGCTTTTAACAATTGGAGCAGCTTTACATAAACATTAAATAGAGATGTATCATCATAAAGAAGCTTTCGCTTTGTATATAATGATTTAGAACATGATAACCAAATGGATTTCCGTGAAAAGTCTATTCAAAAAGGAAAAGTCTATTCAAATAGTGAGGTCGTGATGACATGCTAATAAGTAAAATAATAAATAGTGTGAGAAGATCGAGGATTGGACCAATATGGATCATGGCCAAGGTAATCTTCTTCCAGCATACAAACTTGGTGAAAAGGAATTTTGTTCAGAAAAAGATGAGGAATAGCATATAAACTCAGTGGGAGGAAAAAAATGAGGAATTGCCTGTTGTTCAAGGTGATAGGTTTGCACATACATATGGTTGCGGATCGGAAACATGCGGCCTCGTGATGATTAATTTCAGAAATTAAGGAGCTTCCACATAAAAAGCTCCCTACGTACTGGAAAATAAGGCATTACTCGAAAAGCTCCCTACATTATTGGAAGCTCCCTACATTACATTACTACATTACTGGATAAACTTGAAAGCACTTGAGAGACCTGAGAGGAAATAGCCAAACAGGCTACAGAGAAGCGAGAAACAGAGAGTGATAGAAGCAATAAAAAAATATTCTAACCGGGCCGATAGAGGCTTAATTTACCGTGGTGAAGATATTTTCGTTCGGTCCGCTAAAACGAACTCGCTGGAGACGATCGGGCCGCAGAAGGGAGCAATGAGTCCCGACTTGCCGGGCATTAACGGTTCCTAACCGTGCTCCAGAGGTAGGGTTAAAATTAGAATAGACTTTGTTAAATTTGTTAACATAATGTTAGTGTTTAGTATAACCAAAAAGAGTGTGAATCGTGGTTAGAGTAAGATTTAACCTAACCGACGACGTTAAATTTTAACAAATTTAATTTTAACAGAATTCACTAACTAAGCTGGTGTGAACGTTGTTATAGTAAAATTTTAAGATTTAACATAACATAATAGATGGTGTGAAAGTACCCTTATTTTGGGATCGCTTTGGTTTCCGTGCCAGGAACGCCGCATGTAACCCCGCATGCGGCGTTCCCTCTCCCCTTTGCGGGACTATATTGGCCATTTGCATTCAATTATGTATTGAAATCGAGCCACTCTTCGGCTTGGCTATCTCATTCCGCCGTCGCTTCACTCTCCAATGCTCTCCAGTGGCGATATTGTAGGTCTTGCTCCAAGGTTTGGGCCGAACCTTTTCACATTAGTACAGTCTTGCAAGAAAGACAATATTTTTCTAGACTTGCAGGAGCCAGTTTAGATGAAAAGGAAACCGAAGCCAATGCTGAAGAAGCCTCCTCCAGATATACAGTATATGGCTCGATTAGGGTATGCCATTTTCATTTCAGCCCTGTTTGGCCTTTTTTCTTGCCATCAAACGAGCTGCAATAGTCATTTCCTCTGCATCTTGAATGGGATTTGTTCTAATGCATGCCCGACTGGCTAGCTGGATTTTAAGCCAGTTTATGCTAGCATATATCTTATACAAAGTACGTTAAATCTGGCACGCAAATTCTGTTTTGATTGTTGTGTGAACTGACAGCGACTATGTGCAGGCCAATATTGAAAATGACATTGAATTTTTGCTGAAGGTCCATACACAAAAAATGCCAAAGTTAAAAGCACGAGAAAAATCCGAGAAAGAAGTTAGAAGAAGATGGACAAATAAGTTACATAAATACTTAGCAATTGTTTGCCCTAGCTTGGGACCAACATGGCTTAAGGCAGTAACCTCCAAAGATGTGAGCACAAAAGATTTTAAACTGATAGAAAAGTTATATGATATGGCCAAGGCAACAGTGGACAATGATGTTAGAAACAATTGGATATTGCTTATCACTAATGAGTCAAACCTCTTGAATGGCTGTTAGTCCTGTGCCTCCTGGTACAGGACTATTCATGCATACAACGGACCAAGTCAAGTCCAAGGATCCACAGACAGGCACGGGTCAGTCGTCAAAGGCCCAGCAAAAGACCAAGCAGCAGACCACGCAATAGCCAAAGCCCAAGGCTCGCTACCAAGAGGCGGGCGCCGACAAGTGACGATCCGCCACCGCCAAGGCCGGCTGGCCAACGTGATTCCGTGCACTTCAAGAGGCACCGCCAAAGATTCTCAAGTAAATCGCCTCCTTCTAGGAGTCGGCAGATCAGATCACCGAGTGTTCCATATTGGGCCAACGCCATTGTACTATATATATGAGTAGAGCTAGCCTAGTTTTTAGATGAGTTTTGAGTCTTGTCTCACATCGCTTTTCTCTCGATTGCGAGCTCATGTATCTTCATTGACATCAAGGAAGTTGTCCTCATTATTGTCTCAATTGGTCTCTTTTGTTTTCTTTTCTCTTGTTCCTTTTGCAAATCCCGTCAGCGTGACATAGTCCCCTGATTCTCCTATTAGATCCAAGGGTCCTCAGAGGGCTGCCTTGCAGAGTTCCCCAACCTGCACTCCCAAACACCGCCGGGCCGCTGGTTCGGGATCTTTCTTCCATCATGTCGGCTCGAGGTTTCACTTCAAGAACTTTCGCCAAACGTGGCTCGCTTTCGAGCGCCATCAACCACGCCAGGCTGTTTGTGATATGTATGAGTCGCTTATGACATTGAGGGGTGGCCGTGACCGCCTCCCGGCTCAATCGCCCTCCTACCCCTCGTGCTCATTCTCACTCAGGTCTCCCCGCTGCACGCCGGCATTGTTCTCAACCTCAATCTCCACAGCATACCCCTGTTTAGCCCACGCCTCACTATTTCCAGACTCCTGACAGCACCTATATCAATATCCCTTCAGGCACCCCTCTTCCGTCCCAACCTTCTTCATCACGTCTTCGCCCTACCACGCCACGAATTTTCGTCCTTCCATCTTTTCAAAGATGCTCTTCCCCGCTTACTCAAACCATCGATCTCAAGCCTCATGAGGATGGCTCCCACGGCCCTTCCCCACCAGATGCTGCCTTTGCTGGACCACATGTTTTTTCGGTTCCACCCCCTTGCTCTAAGTCTCAGACTGTACCACCTCTCTATGCTTCAACATATCCTCCAACGAATCCACCGGTCTATGCGTCTGTTCCGCCTTCACCTCCAACTCCTAATTTGAAGCTGACTTATCCAACTTTCGGCAACACTAAAGGCAAACCTTTGGATCAAAGTGCTCAAGCTCATATGGAAGAATTCGAAGCCTTAGCCATTCTGAATGGTCATGCGCAACCACATCTCAAATTTCATATCTTTTCGACCACGCTCAGAGGCGCCCCTCATCAGTGGTTAATGGCCAACAAAAGTCACTGGAGACAGAGTTGGCAAGAAATGAAAACTGCCTTTCTGTCTCATTATGGTACCACGGACGATGATCAATTACTCCTCAAGCAACTCAATGACCTTCAGCAAGAACCTACAGAGTCGCCCGTGGATTTTGGCGGACAGCCTTCACATTCTTGTCAAGAACTTGTGAGTACCCCACGCAAAGCCGATCCTCGCCCTGTTTTTTTTTGGTGGCCTTCCTCCCCGCCATTCGACTCATGATGGAATACTCAAGGCCCCAAGTCCTTGAGCAGCCATTGAATTGGTCGATCACTTGGTCAATGTTTCTTCCTGGGTGTTGCTCTCCGTGAACTCCCTTTCATGCCCCCGCCATGGTTCCCCAAAATTTGCTCAGCCTCAACAAGCAAATCAAGCAACGCCACATCCGTGTACTATTTGTAAATATCAAGGTCATCCGCAAATGAATGCAACTCCAATGGACCTCCTCATTGTAAAAGATGCAATATGTGCAATCACGCCACCGAGGAATGCACTCATTCTCATCCTATCCATTTTCGCAAAAGATGGTTTTTCAAGTCCAAACCACGCCAACCCCAACAACCATATCCGCAAAGAATATCAAACTCAACAACCGCAAGAAGATCAACAAACGCAAAGAATCTCAAAGAACCACGGGACAAGGCAACCGCCCTCCCTTTGATCCTTCTAAAGCTCAATGTTATCATTGTCATGAATGGAGTCACACCACCACAGCCAGGTCCTCAACTTCCTCAAGTTCAAGTTCAACTTCCGTGTTCAAATCAACCCGCTTTCAGGGCCTCACCTACAGATATCAATTGTGGGTGGCCAACGGTAAACAAGGCCCTCGGCCCCGCTTTTGAGAAAACTACCACGGCTGCCTCAACACCAACGACCACAGCAAGTTGCATCTACCTCCAATCCTATGGATCAACAAGCTCAAGAGGAGATTTATCAGGCCCTTAACACTCCCATCCAGCAGTCTAACTGGGTTGGTCTCGCTTGCGCACACCCGGCTTCACGCCTTTGACTATCATTCCTCACGACACGCAACCCGCTTTTGTGGGACACCATCCCTCATGAGAATGACAAAAAAGTTCACTTTGCACCAGATCTTGACAAACTCATGCCTCATGTCATGCCTAAGGTGAGACAAAGCATTCTGAAGCTCATGCAGGCTGCGGAAGGTCGCACATTGGCAAATGTTCACGCCACCACTGAAGCTCAAGAAATGCCGCAGAGCCGCCATCATCAACCACCGGGTGCCCGCCTCGACGTGATCCAAATATTGCCGCCGAGGTCGAAGCTTCAAAGAAGTTTCTCGCTTCTTTACCTCAGACTCCAGCTCCACTGGATCCTGCGGACCCCTTTTCACTTGTTCCTTTGGAACTTCAAGAGGAACTCGCCAAGATCAAGATTCCTTTGAGCCCCGCCACTATTTTGAAACTCGTCCGCTCTTTAAAGATCGGGCCACCTCTTCCAACGGCTCGTAGGAGCCGTATGCGACCTCCACACCCACTCTGCATGCCACTTGGGCAATCAGCAAGTCAATCATGTTCAAATTGATGGTGGTAGTGCTGTCAATCTCATCACCGATAAGCTCCAAAGCAATTGGGCATCAAACAATTGTATCGCGGTTCTTATGACACGAAGTTGGCCAATGGCCATATCACGCGTCCTCAAGGTGTCACTCCTCTTCTCCATATTAGTATTGGCGATCTCAAATTCCCTTTGGAATTTGGAGTTTGGAAAGCCGGAGAGGATCCTGGTGATTATGAAATGCTCGTCGGCAGACCTTTTCTCCGACAGGCAAAGAGTATTCACTACTGGGCCAACGGACCAACTTGTCATCACCGATGGCCATCTCAATGCTACAATGGATCTGGAAACTGCCAAATTAATCTTTGTCGAGAATGCTGAACCCTCCATCTCTGACACTGACTCTGAAGAAGCACAAAATATATATCATGTTCAAGCTCCTCCAGCGGGTCTGCCTCTCTCATCTTACCCTGAGTATGCTTATCCTTGGGGTGACATGACGCCGACAGACCAGCCGTCCGCTCTTTTGGACCCTTACCCGCTTCCGCGAACCGCAGATTCAACGCCTTGATCATTTTTCTGACCCATCAAGTCCTCCTTCCTTGAGAGACGCTTGATGTTCATGCCGCCATGAAGCAACCCTTGCTTGATGACGCCGCCAGCCTCTTTTCTTCACCACGCAAAAATGCCGCTTCCTCCCGCCATGCTTCAGCCTCCTCCCGCCATCGTTCGTGGACACGGAGGTTGTTCCTCATATTCAAACTCCGTGAGGTGGAAATCGTGGACATTGGAAACAATCAACCAGCCCGCTTTTAGCCGCTAAACTCCCACCGACCTATAAAGCACGCCACCGCGGACGATTGCTCAAGAAATTCAAACATATTTTTGCTTGAGCTACAAAGACCTTCGAGGTATCAAAAAGAATTGGGAGAACTCACCATTCCTACCAAAACCCGATGCACCAATCTAGCAACGACAAGATGTGCTCAACCCAAATTACCGCGGACCGCGGTCAAGGCTGAAATTGACAAACTCTTTGGTCAGCTGGGGCCCGATTTATGAGGTCAAACATTCGAATGGGTGAACCCCATTGTCATTGCTCTCAAAGCACAATGGTAAGATCCGCTTTTGCATGGACTACGAAAACTCAATCAAGCCACCTGAGCGTGATCACTTTCCGCTTCCCTTCACCCACTGTGTTCTTGAAGAAGTTGCCGGGTCATGAGATGTACTTTTCATGAATGGTTTTTTCGGTACAATCAAATTTCTATCAAGCAAGAAGATCAACTCAAAAACTACCTTCACCACCTGCGGGGCACTTTTGCCTACAAGGTGGTCCCTTTTTGGTTTGTCAAACTCCCCTTCAACCTTTTCAACAAGATCATGCTCTCCGCCTTTCAAGACTTTATGAAGGATAAACCTTTTCTTCAGATCTTCCAAGATGATTTTTCTGCCTACAGCTCCATGGATGATCACTTGGACAAACTGGAGCTTGTCTTTCAAAAATGTGATGAATCTGGCATTAATCTCAATCCTGAGAAGTGCACTTTTCAAGGCCACCTCAGCGCTCAATTTGGGTCATGTGGTCAGTAAAGAAGGCATCACCACGGATCCCGCTAAAATCAATTGTGTCCTGAAAGCTCAAGCACCGTCTAATATCAAAGAGACACACTCCTTCCTGGGTAAGGTCAATTACTATTCCACCTTCATTCCTGGACTTGCAGCTATAGCTGATCCCATTCATAAACTTACAGTGATGAATCCACTTGGGCTTGGAATTCCTGCCGAAGCCGCCGGTTGAAGTCGCATTTACTCAGCCCCGGCCCTTGTTCCTCCTCAATGGGACAAGCCTTTCCATCGCTCATGTAGATGTTCTCGCTTTTGTCATTGGTGCCGTTTCTCTCGTGCCTATGATGAAACCACGGATAAACCAATCCGCTATGCCAGCCGGAAACTTAATCTCCGCCGAAGCGAACTATTCGCCGCCATGGAACGAAGCTTTGGGTTTAGTTTTTTCAGGTCCAACGCTTCGTGACATTATCTGTTGGGTAGCCGATTAAGTTCTTTGTTGACCATCAAGCTCTTTCTTTATTTGATCAACAAAGCCACTTCACGGGCCGAATTGCTCTGGGTCCTTCTTCCGCAAGAGTTCGCCCTTTGAAATTGTCCATAAGGGCAAAGTCACATGTGGTGCCCGATATCTTTCACGATCCACACGGATGATCCCTCCACGGTGTTTCGACGCCTTTCCAGACGCCAATTGTTCCCCGGTCACGCCATGCCACATTGGTTTCATAACTTTCAGCAATATCTTTCACCGGTGCTCTTCCTCCCCGCCGATCCGACGCCTTCTCCGTAAAAGCTTCAAGCCCCGCCACCGCCAATTTCGTGAGAGGTCCGCGGACTATACCATGGTTGCGCACCATTTGTACAAACGCTGCAAAGACATGGTCCTCGACGCTGTGTCCTTCCTCATGAGGTGCCCGATATTGTTTCGACAAGCCCACGATGGGCTTGGTGGTGGTCATTTTAGTGGTGACGCCACTACACGCAAAATTTTTGGCAGATACTTCGCCCACGCTTCAAAGATGCCCACGCTTATGCTCGCGACGCAGGACGCCCGGTCGGCCTGCGGTGGAAAAGCCCACGCCCGTGACGCTCGGGCCTTTGACGCGGGCCGCCACGCCACATCCCTTCAAGAAATGGGGAATGGATTTTGTGGGGCCCATGGATTCCACCGGCGCTGCACACCCGCGCCCGCTATATTCTCGGGTCATCATGGATTATGCTACCAAATGGGCCAACCTTGTGCACTTCAGACACCACCGCCGCCAAAGATGTTTCCAAGGTCCTCTACACGCATATCATCACGCATTTTGGTTGTCCCACGGAACTTGTTAGTGATCGTGGCGTGCATTTTGTCAATCATACTATCAAAGAGCTGACGGATTATCTTCACATCCAACACCGGAAGAGTACACCCTATTATCCTCAAGGAAATGGCTTGGCTGAAAGTACCAACAAAACACTAACTACCGTTCTCAAGAAAATTTTAGACGCCACAAGATTGGCGTGACAAGTTGCCTACTGTTCTTTGGGCTTACAACACTAGTTTCAAAATAGCTACTGGTCACACTCCCTTCAAAGTGGTTTATGGTCAAGAAGCTCTCATGCCTTTTGAATATATTCTTCCCACTCTCCGTTTTCAACTTGTTACAGCCCATAATCCACCTGCTGCACTCAAGGAAAGGGTTTATCAATTGGAACAGTTGGATGAACTTAGGCGCGATGCTTACATTCGTGTTCTTCATGGACAACAGCTGCAAAAATCTTTACATGACAAACGTCTTAAGACAAAAACATTCAAAGAAGGTGATTTGGTTCTTCTTTATGATTCTCGTTACAAAAATTTTCCGTGCAAGTTAAAGTTTCATGGTTTGGTCCAGACAAATCATTCAAGTTGTGCAACCCAGTTGTTTTCAAGTTGGGTCAACTAGATGGCACTCCATTACCTACACTAGTTATCGGCTTTACCCAAACAATTTCATATGCAACAAATACGACAAACCCTACACCGATGTAACACCAAAGACTTGACTCCCCCGTGATAGTGACTAAAGACGATATTTATATTATAGAGCCAAATTTTACAAAATGAGGGCAAGAGCCCATCTATTTCCGCTTATGAGCATCGCTTCTATGGGCAAAGTCTCTATTTACAAAATCCTAAGGAGAAAACCCCTACTCCCGGTTCGGAGGAGAGGTGATACGCAGGATGTGGTAGTAGTTCTCGCCCCGGATCCCCGCCAAGCAGTGAATCACCACCTCCACCCCCGCTGGTAAGGGGATCGGATGCTCACCCATCCCCGCACACCACCCATCCATGGCAATGCTACTGCCAGGCACCTACACAGTCCAAGTAGTCCATCTTGCATGTAATCCACCCGTGCGCTAGACAAAGATGGTGCACTTGTCGTGAAGTCCGCCAGCCAGACATACCGAAGTGCCATCGGGTGTCTCAGCCACCCATCGCTCGCCTTATATAGCCAACCGAGGACCTCCCTCGCCGACGCGGACCAATCAAAAATTCGCCAACGTGTTCGAATGCAAGGCTCTTTCTAATTCCGTAATCTTTTCTCCCGCCAAAGATATCTAGCCATGGTACCTTCCTCGACACCTTCGCTTTTTAATGATATCCCACTTCGAAGTCGCCAAAGATTCAATGCCCTTCCTTCTTTTCACACTCATTAACATTAAGGTGTGTCCTTTGGCCACCGGGTCACATCGATCATTCCCTTTACGCCTCATCGCCACCGCTCATTGTTTTCCCTTTAACCGCTTGGGGACTTAGCCAAAATTTTGCCTCTCAATCGCCTCCTCTGTATCTGTCGCCACACCGCATCATCAACGTCTGCCGGGTTCATCCTCATCATGCCCTTCGCCAACACTTGTGCGCCTTCTAAAACCTTTTCGCTTGTTTTCGCCTTCCGCCATCCGCAATCCGCTTTCGCCGCATTCTCCCTGCTCCCTTTCCATGCTCTTTTGTCATGGCTACTGCACCCAAATTTCCCTACTTTTTCAAGCTTCTCGGCCCAAGGGATCCTATTTTTTCGGACTGTCTTTCTCGACACCCACCTTTTCTGGCAAGAGGCCCTTGTTGGTCTGAGTCGGGAAGTCGCGGAACGCCTGCCAGCCTTTATGAATTCTCGCGAAATGGACCTCCCGCCCTAAATCCGCATCAATTGCGTTTAGCCATCGCCACATCGCCAACAGCCCAACGGATATGCTACCGTGGTCGATGGCACTACATTTTGATTACCAGCCCGATTTCTGAGGTATTCCAGATTCCTTTGTAGACCCCTTCTTTATCTTGGGCTGCTTTTATGTGACATAGATGTCACCTGGGTTTGCCCCGCTTATCAAGCCAACATGCATCGCTTCACCAATATTGCCAAAAGCCATGACACTTTTGTCAAGTTTCGCGGGGCGAAATTGCTTGGGTATTCTATCAAGAACACCCATATCAATAAGCCGCTCTATAATATGGTGATCACAGCCCATCCGCCCAACCACCATGTTGATTGGCTACAAAATGTTGTTTTACCGCCTTCATGAAGTCGACCGCATTCGAAGCTGCCCCTCCTCCTGCCTTTGAAGCCCGCAGGTGGCCATCTTCAAGCCATCATCCGCCGCACCTTCCTCCCTCCCCTTCGCTTTCATGCTTCCACTCAACAGCCCTTCATTCCCTTCACAAACTCCAGTCGCCTCCTTCACACCCTTTCTTCTCCCGGGTCATGATCAACTAACGCCACGCATGTCACCGCCTCCTCTTTCATCCACTGAAACTATGCCCTCCACTTCCCGCCATGTCTCTCAAACATCTCGCATAAGGCAGCCACAAGGTCCCTACACCTCCACATCCTCGCCGCCTTTCAGACAATACCGCCAGATGTCAAGCCACAGCCCCGGTTACAAGAATCCTGTGATTTCATGAATGGTGTTCAAGCCGCCCTTGAGGCCTCTTGATGCCGCTCACAGACCTTCAAGCCGCCAACGCACAAGTTCAAACTCGAGGACAAACTTCAAGAAAAGCACGAGGCTTTTAGAGGCCCGCGAGGCTCTCAAGACCGCCTAAGATCAAAAACAACCGCTTGCCGATCAACAGCTCGCTTGCAAACCTCCATTCAGAATTGTTGGAACACGCCAAAGCCAAGGATACCCTTGAGCTTATATAAGGAGAAAGACTTCGAAACTCAATACCTTGTATACCGAAGCCGAAAGTTACCGCCAACAAGTTCAAGACCTCACGAGCGCGGATACTCGAATCACCTCTTTAGAAGCTCACCGTCCATGCCGACCTTCACCACCACTTCCAAATAAGTTTACGGAGGCTCGTAAACAGAAAATTGTTGATGACGCCGAGATTGCCACGCCGCTACTTTCAACACTTCCGGCAATCCTCTTCACATGCCACGCTTCCTCATAAACGGGTCCGCGGATCGGGCCCCTTTCTCGTTAGAAAAGGAGAACCGGATCCGCGGACTCGAACAACGGGCACAAAGAAGTCGCTCACCGGGCTGATGAGGCCCAAACCAAACAAGAAGGCTACATTACCATCGCCTCAACATGCCGGGCCGACTTCCCTATTCCTTCCGCTTATCTCGATATGTGGTTGTTCACGCACCTCTTTCTTCCGGCGGGGCGCGGCCGATGGTCCAGCTTGATGTCCACCACAAGACCGCGGATTTTCTTCGATCCGCCGTGATCTCTACGTTGAAGACAAAGGTTTACTCTCGCACCTTTTAGTCTTTGACCTCATTCACCGCGGAAGATCCGGATTTGATAACCTTCGAGTTGTTCACCCGATGCATGCACATTTTCCATGTCTTCTATCCGGCCGATACACGTGACAAATTTCGCGGATGGGCCACATCAACTTTCGTGGTGACTCACAGATTCAATGGTTTCTCTTGGACAACAACCCATATCCGTCCGATCATGATAGGACACACGCCTTCATCGAGTACATGCCCGAAGCTTGCTCATCATTTACCTCTATGGCAAGTCAAACGCCGAACAAGTGCGAAGAATCTTGGCGCATCCCCGAGGATCTTCCATTTGCCCAAGTTTATGTGCAGCAAAGATTTGGCAAAGATACAATCAATTGCGCTCTTCTTGATAGCAAGACAAGCATCCCACGGATGGGATAGTCCTCCCCAGATATACTCAGCCTCTACTCGAGTGGGATCGGTGGTGCAAAGCTCTTGATCCCGACCTTGTTCGCAAGATTCGTGGAGCAGTTCAAGAGCCCACGCCCACGGGCATGGCTCCTCTCCATATGCTTCACCGGGTGTCCCTCCTCGCCCCGCCACCTCCGACCGGCCTCCCCTTTGGACTTAAGGTCATGGATGGTTATGCCGGGTGGACTCCTCCCCATCTCGACGACGGATCTTCTGCGGGATCCCCGCTTTGTCGACGCCTGAGTGGGAAGATGGTGCAACCTTGGAACACAATGCAAATTAGATCTATATTGCTAATGAGCGTGGTTGGCAATGGCCCCCGATGCTCTTCATGGCCTTGATACCTTCTTGCGCACGCCGCCACCCTCACCGCACTCCTTCCGCTCACCGCCAAGCCGGGTTTCGCCGTTTCTCTCAAATGCATCCCGTAAGCTTTCTTTAAATCGGCAAAGATCCCATCTTTTATCGGGAACCCCAATGCCGCCGCCGTTGCCTTCGGGCCTCCGTGACCTGCCTTTCTCATGGAATGCCGCTTGTTCCTTCGAAGCACATGCCGCCATGGAAGACATGGTGCGCCTAAATTTTTATTGATGCAAATCCTCGGCCCTTTGGGCTCAACACTCTTGATGTTCTTCGTGACACGCCATGACCTCATTGGCACTTACCATAATGGCGCCCGGCCCTCATTCCCCGTGAGGATCACTTTCAAACCGTTGATTCCCCGCCCCTAAACACTTCCTCCATTTCTTCACACCGAAAGTGTCGCTTGGGGAGGTTAGTCCCGCGGCTCCCCGGTACGTGACTATTCATGCATACAATCCACCAAGTCAAGTCCAAGGATCCACGCATTGTGCACGGGTCACCGCCAAAGGCCCAAGAAAGACCAAAAGCAGCCAGACCACGCAGCCAAAGCCCGCTCGCTACCAAGAGCGGCGGCCAGACAAGTGACGACCTGGCCACCTCAAGGCCGGGCCAAGGCGGGCCAAGGGATTCCGTGCACTTCAAGAGGCACCGCCAAAGATTCCTCAAGAATCGCCTCCTTCCGTGAGTCCAAGACCCAGATCGGCCGAAGTGTTCCATATTGGGCCAAAGGCCATTGTACTATATATATGAGTAGAGCTAGCGCCTAGTTTTTAGATGAGTTTTGAGTCTTGTCTCACATCGCTTTTCGACAATTATGAGCTCATGTATCTTCATTGACATCAAGGAAGTTGTCCTCATTATTGTCTCAATTGTTTCTCTGTTGTTTTTCTTTTCCTTGTTTCTTTTTGCAAATACCGGTGGACATAGTCCCCTGGATTCTCCCTGTTAGATCCAAGGGTCCTCACAGTAGGGTCAGCTCTTGTGTGAGTTCCCCAACCCGCACTTCCTCAAACAATGGCTACGTAATGCCGTGTAATGATAGAGATTTCCATGAATGGATCAAAAAGAAACTTGGTTGGAGCATGTACTCAAAAAAAAGCAAGGAACTTTTGAATGCCATACGAGGATGAGCCCCATTGCTCATTTAGAGAACACCACGTAAACAAAGGTATACTTGGTTCCGCTACATGAAAATGCCAAAAGGACCTGCCTTCGTGCAATCTAGCATAGAATCGTTGACCCATATATTCAAGACTTATTGCTTCACTAAAAGTTATTCTTTCTTGTCATTTCCTGTGTACATCAAGCATGCTATTCATAAGCAAGACGTGGACAAACTACCAAGCCGTCGGGCCCGCCATGGAAGCAAACTGATGATCAAGGATGGATGTACGTGATAATCTCAATATGAGATTCAATTCAAGGTTAGTAGAATTTGAAATTGAGGAGGTCCTTGGTGGTTAGATTTTCCGTGAGAGTGAGTATCCAAAGGAAGAGAAGGATAAGGAAGGAAGGTATTTTATCGCCCACCTGAGACCAACCTGGCCTATGGGACTCAATACAAAAGCCAGCTAGTTTGATTGGGCAAGATGTTCGCAAACGATATAGACTCAAATAAGCCATCAAATTCAAGATGATGTGTCTAGTCCGTAGATGGAAAATACCAAAAGAAAACGCAAGGAGAAGTTAAAAACAAAAAACAAAAGTAGACGGATATTCTCATATCGATGAAGAGAATGATTTAAAACTTGGAAAATATTCATGATAGCCAAGATGTCATCGTGAAACAGATCGAGTAAGGATTCTAAAATATCAGACATGGAGATCCCGGCCGAAAGCATGATTTAAATAAAATATGGTGGTTGCTCTATAGGTTATGTGTATGGGCAAGTGCATTGCTTTTGACCGCAAGTTTCACTTCGTAATCAGAGACATCCATTTTTAAAGTACTTCGAGAATTTGGAAAACAGAATAAGCTAGCTGATCATGCTTACAAAAGGAATGGTAAGTACAGGGATTAGGGTTGCCACATTGTTTTCTGTGATCTTCCTACAAATCAATACCCAACATGTGGTCATTCTACAATTCCACAATGGAATTCCTACGGCCCCATCTTCATTGAAAACATCACTGCCATTATGTATGGATGACAATGGCTTTTTCATAGTCATATGCACAGATGATCAGCTACCTAATATCGACTTCAATGCAAGGAAAAGAAATTTGCAGAGAAGGAGACTGTACCATATATACAGTTCCACACCCTTCGGCGTCACTACAGATGAGCTTGGTACAATTAACAATAACCACCTCTGCTTATCAGTGTATTCCAGGGCAGGGCTGAAAACACTAAGGATCTCTAAGAATGTCTTCAGCAATGCAGACCTTAATCAGCATGCATCGACAATTGTGCATTACTTGCCAGATGAAGAGAAGTTATTTGTCTCGAAGAAAAAAAATGATAGGTGTAATCTTGAAAAATCAGTCCGTTTCATGGAGTTCATCGTATCCAGCTTTTCCCCAACAAATTCAATGGTGTTGGATCTAATGCCTGATGTTGGTTCACTTATGGAGGCATGTGCCATTCGTGGTAGACATTATTATGGCTTAGAGCAAGACCGAGACATGTATGAAGATGTCAAAGACAATCAGTTGTCTTACAAACACGCAAACAATGAAGATAGAATTGTCAAAGAACATGCCTTTGAAGATATTTCTGGAAATGTTGATGAGGCAGACATTGTTTGACGAGGCAGACATTGTGGCTGAAGATGTGGATGAACCAGATGACTAGTTGGTATTTCATTCAGAAATATTTCAAGTACTTTCATTGTTTTTTTTGCAGATATATGACTAACTGATCTGCCATTGCCAACAGCATGCTGCCACCTTATGCAGCTCAAGCAGCCTATCTTATGGAGCTGATTGAGTCATCAATCTTGTTACCAGCAAAAAAGAGGATAAGACGATGTATTTATGTAGATGATGAGGCAGATGAAGAATGACATGGATTGATAATTGCTATTTTAGATCGATATTTCTTACGCATGCAACTTATGATTGCAAATATTGTTGAACTTTATGTTTTATGAACTGTTAAAACAAAGTATAAAAAACAAGTGAACTTGCAAGGATTGACAAGTACATCTGTCTATAAGCATACCAAGAATACGCACACAAGTAATGTTTGCAAATATTTTTTAACTTTGTATTTTATGAACTGTTAAAACAAAGCATCAACAAAAAGTGAAGAAGCAACGTTTCACAAGAACACGGTTTCTACAAGCATACCACGATTCATCTAAACTGATCCAAGCAGCAATGGTCCGCTTTCAATTTCTCGTGATATCATAGTTCTAGTGTGGATCAATATTCCAAGAGCTAATGTAAGATCGCCAAGAGATTGTCGAAAGTACTTTGCATTGTGTCAAGGCCTGGCCTGCCAAAGAATAATGTTATTGGCTGTGCTTCCCTTTTCTCAAGTTGGAAGAGGTGGTAGCTTCCCCTTTAAAATGGCACTTGAGATCATTGTTCGTACCCACAACTCTGGCTGCTATGATTATTTCCGCAGTTGGCCTTGATCTCGACATTTCCCTTTCACCAGGAATGTAATCTTACTTGTTCTTGCTTCCCCCATATTATGCGCTCCTCGACTTCATCTCGCTTCCCTCCTATATGAGCTCCCCCCACCTTCTAAGGTCGACTAATGCACCAAACTCTATGGCCGGTGGTTCTTCTTGAATTTCTTAAGATCTCTCAGATGCCATTCAATCTATCCGTTTATTCGAGAGTGCGCTACCAGATGTAGGCCATTTCCCTCAAGAAGCCCCTGTGGGTTACCTATGTCTCACTGGATAGCTCTATTCTTCCCTCTTCTACTACTCGCCTTCCGCCTTCACAATGAAGTATGATAGTACTGCACTGTGGTTCCCGACCGAATAACTTCAATTTTGAAAAACACCCAAAACACTTCTAAAACCACATCTAAGTTTCCAATTAGGGGTCCTTTATGCTTTTGTCATTTATTCATCTCAGTGGTCGTGACAAATGCTAGAGATGGGGTGGAAACCAGATCAAGGAAGATAAATGGAAAAATACATACATTCACATCTTGGTCTTATGTTTGAAGGTCGTGAGTGCTTCCAAAATTTCAGACTCTTTACATAACTTTGGATTTGGAACAAACTTAGAACTTTATAAACAAAGATGTCTTGGAATATTTTTGTCAAGTTATGCCTCAAGTTAAAATTGCATGAATGTCTTATTTTATATGCACTTTCAACGAGAAATTTTAACAATAATATCCTCCTAAATTCATAAATCCAAGCTTGTTCTTGTAAATTGAGGACATGAATGCAATTCATTTAGCGGGAGATACTCAGTTGGAATGGTACGGAATGGCGTAGGTGAGTTTCCTTAAGTTGTATACTCACCCTTTAAACCAATGACTAGGCCTAACAAAACTCCATTAGCTCGCGGGAGATTATAATGGGGAACGTAGATGGAGCCCAAGATCGTCCGACATCTAATCTCACTGCCTCATATAATTGAACTTATTCAAATCACTTGTTGATGCAAGCAGATCAAAGGCATAGTCTCAGACCGGTTATGGTTCTTAGTGCACTACAAAGTTGTAGTAAATTTGATTTGCATCGTAGTTTCCTTTGAAAGCCAAAATTTTCTTTAATTCAAGCTTCTAAGGTCATCAAACTCTTCCTCAGAAAGTTTCGGCCACTTCTATGTGAGGTCTATGATATGTGATCCTCATAAGGAAATGAGAATGGGAGATTGATTTTGATCGTTGGAAGTGTCCTCTTTCCAATAAAAGTTGACTCCATGCAATAGAGAAGGTAATGAATCCCATGGCTGCTAGGCCTTGTATATACTTCTCTATTCACTGAGGACTTAAGAATAATGAGAACAAGTGATCTTGGAAGTATTCATTCTGGTCGATGGAAGGGTAATGACAATGTGGGTACTGGACGATATCATGGTTACTTGGTTCTTCCAAGAGCGGAATGAAGTTTGTAGTCGGCCTTAACATCCTCTTGTACTCTTAAGAAGTTAGGCTCAAGTGGATAGGAATGGCCCTAAATGCATGATTTGACTCAAAGCTCTCCTTAAATTGCATCTTTAACTCCTCAAAAAGGCATAGTTCAAAATAAAAATCTCTTTTGCCCAAAACTAGCCAAATTGTGGAACAACTTTATGCACACCTTACATTTTGGTGAAAATATATATCCGGATTGATGATCCTACTTAATTTCAAGCATTATGCTTAAAGGTATTATCCGATCCATGTCCTACACTAGATGTCTGGGTTTATTACTGTAAGGTATAAAGATAATCTTAAAACCTAGTTCTCCCCATTAGATTACATGTGTTGTTTGGTCTCTCAGCTTTACCTAAAACCTAGTTCTCCCTCATTAGATTACATGTGCGTTGCCTGGTCTTCAATTTTAACGAAACCCTTTACATGTGTTGATTGGTCTCTCACTCTATATATTTGATACTTTGCTCCTTCAACGTATTGGATACATTGTTCAATTCAATCTCGATCCCATGATATCACTTCACTGACGCTCCACATATTTATACCTGCGATACCTATAAAATATAATGACATCACACAAGTAAGGATACCACCATGGGGTATTTTAACCTGTGGGTTGACTCAGCTGCGATTAATTTTACCATAAACTAATAAAGGTTAATTAAAGGTTAATTACCTATAATTAAGGAATCATTATCTAATTAACTCAATTAAGCCAATTAAGTTGGGATAATTGATTAATTGTGGCACTCGCCAAATCTCGACACAAGAGGGAGAATGCTAACTTGGGGCATCAAATTGATCCCTTCCATTTTGGCCCTTAAATCAACCAAAGGGAAGAGTCACGATTGTTTGAAGATGGAGATGCCAATGTAAGACAATGGATCCAAAGTAGGAATTGGGTTAGTGGATAGATTAGCTTTGATATTTCTAGGGCCACCATCACAATTTCCTCAGCTTTGTTTTTGATTAGGTTTAACCCTTTGCTCCTGATAGTTAGAACCGGTTTCACTATGGATTATGCCTGGTGGATGTATGGATGGATGTATCTTGTAGTATCTCGCTATCTCTCCGTAAAGGTGGATTAAAGGGGGGTGAGACCTCCTCATGGACCTATGTTCATTAGTATGCTCCCTAGTAGTTCCCCTAGTTCCCCATTCGCGGGTTCTCAGGTAACAAGATCCCACCGAAGTCAGGAATCTATGGCAGATTGAAGCACTGCATAAGGAGAGCCGCGGGTGATGAAGTGAGGGGTAACTTCACCGAGCATAAAGGCTACGGACTCCTCTGCTGAGCTAGGGTCTACTAGCCTACTGAACTAGGCTGCATGGATCCTGACACTCGGGTACACTGTGGTGATCAATTCTCAGACTTTGTGTAGATTTAGGGAGAGTAGGCCTGCACGATAAGTGGGTTCGAGCAAGACGTGATTCTCTAGCCTCACCCATGGAATCATCACACTGAAGGGACACTGACTTGCCTCATCTGGACCGGGAGATAACCCTATAACTCCGGCGGGTGATGCCTGGGATTGCGCCTCCTGAAGGCTACAATGACACCATAGCTGATTCACTTCATCCGCGAAAGTGTGCATAGGGAGGGGCGACGGAGGACAACCCTAGCCGATGTTGTATGCCGCCCAATCACATGCCAAGATTCAATCGGCCGACCTCTTTGAGACCTAGCCAATGAACCCTCAATCGGAGTCCTAGAGCTTCCTGGCAACCTTGGGTTTGGGGAGTTTCCCCAGTAATAAATGCATCTTCTCTCATATTATCCGGTTGATGGATGTGCCACCCTTCGCGGGTGGTTATTTGCGATAGCGATTATGTCAGATGCTAACCTTTGTGTGCACGCTTCCGCCGGCTACGGGATCTGAAGACCAACTGATATCTGAAGACCATCAGATATGTTCTGGGAGCGTCACAACTACGGGTTCAAGTCATTTTAGTTCTTAGTCACGTGATGCACCACCTCACATTATGCATCCATACAATGTATGTTTGCATCATGAAATATTCTCTAGGCATAGAGTGCAGATACCTTGACTTATAGAAATAAGTCGTCCTTCGCCGTTGCACCACAAGTCTCGAAATATCGATCCAATGGCTCATGCCAATTGGGGAATATTATATTTCAATGAGGAATACAAGGCAGTACAATACCAGCAAAGCAATGAAGTATATGGCCATTAATGTAACGATGTTTACTTTTCTTTCATGTTTTACTTGGACATCTCAGAAATAAAAGCTTGGAACATACATTACATATTTACATGTTGAATTGAATTTTATCTTCCGATAAGCTATGGAAGGACAAATTTTTAATTGTGATAAGTCTGTTGAGCATGCCGTTCATGTAGTTGCGCATGTCGTTCAGGAACCTCTAGACTATAAGATGCTAGTACAAAACCACAAACGCCTCTACAAAAATGCATGCAGTGATTGATTTTATGTAAATATACTTCGTCAGATACCTATGAGTATTGGACAAATCTAACGAGTATGTGTTCATATTTTATATCTTCCATTTGGCATCAATAACATATTTAGAATTCCACCTAGCTTGGCATGTTAGATGGAAGTGCCCTTCTTATGGACAAATTTGCTAATATATATTCCAATGGTATAAATACTTCCATGTAGAAAGACAGTCTAGTGGTATATTTGGGCACCCAACAACGGTTTATTTGGACACAACATTTGGTTTATCTGGACAATGGTTTGTCTAGACATTATTGGAACATAAAAGTATTTACACCAATGGTATAAGTACTTCCAATGGTCCCATAGAACCATTAGTAGGGGTACCATTAATGGATAGAAATGAACCAGAAGAAGGAAATTTTCCATATATATAAAAATAAATATATAAGAATTAAGAAATGGAATCTTTTATAGCCCGCCATAAAGTAGAACACGTGTCTTAAGAAGGCAAAATGCATTTTGCTTAAGATTACATTAAAATTTTATAGTGCGGTCTTGACAATCTAAATGAACGTTCCTGTTAATGCTGCAGCAAATGGACAATTGGAGTAAAAAACCTTTCATCGCCCAAACGTCCAACATGACAATAGAGTTCTTAGCCATAGATCGCGTTTAGTTGCGTTGTATAGCGTATGTGCTAACTTGACATTTGCAGTTGCAATTTGAAATGCATGATGAGATGCACCGCAATGGAAAATGAAATTGTCACAATGAGGTATAATGCGCCTAATAGTACTACTTTTGGATCTGGCAAAAATTTGCTTAATTAAGTTTTGAAGATGCGCGTGAACAACAAATAAGTGAACTCTTTTCTGTCAGACGTTGGATTTGTTAATCAGTATATGGTTCCTTCCCGTGATAGAAATGAGCAGCACTTGAGCAACGTGACTTTGAAAATTAATGCCAACATAGCTAGTTCAGCACACCATATTAACATGCGTTGTCCTCTTCCATGTAAAACATTAGTGCATAAATTTAAGTCTTGTATGCAGTTTTTGCAAGTGGGATTAAGTCAACTGGCATCTACGCCAATAGCCTTCTGGTAGAAATTATAAAGATTTGCAAAGAATTGTGCTTCATCGATCCCATTTACATCTGCATGAAGAGTAAGTTCACATTATGAAAGGATGTTGAAGCATCCAGTTAAACTTTACAATTTACACACAATATACAAGTCATATCGCTCGGTTACACTAGTAATGTTCTCGTACGAATTTCAACTCAGCACATTAGTCATTTGCGTTTCAAAATGTTATTCGAAAAAACCTACTAAGTTTCACATTAATATCGATGCTCCCAGTAAAGTTGTGGTCTTTCCAACAAATATTAGGCCTAAAACAAGATGTATACTCCCACTTGATTTTGTAAATATATCTTCAAGTCAATGGGGCTCCATAGATCACGTTTAGGTGCATCGTACAATGTATGTCTTAACTTGACTTTTGCAGTTTAAATTTGGATTCCAGAATGAGATGCTACGAAATGGAAAATGGAATTGTCACAACGAGGTGTGATGTCACTGATCACAACATCCTTTGATCTAGCCACATTTTGCTTAATTAATATCCTATCTTCTGCTTTTTTAGTCCACGACCAAATTTAAATCTACAAATAATTGGATAGCCGTAAGCTTTGAAAGTGTCAGGAAAACAAATAGTGGAACAAAGGTAATGTACCGTAATCAAGACACTCTGGCAACCCCGATATAAATGATTAGTACTTGACCAATGTGGCTTTGGAAATTATTGCCAAGTTAATTCGATTGGTGCACCATATTAACATATGTTATTCTCTTTCGTGTAAAACATTAACGCATAATTTAAGTCTTGCACATGTCCTCTGTCACATTGCATTAAATAATGGGGAGCCCCTCGATAAAAATTCTTTATAATGACTACTGCTAAAAACACAATACATTTCACTCATAATCTGGCCACCGAAAGATCATCATAAAAAATGATAATAACCCAAAAACTATCACATCCTCAAAGCATAAAGCAATATGTACATAAAGTAATATGTATATTTAATTGTGGTAATAGAATTTCAAGGCAATCTGACTTTCATTGACAATATAAGCCCTGCGGTGATCACTCCAATAAACTTCGATCTAGCCACATTTTTCTTAATTAAGATCCTATCTTCCGTTTTTTCAATCCATGACCAAATTTATATCTACAAATAATTGGATAGCCGTAAGCTTTGGAAGTGCACGTGAACAACAAATAAGTGAGACATTTGCTATCAGGCATTGGATTTGTTAATCAGTTGTACGCTTCAGACATATATAAATGATTAGTACTTGACCAATGTGGCTTTGGAAATTAATGTCAAGTTAATTCGTTTGGTGCACCATATTAACATACATTATTCTCTTTGGTATAAAACATTAACGCACAACTTAAGTCTTGTACGCATCCTCCGTCACATTACATTAAACAATGGCGAGTCCTAATAAAATTCTTATACAATTTACTGCTAAAACAATCAATGTAAATGCATTTCGGTTACAATTTAGTTGTGTCAGCTGATAACATCATCAAGCAAAAAAAAATGATACAACCCAAAAAACTATTGCATCCCAGATAATAAAGCAATATGTACATAAAGTAATATGCATCTCTAATTGTGGTAATAGAATTTCAAGGCAATCAAACGTTCATTGTAATGAATATGAAATTATAAAAGCCATGTGGGAATCACGCCAATAACATGGAGCGACATCACACATTTGAACTGAAAAGTTGGTCCATATATGGCCTAATAGAGCGCTTTGTCTTATTGATTTGCATACATGTTGAGTGTATCGACACATAACATCTTTTAGCATTCTCGAATATCCGTTATCCTTCAGTATGTTGATATTGAAGTCTCCTAATATCGCATATGCCACTTCAGTTTATGTTTGTTTAACGATATTTTGTAAGTCATCACAAAATCCTCGTACAAATGAATTAGGTGATCTATATATATTTACAACTGAAATTGTCTTTCCATTAAATTTGTCGATGAAGGAAACAGCTGAGCATCGATCAATAAGATATTTCATTCCTCGCCAATTACCCCAAATCTAAATTTGTTGGGTACAAGGTTGTAACAATTATCTCATTGAAGTTCTATATTCCCACATAACGTTCTAAATTTATAAACCCATGGATGTGACTTCTCAATTCCTGTAGACATACAATATCAGATGAAATCAACTGATAATCCCCGCATATATCCCTTGATACTACATCGGTATAAGTATTCAATGCTGTCGGGTGATGATGTTAGGGAGCTTTAATTGTTTGTAAATTCGGGAATTGTTATTTGCCATGCCATTCTCCTCTAAATCTACCCATTTCGCTAACTGGATTCACCTTAAAATTATAGTGCCGCATCGGACTTTTTGTGAGATATAAAAACGCCTTAATTTCACCGCGGATAAAACCGTGAGCATGCCATTCCAAACTTTTTAGAATTCCTCCGATTAAAAATGATAGTTACAAAGTGTCAGCTCTTTGAGCCCTATGCGCTAGCCTCAGACTAATGCTAATTGCATTGGAAATTGTTCACGATGATATTGTGCTTTTCATTCCTACCAACTTGGCACAATTCTTTTTGTTTTTCTATTGGTGTCCACGACTTTATCTACTCCTGGCGAATGTTCTAAACTACGCTTGAGCTCTCATGTGGAAGACGATGGAAATTCCACCCATAAATAATTCTTTTCCCCGCTTCAGGACTTAGTATCTTAGTATCCCATCTCAAGAATTAATCCATTTCATTCGATACTCAATGTTAGGAGGTTATCTCGATAAGCATACCTAACTTCACTTTTAATTCTTTGTGCAACCCGTGATGTCTTTATGAAAGCACGCTTTGACAAACGGATGTCTCAGGATGCTCTTCACGTGACGCCAACGCTCGTGATTGTAAGAATACTCGCGGCGCTCTCTCAGAAGACCTGCACATGTACAATATTCTTTATGATATCAAGCCATATTTAAATAAAAGCAAAAGTTTGTGAGATAATTCGCCATTATGTGGGCATCACGCCGTTGTACTTCTCGAACAAATATGGAAGTGTCAAATCATTAGGGGCCCGCTTCCAACATGCATTATTTATGAATTCAATATCTATATCCGGCTCTGTTGTCCAATCCAAATGCGTGATAAGTATCTCAAGAAAAAGGTAAGTCGCCTACACCGGACAAGTTCAAACAAATATAGCACAAGCTTCGTGATTTATTTCCAGTTTAACTCCATTGGAACGTAACTCCACCAACAACTCCAAGATCTTGCCCAAAACGAACTAAACTAAACTAAACAATAGTGAGCTGCATTGAAATGACACATCTACCTTATCGTGGATCCATACTCATGCCACCATTCCATTCGATATTGAGTTATTTTTCCCTGCTAATCAAATTGGGATCCTTTAGAAAAACCACAACCTTTGTAAATTCTTAAAATTTCCATTCTATAAAACCATGCCATTGCTAATGCATCAATCCTATGTCCAAATCAATAGGTGCTATCGAGAACGAACCGTGAAATTACCATAGATTACCATAAAGGATCCCAATTTCATAAATAAAAATAGAATTAAATTGCCACTAACCAGTAAAAGTATCTACAAGCAACATAACGGTAACCTTAAAGACAAATAAATATTTTTACACAACCACAAGACCTTAAGAACACCTCATATTCAAGCATTGTCAAAGATTCATCTTCATCATCCTCTAACTCTGTGAAGACACACACCTAAGACTTATAATTCTTATTGAAGCCCAATCAAACAATTACAAGACAAATTATAATTCCAAGAATGAAAACAATGCAAAAATCTAACATCCATCCTGTGAAAAGAAGTGGAAGCAAAGTAATGTTAAACTAATCTCACGGGTTCAAATAAACAATTACAAGATTGGACCCTAAAAATGAATTTAACTCTTATTCTATACTACAGTGCAGCACCAACCAATATGAATTTCAACCCTCTTAAGTTGGTGTGCAAAGGATTCAAGAACAATTTCAACACAAAAGAAATACAAAAGTATTTTTAATTTTGAGACTATTATTTGATTTCAGGCATTGTAGAATATAATCTCACACAACCGCATGTAAAATCATGTGTAACCTCTAAGTACTATCAGACATAGCAAGGGAAGTTTTCCATTTTGAAACAAAAAGCCATATTCATTTTCAATACAATAAACTACTAGTTTGACCCTACGTGTGGATGCTATTATAATCACCATACAAATTTTATAAAATGTATCCCACAATAAATTAACAGAACTATTGTAATATATTCCCTATGAGTTTGTGTATCAATGGGTTACTCTTTAAGTGAGTCGTACTACTAAAATGCTCTTGTATATATTAGGTGTGTAGGGACGCTTTTGGTACTTTTAAAACTCATATGGGCATCTTTGAAATTACATAAACTCATAGGGGTAGGTTTTGGTACTTCTTTACCAAAATATCTATCTATAAACCTCAATATCTAGTGCAGTGGATTGAGGAAGCAATTGGAAACAAGGTCCGCCAAGAAGAAAATGACCTTGTAAAAGGAATCTCAACAAAATTTGTTATCTCATGTTTGAGCCACCTGGCAATGTTGAGCCCAGGGAGGCATGCCCGAGCCCTCAAGGCGGGCATGCTCTTGAGTCACTTTGACACAAGCCTTGAGCCCAGGGTGGCATGTTGGCGCTTAGTGGCATGCCTGAGCTGGATCGTGGGCATGTTGGAGCCCACAAGTGGGTACGTTTTGAGCCACCTTGAGATGCGTTTGAGCCACCTTGACATGTTGGTTTCCCAGGGTGGCATGTTGGGAGCCCACATGAGCATGCCAGTTTGAGCCACCTTGCATGTTGGAGCCTAGGTGGCATGTTGGAGCCCGCTGCGGGTACTGCTCTGAGCCACTTGCATGTTTGGAGCCACCGCGGCATGTTTGAGCCCAGTGGCACAAGCTGGTACCTAGGTGGTGAGCAGCTCTTGAGCCACCTTGGCATGTTGAGCCTAGGTGGCATGTTGGCTCACATGTCATGCTCTGAGCCTCACCCTTGGCATGTTAGGGACTAGGTGGTATGTTTGAGCCACCTTGGCATTGGAGGCTAGGTGGCATGTTGGACCGTGATGGCATTTTGAGCCACCTTGGCATGTTTGAGCCTACAGCATGTTTGAGCCACCTGGCATGTTGGAGCCTAGGGTGGCATGTTGGGAGCCCAATGCGGAAGAGCCGGGCCTTTAAGTGTTGGTCAAGTAAAAGAAACACATTGCCCAAGTGCTTGCGTGAATCAACCCTCATTCTGTGTGAATGGACTATGCCTACCACATAGCAAATGTATGAACTTCTAGATCATAATTTTACTCTATAAGGCAAAGTCAATCATACCTACAAATCTTGGTTTGATACATGTGGACCAAGCAACCTTCACAACCACACATGTCTCGCAAGCATTCTAAAATTTCAAATGAAGTTGCAAAACAACTCCGCTATAACCTCCTAAAATTTTGATTGCGTATGCCGCCATTCATGCATGTCATATAAACACGGAAGCTATTTCGTAATACAGTTTAACAACTATTATCCTCCCCGTCGGGTAAAAGATGCTTTACGCCAGTTTCAACTATAACATCCCATGCATCCGAGGTAGAAATATATATACCCACGAATGCCCAAGAGTAAATCAAAGCACGCCAACCAACAAGAACCCCTTGATTCCAATGAGAAAGAGTCCAACATGCCAAAGACTACAGACGCTATATAAACATCGGAAGCTGCTTGCCGAGAATAAGGTTTAACAACTATTATCCTCCCTCACGTAGTAAGATGCTTACGTAAGCTCTTCAACTATAACACATCCCATGCATCCGGTGGGTAGAAATATATATACCCACAGTGGAATACCCAAGAGTAAATCAAAGCATCGCCAACCATCCAACAAGAACCCTTGATTCCAATGAGAAAGAGTCCAGCTAGGCTTAGTATTTTGAAGATTATCATCCTACCTTAATTAGAAGAGAAATATGTCACCGACATATCGGGACATGTAATTTCATTATCCATCATCCTCCATAGTCACACCATGAATCTTAACTCAGGCTCAGATATCCTCAAATAAGCTTAGTTGCAACACTTTGAGGGCCATCGGGGACTTGCAAGCCATCTACACGTGAGACAGCTTTTATAGCATGGTTCCCCTTGGATAAGCTTATCAATTACCGATCACACATGCTTTGCTTCACTTAAAGATTAGGATTCACATTTGGCAGCCACAATAAGAACTGACACCCAAGAATGTCATATCGGGCAACAAAAAAGCCATCGAGATCCACCTCATGCAACCCAAAAAAGTCAAATCTTTCGATTTTTCCCATATGTCCTCTTCAAAATAGCTGTATTGGCCAACATGGAAATAGGGCCCAAATTTTGTTTGAGCCCTTAACTACGCATACCGCGGCATGTCGCCTAATTTCGTGGACAACAAAGCTTTAGAGGTTACTCCCCAACCTAGAGGGCTTATTTTCTCTATGTGCCATCTTAAAAAGAAAACATGGCACTGCATGCATACGGCATAGGTCTCAAAAAGAAGGAGCAGGGGGTCGGTGGAGGGCTACCGCTTGTCACAAGCATACCGCTACCTCGCCTTTACGTGAAAATAGCTAGAAAGAAGAAGGGGGCAACCGGCTCCTCATTTCGAGATGTTGTGGGGCATAACCCACGGCCCCACTTTCTCGGTAATTTGCAAGGACTCCGCCCCCGATTATCGCTAGTCAGCGCAGTCCCACCGCCACATCGGAAGTGCGGTGCATGGTGGGCATGCCCCATACACAAAAAGCAATCTTGAGAGGAACAAATTATCATCGTCTCTATTGTTGTTGCACCCAAATTTGGAACCAATTAGCATCTCAAGAGAATTTAAAACATCTCAAGAAGCTTTTAAGAGTAGGATTATTAGGATGCAAAAGAATATTTGAATCATCTCAACCGCCTAGCTCCGAATTAAACAAGATGCTAACGCATCAAGGGGTTGCCCGTTGGTTAACTATGCAAGTGGCATTATGAAAGGTCGATAAAATATGACTTTGATCCATAATGGAGTATGCAATTAATTTAGATACATAAAACATGTAGATGTTGTGAGACAACTATGGTATTGCATTGGAAATATGAGAACTAGGTCGTAGGAGTAATGTCGGTCACTTGGCTACGTTCTGTGTCTTTTTTCTTTTCAATTTGTCTTCAAGGGGAGTAATTAGGTATATAATAAAATTTAATATGAGTGGACATGAGTATGAGCTAGTGGATTGTCCAATTACGTTTGCAAGGGGTTTGCAAATGCTTTTTGTAAATTTTTGTTTGGAAAAAAATATTATAAACGTTAGGGGCTTCATGCAATTTTATTTATGTGCTATTATTTGATTAGGCTTTATGCGACTACTTGCATCCTTTCAGCTTCTTCTCTAATCGACTGGAATAAAATAGATGACAGGTAACGCTCTCCAAAGCTGGGAAGAACAACCTGCATGGAATATGCTGCTGTTATATATGCATAAATGAAATTACACTTTATTTTTGCTATTAGCATCCAACCAAAAGGAAGAGTACAACATACAACAATGAGCTTTAGCCATTCTCTGGTCTCTTTGCCAATTTTGTATGGTAGCGACCACAGCAGCAATTCTCAGATGAAATGCCAACCTGTAAAGTTAATAGTCCATATACAAGATACAAACAATACTTATTCAAACATTGAAAAAAGTTTATACCAGCAGGCCTTCCTTCACCAATTGCTTTGCTATCCTGGATCGCCCCAGACACTGAAACCCGTAACCAGTAGAAGGCACGGGCACGATCAATCCAATATTAGGCATTCCAAGTCAGGGTATAAAATAGCTGCTAGGGTTTTGGAGATGTCTTTTGAATATAAGCGTTTTGGTAATTTTGAAAACTCATAAGGGTATTTTGGTAATTACACAAACTCATAAGGGTATTTTGGTAGTTTTCCCATAATTTAAATAAACTGCCAACTGTCATAAGATTTGTAATCGGCTTTTCCTAATATTTATGGAACGTTGTATGTCCTTTTTTTATTCAGATTATAAAATTTCTAAGTAAATGTTCATTGAATTTTTATAGATTTTATTAAAGCAGAGCAATATTTAAAACGAATATATGGTATTCTTGTCATTTTGAAGCAACGCTTTAGATGGAGTAATACTTCAACCATAAAAGACAGAACAGAAGAAAGCAAGAGAAATAGGTACTGAGAATAAGGTACTCCTGTAGAACTCAATGAGGACTCCAAGATCTAATATACCAGGTATGAACCCCTGCACCAATTCCCTTGAATCTTGTGGGGACTCCAACCAATGTGGAAAAAGTACTCAGTTTAACGGAACATGTCAACCATTATCACAGAGAAAAGGCGCATTTATCACTCCACCTGGCTTGCCACCCTCAAATAACATTACTTCATAGTTGGCTCCACACCATATACCCGCTAAAGATGCTACTTAGCAAGTCCAATGCATAAAAAAATCAATGATGTCACCTGCAATATAATTGGTCAGTCCAATATACCTTAACGCTAGGATTTTTGTTTCTTTTAGATACTTGCCACACTCCAGTGACAAAGTACCACCCGTTCCAATTCCACATATCAAGATGTCAACTTTCCCAGTGTCCTCCCCAAATCTCTTGGTCCAGTGGTCCTGGAAGTGAACCCATCAAAGTTCCCAGAATTGGAATCAGACAATAACAATATCAAAATATATTTGTCAGAAACAATTTGGGATTTGCTGGATTCTCAAATTGTTGGAGCATGTACGCTTATGTAGAATTCAAAACTTCCTCTGCTTCTGACAGCACCTTTCATAAATTCTTTAGCTGGATTCAGGGCACTAACTCGGCTCCAAATGCCTCTTCAGCAGAACGCTGACGCTCTGTGACTCATTGCTGCAGGCATTGTATGATGCTTTCTTATACCCTTCTTGCAGCTGCAAATGCAAGTCCACCCATTCCCACTCAGCTGGCTCTACAAGGATGCTCTGTAAAATACATGATGGTTACGCAAAATTTAGAAATCTAACTAAATGTTTACTCAGAAAACAAGCAAGTATGAAAGACATGTATTTAATCATGTCTGAAGTAGCCATATTTCTATTCAAGAGCGGTTTTCCACATAATGCATGCTCCTGAACTTGGCAACTATCATTGCGAGCATCCTCTAGAGAACACGCATGTCACCACTATCATTTTCGCAGTATGCTCTACCTCAAAGGTTCTGCAGCATAAGCTAATTGCATGTAATTGTTTTTATAGTCCATGGATTCAGAATAGTGGGCTAAAAGAGACTGACCATTTTATGGGCCTGTTCTATTCTTCATTAGCTATATCTCACCTTTCCAGGAACGATGGCACCTTTAGCTTCGGCATCAGCAATCATGCTGTAACCTATCCTGTTCATAGTAACCAACTTCCATTATTTCATTATCAAATCTTGAAGTGCTACTTTAAGAAATTTTTCATTTCTAACAAAATATAATTCAGGATAAATAGTAAACTTTTCTACTGGATCTCCTTTCCTATCTGAGAAATGGAGATGCTTAAACCTTTCTAAAGTGTCAAGTGAATCACTGACTTCTGATTTATGAGGAAGATACTATAGCATATAATAACGGGGGATCATTAACCAACCACACAAACGGAAAAGGGTTATCCCAATTTAGCATCTGCAATACCTGTCTTTGACGCTGCAGCAAGGCTCCATAATCTCCAGTTTGGCAGCTATGGATGCAATACACCCTTCTACAACAGTATTGAGATAAACCATGGGAGTCCGTCCAATTAACTGGTAGTATAGTTGCCAAAATTAGAAAAGAAGAATAAAATGCACTAAAATATGAACAGCATATGATACTTGCCTCAGTAACATCATGGGCAATGTTCAATGCTTCAGACTCCGATCCGTTCTGCATTGCAAGGGCTTTCTTCATACCTCTGAGACTGAAGGCGCCGTCCTCACTTGCCATTAAGAATGGATTACCTAAATGCCAATTTGGTGCAGCTTATATTTGTGTCTGTAACCTGGGCTTTTCGGAAAAAGTAAAATGGAAAGATAACGTGATTTGGCGGCTATTAGGAATGCATGAGGGTGGTTTCCCATTCAATTCAACTCAATAAAATAAGTGTCTAGGTTCATGATTAAGTACATTGTATATGTTAACAATACGTGCAAATGCCGGCATTAACCAATGCCCTCGGTCAACTCAATACGAAAGTTTAACCACCTAAAATTTTTGCCTTAATTCGACTAGTTTTTCACAACATCGAAGAAACTCCGCCACTCGTGGCCCCCAGGTCAGCTCAAAATTTCCTGGAGAAATTTCAAGGTGAGTGAAATTTCTCCTTCCAAATAATGAACCACCACGACACCCACCTCCACCGTAGTTGTGTGTGTTATTCCAAAATTTGGAGTCTATTCATCTCATATAGCTGCTAATTTCACGTGCCCGAACTAGTAATAACCTCAACCTAATCAGTCCTAGTGGATCCATTGCCTATAGTACTACCATTAAACTATTATTATGTCAAGGTAAGGGGTCTCCGCTTTTCCCAAGTAGCTTTGATTCATTCTTCAAGAATGGTAAATGGGTCTTCAAAGAAACCCGGTAATCCCGCTATCTTACTTGACGTTGGGAATGGTCGGGATTTTAGCCTTCATTCGGGATCCGGCCGGCCTACACTATCTCCGGATTCTCGCAGTCGTGGGAAGCAGTTAAATGCCTTCATCTCGCTCTACATCACATGAAATTTAAATCGTTACCTTTGACTTTGCAACTGAGTTATCCAATGTCAATCAAATCAAGGTGTAAAATGGAGAGTTTCTTAAGTATCATGAACTACTGATTTTACTTGATGTGCTAGAAAACGTAACTTGAAAACATTATGAACTCTAGTTGTTTTTTCTTACAGGGGGTTGTCCTATCAAATGCTGCGTAGTAAATGAATATTGCAGTGCAATGATTAGAAAAGGGGCTTTAATCGTAAGGTTATGGATTTTAAGTCTCACCTTATTCCTTGAGTTTAATGGAATATGCTAAAGAGGGCCTTCTTTGGTGTAATAATATTATTGGTGCAAATAATTCCATGATGTTTGCAATAATCGCCAGAGCGTGGATAGGTTCCTCAGACGCATTGCAAAATTATTTCTATGGATGTATAAAGTTCAAAAATATATATTTTTAGGTTAAATACATATTTCCCATATTTTCACACTAGAAAAATTCACAGAAGCTTATTCGCTAATGCTAAAAATTTTTGTTTTGTTTCGCGGTAAGTTTAATTTTTCAATGCGGTTTAACCGGTTTTGTTTACGCTGAATAAAGATTCTCGCTGCGAGCGAACCGTTGTTTCACGTGGAAATTTTTTTATATATGTGTACCAATATTTCAAGTTTTTCGCTGTAAAGAGGTAAATCTTTTGTGCCCCCTCGCCCATAAACCGGTGTGGGCCCTTTTTGTTTTTCTCACCTTTTCTTAGTTTTAGCCAAATTTAGTTAGATTTTGTTTGTTGCTTCCTTTTCTAGGTTTAGGTGGAGTCCATGGTTAAAGTTCTTGCCTGCTTCCCCTCCACTAAGAGTGCGGACATGGCGGGGCAATTTGTTCCATGGACGGGGTTGCATTCTATTTTTAGGTAAAGTTATAAAAAAAAAAAAAAAAAAAAAAAAAGAAGAAAAAAAAAAGAAAATAGAACTTTTGTTGCCTACTTTTATTGACAACATTAGTAGTGTTGGGGAGTTGAAGAGATTTAAAGTGTTAGTGTTTCTGGCCAGCCTTGGGACTGAGGTAGTGAGCCCTCGCCTCTGCCATAGTTGAATTGTGCCATGCCGTAGAGGTGTCATCGGCCAGGTTCGACTTTCATTGAGGTAAGGCCCTCTCCTCGTGTCGCTATTGGCTTCGGCCACGCCGCTTCGGAAAGCGTGGGTGTTGTACTCTTTATGGAAGGTTGGGGAGGATATTTTAATAAGATATATCCTAGTTCTCGATGGTGTTGCTCTATGAAAGTCCAATACTAATATAGTGGACCGCATATATTTTATTAAGTAATCCATTTGGCCTTGTCTCTTTAGAAAAGCTTATATGTTCACTGAGTTTGCCAACCTCTACGAGGAGTTTCCCGTGGAGCCGGTGAATGGCCGATCATAACTTAAACTTGTCGAAGAGAATGAGAAAAATGCATTTGTAGGGTGCCTATAACTCTAACTTGAAACTTCAGAAGTTTACTTGAATTATTTTACGCCTTACGATTTCGGACGCCACTAAAATGGAGGTTTTGCCGCACTTTTAGGTATTGTTGCCGCCATCGCTGGCATATTGTTCGCTATACGCTTCTCTAACTACCATGAATCCACTGCTATGAAGGTATGCCCGATATATGGTAATATATCTTGCAATAACCTGAGCTATGATTCATGCTGCATAGCAAATTTAACTAGCCTCGCTTTTGAGAGAGAATCTTAAACGATAAGGTCAGCCGTGATGGAATATGGCTTTGGATTAATCAAAGCTTGTGAAAGAAAAACCCATCAACCCCACCTAGTTAAGAAAGTGTTGGCGTAAACCATGGTTTTCAAACGCCCCGTGAGACTCCGACAAAAGAGTGGGAAAAAAGGAAAAGGGCAGATGCGAAGACTATCTGGTTTGCAATGGTAGATTCCTCTCAGATAGTTAACAGGACTAGAATTGGTTCAGGAAAATATGGAACGGTGTACAAATGCAATATATTGGGTTCTAGTTTTCTTAAAGACGAACCTTATAGTGTAAAATTTTAGAATGCCAAAATAGTCCCGCAATGGGGAGAGAGAATGCCGCATGCGGGGTTACATGCGTCATTCCTGGCATGGAAACCAAAGCGATCTCAAAATAAGAAAGAAGATGTGAATACTAAAAGATTTACATGTGAGGCACCTCTTAGTGTAGCGTTGACTAGAAATGTGTGCCCAGCGATGCCGGGCATTAATCATGGACGTGTTTTATGTGTTTAGAGTAATAGATTCTTAGCATGTGCAAGAGAATGTTATCAATTATGTGATTGGTATCATGCATAGAATGGAGATGGAGCATGTGGATGTTCATGTTCAAATGGGTGTGTTGTTGATGATGTTGCATGTAAGACTCACTTTGGAGATGTTTAGGCATGTCTAATGTGTTGGTGGTCATGCATGAGATAAAAGCATTGTATAAATAACATTTTTAGTACTTGTGGATTATATTGAAACACAATGCGCGACATTTTTGGTTGGTAGTAAATATATTATATTTGTCGGAAGTCAAAGGAATATGTAACAACATAGAACGCCTACTTGGGTATAGCTTGTAAATAAACAACTAAAGTAAATATTCATATCATATTTACGTCAAATAGTGTCAACATGGAATAGGTAGATGTAACAGAATTTGTAGATGGAAAAAAAATGATGTAAATGTATCCGTAGGTGTAATAGAGGGCCAAGTGTGAAGGGTTTAGATTTTAGGGATGTCTGGAATTAGTTATAACGTGTGGAATGGGTAGGAATAATGGAATGCATAGTGTGGAATATATAGATTTTATAGTTTAGGGTTTTGTGGAAGTTCATGGATCCAATGCATAGTCAACACAATTGCAATTTAAGCGTAGTAGACATTTTGGAGATTTCGTATATTTGAAAAGATGGAAAAAATATGTGGCTATGTTCTTGTGTATGAATTTGTAACAATCTAGTCTAGTGAATCCAAGAGGATAGTAAGGTATCATAGTTTATGAAACTGGTCAAGTGTTTCTTTTTCATTAGTCAAATGTGTTCTACAAAGTTATGGAACACAAGAAGGAAAAATCATTGTAAATGGTTGATAACCTTAGGGTTTATGATTAGGCATTTGTGGTGAGTGTATAGGATGCGAGTCAAGCCTTAATGCATGACTTACTATTCTACATGATACTTTTATAGGTTTAGTTGCTTCAAGGAAAGAACTTATCTCCACTTTGCAACCATAAACTTAATTCAACATTGGTTTTCTATTAATTGTACTTGAGAAAAACACAACGTGAGAACTTAACCCTTTGGAATTATTACAATGACTAATGGCTTTCAACGACAATTTACAGATTTAAATTCTGCTAAAGTTGGAAGAGAAATATTTGATAATATACAGCCATCACAACTACAATTGAAGCTTTTCAATTTTTACTATAATCATAGAACTAAAAATAGCTTATAATCTGCCCCTCATGTGCCATCCATTGTGTCAAAAAATGGTAGAATGCATCCTAGCACAGGCATGCTGTAAGAATCAATCAAGTGCTTGTTGATGCAACCAGGAAAATCATCATATCAACTTAAAAGACAGATTGTTGTTTGGCCAAAAGTGTAAAGTTAAGTGCCTCATTTTTTGTGCTTCTTCAAGCCATCCACAAATGTCAAGCGTTCCTTTTTCATGCGAGCAGGCCCATTTGGTAGAATTTCAGATAGTGATACATAATGCCTCCAAAACCCAGACAAGCATCCACCATGCTAATGTCAGACTCCAGTGCACCATGATCCATTGGTCCATTTTCCTTCACTGTACTTCTCATGAGTATGTCCAGGGCAAGAATATGTCACATTTAAGGGTCTGAACGAGACTTGAACCCACATGTTGTGATAGCTAATCAAGTACTTGAGGAAGTTGTCCAACAGTTGTAGATTACCAAGATTTGAGTTTGCAAAAAATGGAGCTGCTTGGTAGATAACACAATGCTTCTATTAAGCTCACTTGCTATAAATAAAAGACTTAAATGCATTGATTTCTCCGGAGTCAAGACTGCAAAATACAAAAACAGTATTAATAAACCTAACACAACGCAATGAACAATTTTTTGACCACTAAATAAAATAATCTTTGTAATGCAGTGCTTATGATAGGTCTCTAATAGTAGTTTTTTATCTTATTCAATGGCAATTCATACATAGTCAGAAAGAGCATGTCCATGGCATTGTCACCGTGTTTTGATGATACTAAGGTTGTATAATGCCTTTTCCCAAGATATATTTACAGGACAATGACGTAATGCTAGGGTAATGCTTTCCCTACTTACCAAACCATTATTCACATATACTTCTCATGTATATTTTCTATTATATTCTTAAGGTTTCAGGAAGAGATAAAACACTAACTCTTCCGTATATTCAAGTTAAAAACATCTTGCTATCACCTTTTTAAGGGAGCAAGAAGCTTACTAACCTTATGTAGATTATCCCCGCCTTCTTCTTAACTCCGCAAGGCAAATCTCCAAACTAAGTCCCCGCTTTTAGGTCAAACATTGTATATGAGGACATACAAACCACTAAAGAATCTTACAAAAGAAGATTGCATGCTTGCTCAAGCGACAATTGGAACTCTTATCAGCGATTCAGGGCGTTTAACTCGAAAAAAAAAAAAAAAAAAAAAAAAAGGGAGGAAAGAATAGAGTTTGCTGAATTTTGTCTAATACATGTCTAAGCTCAAATTTCTTAACCGCTGAAATGCACTCTCATGAACAAATGCTCCGTGGGTTCTAAATGGAGTTTGCAATCGCATCGGAGCATGTAAATGGCATGTTTGAGTGAATCAATGGTCTAGTTGGAGTAAATAAAACAACAAAAATGATTACTTCAATCGCATCTTCATTACATATTAGGAGCTCCTTTCTCGCATAAATTAGTAAGTCAGCAAATTGGTAACCCGCTTCATCTTTAATGACATCATAAACTTACTCATTTATCCCTCGATTTATTGGCCATATCTACCAAGAAGGAATAAAATATATGGATGCATCCATTCATAAGACAGTAGAAAAAACTATGGATAGTTCTACTACAGCTTGTAGGGACTAAAAAACAATTCTCACTCAAATTGCATTTGCTGTGGATGCCCCTTTAGCACCTCAATCGCTTTTCATTGTCTCGACTTTGTCACGCTATTCACCGTCACAAACTTCACGTAGGGACTTCCATGTTCTTGTAATGGAGGATGGCATTAATGTGAGGTTTGCAATCAATATGCAAACGATAATGCTCCTCTTCTAGTCGCTAATGTCGGTGAATCTTGGTACCGCCAAATTGCTCTTGACACTTTTTCAATCGCCTTCCGGTGTCTTGTGGGTGGCGTATGTATGTACCTTTTATGGACATTGGATACCTCGGACCCAACCGCAGGTTCATGATTATCCATGGGAATTACTTGCATATGGGCGTGCCATCAAGTTGTTGGGGATTCCAGCTTGGCATCTATGTTACCATGGAGTCAGATGGGAGGGAGATTAAGGGTTTGAGAAGCACTTGTTCCGTGGTCCACCAAGTAGCAGAAACCCTTCATGGACGTGATTACGCTGGCCAAGTCGCCTTAGTAGTACCCATGTTTATATGGCATCCATATCGCCAGCCCTACGTAACAAAGTACGCGGAGCTCATTGCAATAGTTCTGAACTTTATATAGGCGGTACTCGTGAAGGTGATGTGGATTAAGGTGGCATGGTCGGCGCATCCTTCCCAAAATGGGTGTGTGGTTTGGTATGATGGACTTCATCGGCAGAGCAAAGTCCTTATTTCAAAGTTTATTTGAGACTCCCCGGAATGGTAAAGATGATTCCTCCTCGGGTTTATGCCCTCTTAAGCAAAGCTCTTGGTCAATCGATCCCTCTAGGCAAAGCACGTCAAACCAAATTCCTACCTAGGGGTAGCCATCGACTCAAGTACTTTCCGCAAGCTTCTCCATTTTGCATGGCTTGTTGATGGATGGCGGCCAACATCTCTTTTTCGGGCTATGCCCTCCATCCACACCCTATTGAGGACCTTATGGTGGTGGGCACCACCGCCCGCGACCCCCGCCAAAGACTTCCATCGGTAAAGATCGGCTCATCATCCCCTTACACAAAGACGATAACTTCGCAGGTTGTCTCTATTCAAGCATGGTATGAAGCAGCCGCCTACTATCTTGGTTCGAATTTAAGGCAAAGTTCATGCCTCTCGCCAGATGCGCCTCTATGGGAGAAGGTCATTTAAAATTTGCCCTTGTGGTGCGTTGGTGTTGTCGAAAAGAGTGCTGCTGGACCGCCATGAAAACATTCGCGAAAGGCATGCACTTTGTCGTCAAGATATCACTTTAGCACATAGCCTCTACAGCTTGCCGGGGATGGGTGGCACCTACGTGTTCCACATCGCGACTTTCTATCGCGACATGGCGCATGGCTTCGTGGATAGGTCAGTTTACCCTACCGTTCCCCGTATTCATGGTGGCAGTGTTATCGACAGCGCTCGCTGCTAATGCCTTCCCGACATCGCTTAAGGATCCCTCGCGATATCCGCAGATGCCCGCTTTGCCTTCAGCCATTGAGACTTTGTTAATCGGCTCTTTGATTGTCCGTGAGAGGTTCAACCAATGTGGTCCCCGGGCTACAAGGCTTGTTTAATAAAGATATTGACCGCCGATGCATCCTCTTTGAAGGCCCTACCTCGACGTATGGCCCTCAACAAACAGTAGGGCATTCCATATTTGTTCCGTTGGCTCCTATGGTCGATATGGAGCCGCCGCAGCATATCACATCTTCCAAGGCATTTATTCATCCGCATTACGGTGTTATTATGGTGGTCTTTAAAACACCGGTTCTTATGAGTGTCTTCTCTCTGATTCAAAAATGATGGAACGAGATTTGATCTCGCAAGATCTTCGAATTGATTCTTACCGTTAGTCTCCCCTTCTCGAGGTAAGCACATTGTGCCCTCGTGGCATCTTTTATGTCAGTACGTAGCTAGATGAGACGCAAATCCTTTGTACTTTTATCCGATTAATAAATTTTAGCTTCGGGTCCGTAGAAAAAAAAAAGGGTATAATAGAACTATCGTGAGGAAGGAAGGAAGGAAGGTAATTTTATCAGTCCACTGAGACCAATCGGCCTATGGGACCTAATATTGAAAATCAGCAGCAAGTGGATTTCATCACCGGATTAAAAACCTCCCTCACCAAGGGTTTTCGAGGGAAAACCGCGGGCGGCAATCAGCCCGGCCAATAAACCGCAATAATCATATAAAATGCAAGTAAACATCCCAATATATACAAATATGCACCACCCCCTGGTGAAGTGCCTAGTCAACGGACACCAGCGGGGCAAAGGTGACTCAGGTCCAAGCACTTCCCGATGTATGACCCTGTGGGCACGTGACCGACGGCAGGTCTATCAAGAATGGCAAGGGCACGGCCCTACCGCATTAAGGGAGCGATCCGCCCTGGACTGACCGAACTGGCAACTCCGAAAGTGGAGACTCCATCCTCACCGGTACCCGCTTGATAAAGACCGGACAGCTCGTCCCTTCAAGGGCTCCTAATCCACCTTCGCCCTGGACGCGAAGATGGTGGGCACTGTATGTAATGGAGGCAATGAGTCCGGCTGTGGGCACCGGAACGCAGTAGATACTGGCCCCGCTAACACTCGGGTTGATGCTCCCTTTGTAATGGGCCATTTTGACTCCGGCCAGTTTAGAGCAATGGGGGTCCTGTGAGCTTGCCAAGGAAACAAGCATCTAGGGTAATTCCCGCGAAGTCGTCAATGACCGGGTCATACTTCAATGACGACGATCCGGTAAGTTCTCGCGACGCTCCATCCGGGCTAACCACTAATCTCTCTACCCTCCAACAGTTCTGTCACGCGACTCATGGCCACAAAGCAAGCCGAAAAGGGAGCCGCAGCATCACCCATAGTAACCACACTTTCCAAAATGTAGACGATGTGTCATCAAGGGTCACTACCGGGCTGCAAGAACTAGCTTCCCTCGCAGCAGTAATCCTGATAGGGGATCAAGGTTTTACCCCAAGTGCCCGTGCTAAAAATGCCTTCGCGACCCTCGCCTAAGTCATTCCGTGTCGCCAGAGACGCATCGCCCTCCGCAAACCTACCCCTGCGACACGTATGACGTGCCTCGACCGTAAAGGTCTCTAATGTATGTGACCGGATGGCCCCAATCATAGCCTCATTCGGGTGGACCTTGTTCCGCATGGCATAAAGCGCTTCACCACGCCACCTCGGGCAGGGATAGACGCTCCCGCCAGAAGTAGGAGGGGAACTCCAACTTTGTGGTACTTGTAGGCGGGCTGACGCCCATGGGCCGCCCCTCGAAGTATGTGAGTGGAGGCATGGGGGTGATTTTGAAGAGGGATATGAGAACCACCCCGTCTTGGCTGCATTGACGCTGCGATGTCTCAGAGGCCCCGGACAAAATGTGTCTAGGGCATCCGTGAGATCAAAGATAGCTTCGTGTGGGCCAGTTGTGCCAACATCGCCCCGCGATAGATGAGTCGGGCGATGACCTCGGGTAAAAGCTGTATGCCATCCCCCCATGCCTTCGCAGGCTGTAATTTAACCGGACAATGTAGAGGCTAAAAAGTGTTGGCGAGAGGGGCAACCGCCGACTCTCGATACCATCGGGTGAATGCTTGGTCTGGTCATCGCGATCCCCGCCAAAACAACTCTCATACAACCTCGCCAGATATGGTGCATTCGCGACAAAGTACCGAGCCCCACCGACGCAAATTTTAGCCTACGCCTTTTCCCGGACCGACGTGCTTCTCGGCGGTCCACAGCAAAGACATAAGTCCAAATTCTCGATGATTCCTACTGCCTTCAATCAAGGCCCGCAACAGAAGATATGGTCAATCATTGAGTGATGGGTCGAAAAGCCCCGCGATGTGTGGAGGGCTCGCGACATCCGCCTACCGGGTCAATCGGCCGCCGAGAATGCCACCAAATTTGGCAAATAATCGAACCGGACTATGATCGTCCGGTGAATTGGTCGGACAAGCTGTGGGTCAGCCCGCTTCAGGAATGGGAACAACCCCGCCAGGGTCCATTGCTGTGGGAAACCTCCCCGCAATGCTCTCTGAACGTGGTAGTGAGGACCGGCATGCTTACCGCCTCGCCCACTTGAGTAACCTCGCCCGCGATACCATCGGTGGTCACCGCCTTCCCATTAGCTACCGCTGTGCCCTCCTCAACATCCCTCGTCCACCTAGAACCAATGGGGCCATCCCCGCGGGGTATGGGCGCACGCGTCTCCCCGCCAGCGTCATAGAGTCGCCGGCAAGCACGGTTCTTTAATCGCCCTGCGGATGTCCCCCGTAGGGTCGGTCGGCCTCTCAAGCACTCGGCGCTGTTAAGTTCGAGGATGAGTGTCCAACAGCCAACATTTCATCTCCCCCTCGGAGCGTTAGTAAGGTACCGCCACTTCAGGTTCCTTCGCATGGGCGCCGCCAGATCGCGGTGGTGGGCTCGCAAGCCGTACTTGATCCGTAATGTGATGGAGTCGCCAGCTTCTTGCATAACCGCGATCAAACCACCTGGCTACGAGGGAATGTTGCTGATCCCCGAAGCGGCGACGGGTCCGGGCTAAAGCACCTCAGTCCGGCCGCGATCCCGCATTAGCCGGTCACCGGTTCCGTCTGGCCGCCTAAGCAGGGAGGTCCGCATTCATCGGAGGGGCGCCCATGAGCACGTAGTCCACCACACTAGATGCATATCTTGCGCAACTACGAGCACATAGTCCACTACACTAGACCCCTCGATTAACCTGGCTCGCATGTGTACTTGCAGAATCGCCACCGCGGAAAGGCCATTGCAAATTATCGTCAAAATGCCACATGCCAGGAGCAATCGTCACAAAAGCGAAAAGTGACTGGCCGCCATCCGGACCTTCGCGGGCCGCTACTGGCATGTAGCTATGTTGATACCGCTACCGAGGGGGTCAAGTCGCATGGGTCACGCTTCTTACTCCCCGTCTCGCGGTGATTGAAATCTCCAAGAAGCGATCAATCTACCTAACCGCCGGTGTCATTGTGAGTCATCATATAGATCGACATAAGGGTTCATCCTATCCGCGACGGGTGGTCATGATAGGAAGGTGGTGATAAGTTCACAAGGAGGGAAATAACAGCGCCGTAAAAGAGGCTTGCCACCGGTATTATGCACCACTCAACCCGGCACCGGCGAAATCGGTCACTGGAGGGTAACCGAATGTACAAGGTTGTCCGGTAGTGCAAGCCACTCCACCATGACCCCGCTGTCCCCGTGACATGTGGTGTATTGAAGACCGAGAAATGTTGGTAACCCGCTAAGAAATCAGTAGCCTGTGGCCCAAGATGCCCTACAGTTCCATGAGGAAGATTTAGATCCATAACGGCCGCCACTCTGAAGTTCGGGACCGCCCTTCGCCAAGGGAAGCCTCGACACCTAAGGAGACCACCCGAGGCACAATCTTCATTTGTCGTTAGTGGATGGTATGCGCAGCACCGAGTCATGGGAGGGACTCCGGAAAGCTGCAGGTCGAAAGGGAGAAGTAGATGGAGCGAGGCGCGATGTGGTCAGGAGGGCGGCCGCTGGTGGGAGCGTGGAGTAGTGGAGCAGAGAAGTTGGGGCCGGTAGAAGCGTATAGTGGCCGCTGTACTGCGGGTTGGGGCTGCGGGTCTCCGGCAGTTGAAGAGCGTGGCCGGTTTAAAATGTGCATCCCGGCCGAACCAACTCTCGCGACTTCGCTGGCGAATGCCTCGACTCGACAAGCTCCCTGGGCTCCTGCCTCCCCGGCCGCGATCGGTGTGAGGTCCCGGTCCACGATGTGGATGTCCCTTCTAACATCCGGCCCCGGCGCTAATATGGCATCACGCATATGCATCCGCTAAATCGAATATGACAATGCTGGCTAATACCGGCGCCGAAATTCCCCATGCCGGCCGCTGAGAAATGAACTGCCCTCGGAATGTCATCCGACATCGAATGTGTGGTTCGAATGTTGTGGGCGACTCTCCCCTCGGGGCCGTTCGCATGCCCTCAACTACCGTGATTGTGGGCTCTCCTCGTCAAGGCTTCCCCGAGTTCCCCGCGTCAAGCGGGTCCAAGGTGGGCTTAAGGCCTGGTCCCGTGGCCGGGTGTGGGTGGTGGCTGGATGGCTGGAGTGAATTTGAGGTATCGGATGGCGGAGTGGTTGAGAGCTGGGCAGTAAAGGCGGGCGCATCGCCGGCTGCGGAGGGCCGTGGGCGATAGCTGGCCCGAGCCGCTTCGCCCCTGCGGAAGTCGGAGCTCCGGCAGAGAGCTCCGCCGGCCGCCATTATCTCCCCGCCGGGTGACCGCCGCACCGACTATGAATCCCCGGTAGGGAGACCTCGCTCGCCTGGTGGATGGTTGCTCCGCAACCCCTGAGCTCCTGTGCCTCGAAAGTAGCGAGGCTGCTCGGTGCCCCGCAGCGACACGCGCCGAGGGCTGGCTTTTGGTGTTCCGATCTTACCTCAAGATCCCGGTTGCGGTTCCGGTCAGTTCGCGGTAGCAGAGCGTACTCGCTCCCCGCGTGCCATGGTGGTGGTCAGCTTCTACCGGACCGAAGCCGGTGATGTATGGACTCTCCTCGCAAGATTGCGCCGGGCCTCTCCTCGTGGTCATGGTGTCCGTGAGTGATGAACACAGAGTTCAGGGCGGGCTCCGCATGTCAGCTTACTCACTCGCTCGGCCGGCGTGCAAGGCCAAGGCCATCTCCACATGCAAATGCGGCGTCTCCAAGCCCTCGGCGGATACCTGCCTCTTCTCGACCTCGATTTGCCTTTTGAGCATTAAGGGATGCCGAGGACTCCATCTCCCATCGCCATGCCTAAAGGCAATCAAGTAGCCCTTCAATACGGTGCACCGGCATTCCATTCCCGCTTTGACGTTGGCTCCACAAGATGAGTTCCATGTGGTCTGAAAGCGCAATTAATCCCTTTCCCACGGGCCGTCTTTGTCGAAATTTAGCCTTAGCCCTCGAGCCTTTGCAAATAATATTGTTTGGGGTACAAATTTAATTACATGGATATAATGGTATCATATATATTAATTGAAAAGGTAGGAAGCAAGAACAAAGACCTGTGATTCACCGCTATAAGCAAATCTTCAAGCTCAAAATCTTTGTATACAATGAGTTTAATGATGAGCTACCTTAAGTAATTTGGATTGGGAGATCCTTTAATGGGCTCGCTATTTCTCGCTTTATTGCGTGAACTTGATGGTTCTCTTCACCTCAACTTCTCGCGACATATACCAAATCGATCATCACTCAAGCCAAACATAAGGACCATACAAATTAGCTCTAAAACTCAAAGGAACCTTTAAGTTGATTATTAATTCTTACTTCTTTTAGAGCAATGACATTTTCCAAACCCTCACACATCGTAATTAATTTCTTGGATCTTCGTGCTTTTAAACAGCGCAGGCCATACAGGAGAAGATTCTCAAGCCCCCGAGATACATATACATTTATGAAAACAAAATCTAGTTCAACAACTGATGGAATTGCATGATGGCTAATTTGCGCGTAGATGGTGCGTAATGAAATTCAAATAATCACCACTTGATCTAAAACCCATGCCTAAGAAGCTCCGTAGTTACATTTTATAAAATAGATCATATACCATTGCTACTACTCCCTTTGCTTCCCAACAACCGTGTTATTTGCGTGATGCTCAAACAAAATGAGCTTTAAAAATCTTTGAGACCTAATCCAAAGAAGGACAAATTCGCTTCGCTTGCTAACCTAGAGCTCCATCCTTGTATGTTAGTCTTGAACTCTTTGATGCCACAAGATTAGCCGCCAACTAAAAGCCTCCCACGACCACAACACCTCGCCGTGACCATGCCACGTAACAGCGTAACCCGATTCAAGCTCAGCCATGAAATTGAATGCAAGTCTTACTCCCGTAAATTGGAAATGCCGCTATGAAGCTAGAATAGTGTGGGCAATTATAGAAAACATATACTACAAACTTCATGATCACATTGTAGAGCATATACCTTCAGCAATATAGACAAAATAATTAAGATGACATCGGGTGCTCCAAAAATATTGTACTTACAGAGTTGTGGATGCGATATTGCAGCCATGTACAAATGCCTTCGCATTTAAGGACATTGATCAAGCTTTTGAATTGGCACTAATATAGGTCTTACCGCGACAATAAATGGCGAAGGCGTCAAATGGACATGGAGCCTCCTAAAATGGATGTAGTAATGGGTCAGCCTCCTCGGTGAAAATGAGGCCCCAATCTCAGACTTTATACCAAATGCTCAAAAATAGCAATGAGGGATGAGGGAGGGTTTATACAGCTTCTATTTGGAGATTATGTACAACAAAAAGGCATCCCTCAGGATCAAATAGGCTCCAAAAATATCTCCATTCTCGATTGTCGAGGGTACCAAGGTTCTCTCCTAGCACTTTCACTTCTTTGTTCTAGCTAGCTTATTTCTTCTCACGCTCTTTGGTAAACAACATTCTGCACCTAAATGGCTGCGCCGACATTCATGATGTGGGCAATCGCGGTCAAAAGCTTTTATGAATCCATCTAAACAACAAAGCATGTGTTTTGTCGTTGATTCCCGCTTAATAATAATCAATGTGCACAGAGTGAAGATATGATCAATGGTGGAATGCCCGCTAAAACCCCCGCCTGGTGGTGAGAGCTCGCGACATCCGCCTCCTCCGCCTATTATCATTACCAATGCTTCTCAAGGATGCCACCAACAGCTTTGCAAAGAGAGAGCTGGACCATATTAGTACAATAGTCAATGGCATTGAGGGTCCCCCGCCTTGAGTTACAAGGTGGTAGAAGATAGGGCCTGAAGATGGATGACGGGCTAAAGAGGGGGTGAAGTTGAAAACCAATCGGAAAAAAAAGAAGAGGAAATGGCAAGCCTTAGAGATTGGGGCTTTCATGTGGTTCTTATAGATCTTCCTACAAATAATTTATACCTACCATCGCATGATGAAATTCCAAGATGGAATTTATGTGATCGAGCTCATGATGCTAGCATGAGCATTGCTACACTTTGCTTAGGATGACAAAGGATTCCATCAGGCATCTGTACACGTGGAATAACTAACCAATCGACATGTATGCAAAGAAGCAGAATTTGGAGAAGTGTCTAATGTTCTTCTATCCCTAAGATTCCTTTGGCCATAGCAAGGATAAGCTGGAATGATTGCACAATACGTTGGCATGTGTTATCTATAGCCCGCATAGAAGTGCCCCTTGCCACCAACCAACAACTCACCTTCTAGCATAAGAGCCATGGCCCGATCGGTATTATCTACACTCATTATTTAACAAATTTTGGTAGACTACACTACAAAGATATGCAATTGTCAAGCTTTGGCTATTTAGAAAAAGTCACCGATTTTCATGGAGTTCATTTTGCATAGCCACTTATTGTCCCATTATGGTTTAGTGCTTTGGTTTGTCATGTGATCGCAAGACCAATGATCTTATCGCAGCCTATGCTTAGGAGTTCATTACTATGGTACTTGGAGCTGATTTCATGCTTTTGTATTAAGAAGTCATTGTTTCTTGCAAAATTACAAGTCAAGATATCGAGGAAAAAGAAAAGCAAATATGAAGATGAAAAATGAAGATACCGAGGATCCTAATATAACCAAAGTCCAAGACATACCCGAGCCCGAAGGACTAGTTATTAGTATTTCCAACATTTGATTTCAAGATTCTTATATTTTAAAGTTATTTCATACCATTACAATTATAAGTTTTACGCCAATTCTTTAGCTTAACTCCGCTTCTATTTTGGTTTCATTGGTCCTAGTTTCTAGTCGATAACGACCACAATAAACCGTAATTTGATTTTGGCGTTCCATCTATACGAATGTGTGGCTTCTCACATGGCATTGCTCCCATCATGCAGCATTAAAGAGAGAAAACGAAGGCATGCCTTTTTAGATGAGGAGGCAATCTTAGAACAAATCAGACTCAAAATGTGTATTGAGTTGGAGCTTTGATGATACGATGTTAGATAGAGTCAATTCTCATAAGTTTGATTAATAATCCATCCATTCTTGTGTAATTCAATTTGATTAATGTCATCCTAGCAAAACATGTTCTAATTGTTATTGAAGCACAATTCTAAACCGAATTAACTTGAAACATGAATAAGGTAATTGCAATATTGGTCTTCATCGAATCAATTAATACTAGTTATTTCATGCATATATCTTTACAAGATAGGTATAGAATTCATGATAAGAGCATTGACATAGTCACGAAAAGGTCACAAAAAGACCATAAAGACCAGCATGAAACAAACCATGGAAAAGATTTCCCCGCCTCGATGTGCTCCGGACGAGTAGGCAAATAGGCCATGGGGGATGAATGATCTCTATCACCGAATGGAGCTGCTTTTATAGTCAAGTAAAATTATTGATGTGAATTATTGGTGTGCATTGTAGCACCATTATTGAGCACGTACAAGTATAATGCATAATTTGTATGGATATATCTATGCGTAATCATGTATCTTGGACTTGAGAAGTAGGTAAAAGTCTTTGTGCTTGAGCAAATTAAGTGTGCTTAAAATTCTCAAAATCCTCAAGTATTCTCCACCAATGAAATCTTGGTTTTTCCGCCAAGGGAAGCCCCGGATGGGGCCTAAGATACCATCCCGAGGGGTACGTAGCCCTATTTGTTGGCATTTGATATAGACGCCGGCGATCCGGGTTCCGGCCGCTGGGGGAGCAGCGCAGGCGCTACCGAGCGCTAGCTGCGGTGGAGCGGGGCCAGCGCTGGAGCAGAGGTGCGAGGTGCACCGTGGCGCGAGTAGGAGTATGCCAGCCGCATTGCATCGGGGTGACCTCAGGTGCCGCCTAAAATGCGGCTCGGCTTCGTGACTGCCTCGGCAATTGGCCCCTCATCTACGGGACGCCCCTCACTCTTGAGAGCCAATTACGCCAAAGCCAATTCTCGGTGCATCTGGAGTAAGATCCTAGTCGGCTATTGCTGTAGTCTCCCCAATCGCTTCACTGACATAAAATTGCTCCCACGACTCGTGAGAGATGTCCGCCAATCGCGGAATGCGGATAATGCACGCAGCAATGGATTGTAGTATAAAATGCCATGCAGATAGGATCCTGATCCTCGATGCACTTGGTGGAGATCCTCCCCGCCTCCTCTCGAGTCCACGCATCACCACATTAAGGACGCTACCGGGTCTTGCTCTTGTTGCTCATCGAGTCGGGCAACATTATCGCCCCGCCAGTGATGCCCGCTGTCCGAGAGTGTGGGCTGTTCACCAAGGGCGGTGTCCGCCTCGCTTGGCTTAATTTTGTGGGCCGGGTGGGCTTGTTCCGCCCCGTTGTGGCCTCCGGCCGCTCGGGAGCTCCGGAGCCTAGCTCCCTGAAATCGGCCGCTGGCTAACTCATTCGCGGCACTTAATTGCTCATGGACCTCAAAGATGGAGGCCCCCTCAGCCTTGTCGGGTAATGGTTGCCCGAGCTCCCCTCTCGTATCTCTTGATCTTGTAGGTCCTACCCCACTCAGAGGGTTTTTAGCTTTGTCCTGACCGGGTTTCAAGGTGGCTCTGGATGTTCTCAGGATATGGTGGCGCACTTCTCGCCTCGAATTTCGAGGGCGAGAGATAGTTGCTATCAGATCCCTCGGGCCAACACCTCGGGCCATTCCGGTGCCATAGTCTCGATGGTGGTGAGGAGGGAATCGACGGAACTCGCAGTCGCTAGGCCCGCTTTTATCCTGCTCTCAAAGTGTGCCGCTTAAGCCCGCTCTTCTAATCAAGCCGGTGACAAGTGTCCCCATCTCTACAATCCGTTCTTCACATTATCAACCGCCTTTTGAGCATCGGGACGCCGGCGATTGTGTCTCGCCGCCACCCTGCATAACCGCCTGTTCCCAATTTGTTCCTCCCATTTGTTTCATGGCCCTCGTCATACCGCGCTTGATGGTGTATCGTCGCTTGAGTTAAAATTGTTCGTCTCCGGTCGATCTCATGGACCGGGCCTTTTGTCCGCCTCCTTCCTCATGGAAGAGGTTTCTCCCCCGTCCTTGTTATCCGACGGTACGCTGGGCGGGCGGTCACAAATAGAGAAAGGTTACGACGCTCTATAGCGGACAGCCGGTCAATGTTTTATGCGACACCGGACTACAAGTGATTACTGGGACAAGTGGACACATAATGCCGGGCCGAGACACGCCAGATGCACGTAAGGCCGCGATGCGACAAAAGCCTAAGCAGACGGGATAATGTATCGCGACGCTAGACGCGGATACGTATCGGTGGATAATGTATCGCCGCGATGACGTGATTAATGGAATATACACGGAATATACACGGAATACCAAAAATCCACCTGGCGTAAAAGCCACGCGGTATACGCTGTGATGACGGACACGGAATATACATCGGGAATATACACGCGGATTATCAAAAAATCCACGTAAAGCCGTAGCCACGGTATACCGCCGTGATGCATGTTACGCAAAATTATGAAAATCCACGGTAATTATGCCAATGGCAATAAAAGCCATTTGGATACGCCGCGATGCGACGGAAGGAAAAAATAAAAAATAAAAAAATGTTTGGCTTAGATAATTATTACAATATGATGTACAAGGAGCAAAAGGGCATTTATATTTTATATTTATATTTTTAAATAATCACAAAAGTATTTTATATTTATATTTTAAATAATCACAAAGTATTTTATATTTATATTTTAAATAATCACAAAAGGAATTGTATTTATATTTTAAATAATCACAAAAGACTCGCTAAGGGGAGTATCCACCCTTTAGCCTAGGAGCTAATCTCGTTGTGATTCGCTGGAGTAGCCATCCGGATTCTCGGCTGGCGATTGGATGGCCATCCACCATAGTTTGCAGATCCTCAAATAATTTCCATGTCCTCGCTCTTAGGGCTTGATTCATCTCCGCTTCACCGCTCCTATAAAACCAAAAAGAATATGGCATTAATGTAGTTCATAATTATAATAATTTCTACAACGCACTCGCGATTCCCTTCGCGGATGTGGGACAATTCCTCTTCGTGATAACCTGCTGATACGATAAAACAAATTTCCAATGCCCGCGGGCTATTTGTATGTGCTCCTTGTTGTGGGGAAACCCGTGATAGCCGTCTATGACAATATAATGAGTATTAGCTAATGACATTTAAAAAGTTCTTATTAAAAATTAATGGAACTAATATAGCTCTTAATGTAATCTATGGCGAAACTCTTCCCAATCACCGGAGGTTCAAATGAGACTGGATGTCGCTCACTTGCGCTTGCTTTGCCTGGCCCGAAGCCTATGTTTCAAGCTCGATCATTTGCATCGCTCGAATGCAAGTAACTGGACATAAGGCACACAACATTATCACAAGTTAATTGAACTTAATGGCAAAAAAAAAAAAATAAGAAATACCTTGATATCTTCCTTGTGGAGATTATGATTTAGGACTTTTGACCAATCGCCCAACTTTTCAAGTAAGTCGCCTTCGGGCCTCTTGACCACTTCCTTTTGCCTTTTGACATAAATCGAGCAGATCAACGCATTATTAAAATAATAAAAACAAGACTATGACTAGGTCATGTACCTCCTTTTCGGGAGAAGCTCAGCCTATCATCGGCGGAGCTTCTTCCAAATTAAACTTCTTACTTTTTCTAAAACAAAGACTTTACGTGGTCTAAAACAATAAATGGACGCTTCTTCGCTGACATGGACGCTGCTTCTGGATCCCGACTCTCCAAGTCAGCGATTCACTTATGTTCTTGGGATCCCAACCTGATGATTGCCGCTGATCTTGAACGCTAGAGTCCGGCCGGCCCACTACTTTGACCTCGAAGTAATAAGAGAATGAGCATCTTTAACATGTCGCGAACCAAAAGAAATGTTTGGTAATGTGTGAGTGGATATATATTTAATTGCTGGAAATCTCCTCCGTGTTCCTCGCGACTGCACTGCTGGTGCATTGTGATCCCCACTCTGGATCAAAAGCCAGGATTTGGCTAGATAATAGAGGAGGCTTTGACCTGAAGGAATAAGCTGGGATAGACTAGATTAGATCGGGCCTCGGATTAGGCTAGAGTGCATGATTAGGACCCGAACACGCTATTCCTCCCCACTCATGGTGGAGTCAATTCATGCCCTTTCCCTAGCCACCTCTACCCAACAACAAAAATAATAAGAAATGGGACTAGGGGTCTCAACATCCGGGTCCCTCCACTCACATGGTGGAGCTCCACCATGTCCTTGCCCTAGCTACCTCGCTAAACCCGACAATGACCGCGGAACTAAGACCAACACTGGGTCCTCTCCACTCGCCAAGTGGAGCTCTAATTCATGTCCCTTGTCAGAAATGCACTTCTACCTAAGAATGAAGAAAAGTTGGGACTCGGAAGATCCGGGTCCTCCACTCAAGATGGAGCACCATGCCCTTGAACAGTTTCACTAAGCAATTTTATTTTAGACCTAACAAATAAGCCTAAGCTTCCACTAACCCTAAGTGATCCTCTCCACTCTAGGGTGGAGTTTCTAATCGCGTCTCTTTGAACAAGCCAGCTTTTCACCCTTAACTCGTGAAATAAAATTTGATCATATGGAAGTGGACTTCAACTGCACATGGTCCTCTCCACTCTAGGTGGAGCCGACCCTGCGGCTCCTCAACAAGCTACTCCCTCAAATTTTTAACCTATTTAAAGTAAAAATGCAAGTGTGGATGAACTTTACCAAATGAAGAACGGTGTGCATAAGACTCGGCCGGCCCAAATAAAAGGACAAATTTCGCCAAACCCCGGCAACAAAAAGTTAAAGAATAAGAATAAAAGAAGAAGAAGATCTAAAAAGATAAAAAATTAAACTGAAAAATAGAAAATCAAGAAAAAGAAAAAATAATCAAGAAGAAGATAAGGTGGAGAAACAAGAGAAGGGGAGAAGAAATCGGAAGGGTCAAGATGGGAAGGAAAGCACCTAAGGAGAGAAGAAGAAAGTTCGATTGGGGAGAGAAGAATAGAATCGAAGGGGAAGAGAAAGAATAGAAGGAGGAAGAAGGGAAGAAGGAAGGAAAAGAAATATGAAGAGAAAAAATAAGAGAAGGAAAGAAGAGATAAAAAAAAAAAAAAAATAAGAGAAGAAGAAAGAACTGAGAGAGAAGAAGAATTAACAAGAGAAGAGAATAAGAGAAGAATAAGAGAAGAAAAGAATAGAATAGAATAAGAGAAGAGTAGAAGAATAGAATCGAGAAGAATAGAATAAGAGAAGAGAAGAATAGAATCAAGGGGAAGAGAAAGAATAGAAGGAGGAAGAAGGGAAGAAATAAGAGAAGCGGGAAGAAGGGAAGGGAAACTAAATATGAAGAGAAATGAGAGAAGAAGAGAAGCAAAGTAGGAGAAGAAATGAGAGAAGAAGAGAAGAAGAAGCAGAAGGAAAAGAAGAGAAATATGAAGAGAAATGAGAGAAGAAGAGAAGAAATGAGAAGAAATGAGAGAAGAAGAGAAGAAGAAAGAAGAGAAGGGAAAGAAGAGAAGAAAAGAAGAGAAATATGAAGAGAAATGAGAGAAGAAGAGAAGAAATGAGAAGAAATGAGAGAAGAAGAGAAGAAGAAGAAGAAGAGAAGGAAAGATAGATAGATAGATAGTATTTTTACGTCATGCCACATTGGCAGCATCCATGAGGATATATGACGGACCCCCAGAGACTTGAACACAAGATCTCTTCATTGCTAACCCAATGGACTAGCCATTAAACCGAACAAGGGGGAAGAAGAAGAAGAAGAGAAGAAGAAGAAAAATGAAGAACACAAAAAACCTAGGTTCGGCATGCACCTTTCAATCCAAAAAACCTATTCAATCTAAAAAATATGATGTACTAACCTTAGAATAGCTGCTTCTGTGTTGATCGTGGTGTAGGGCCGCTAGACGCCCAAAAGCCACCTGGTGGCCTTCCCGGAAGAGGGGCCCCTCGAATCCAGGATCCAATCCACGGATAGGGGGAACCGCTCCGTGAGGGATGGTCATTAGCTGAGGCCCCGGGAGCTGCAAGAAAGGGTTGCCCCTGAACTCTTAGGATCCCGGGCCTCCCGGGTCCTGACTCTCCCCTCGGTGGAGGGATCCCCGCAGCGTCCCCGGCCCTCGGGCTTGACTCGGGGAGGGTGCCGTGCCTTGTCATGCCCCGCAACCCGCTGCCCCACCGCTCTAATAATGCTAACCCTTTGACCTGTGACCTTCTCCTCAAAATTCCAAAATCACCGCTTTGCCTGAGATGAATTAGGAATCCAAATGGGCAAAAAATCGAATTTATTTTCGCATAAATGCATTAATTACGCATCTATAAATGCCCGACTCTAATTGCTACATCGAGGAGGATGTGCCCAAACTCCGCCTCGGCCGCTTCCTATTGGGTTCGCTCTTCTACTGGCATTTCTTCGTGTCCTTAACCTAATAGATTAAAGATTATTTTAAGCCTCCAAAACGCTAAACCCTCTAACCCTGCAACCTCATGTGGTTTCGCCGAGGCCCTTCCTTGCCGATTTGGCCGACCTTGGCGCTCGCGGACTTTGATGTGGAGTGGGGGTGTTGACACCGAGCATCTGGACCCTAAAATCCCCCTCGAAGTCGCTAGTTCCTAATTTCCTCTCCCTAAGGTCTCCGGGATGGATCTGGCCACCTCCCTCCGGACCACAATTTGGTCTTCACGCAATGGACTCCTGTAACACCGACATTGCCCTAGAGACCAAGTTCGCGGGCCGTAAGACCAAAACCTCTACTTCCCAAAACGCAAAACCCTTCTAGAACCCGCAACCTCGGCTGGTTTACGCTTCGGAGGCCCTCTCCTTGTCGACGGTCGACCTTGCGCCAGTGGGATTCTGATCGTGAGGAGTGGGGGTGTTTTGAGGCCGTGAAGCACTGCATCTCTAAAAACTCTCGAAGTCGCTGTCTCCGACTTCCTCTCCCTAAGGCCCTCGGGATTCGACGGCAACCTTCCTCCGAACTCAGCGATTTGGTTCTCGGCCAATGGACTTTAACGGCCGACATTGCCCTAGGGACCGTTCTGCGGGTCAAGATCAAAATCCGGCCTCAAAACAAAACCCCTTCTAGAACCTTTTTGCAACTCATGTGGTTTACGCTTCGAGGCCCTCTCCTTGTCGATTTGGCCGACTGATTCTGAATTGATCCACGCCAGTTCCTAATCTCATTTCATTACAAGTTAATTATGCCATCCATGTCAAATAGCTTTAGGGAGCAAATTCGCTGAACAAGGGCATTCTCTCTATCCATATGCCTTGATACCAAAACACAAACTTCATCAATACAAGCAACCAAATCTAAACCAACCCAAGTAGTCTTTTTGCTTTTCTCAGAATCATTTATCTTCATTCTAGTAGTTATGGAATGCTTTCTTCAGAATCATTTATCTTCATTCTAATAGTTATGATGCTTATCTCCTCAATGCAATCTTAGACCAAGTATATCCATCACCACCCAAGGTCAACCCTAAGCAATAACGATCCCACAAACCCATTCCCTTTGACCTTTAGCTAACCCTTTGACCTATTGATCTAGACCTTCTCCTCAAAATTCAAAATTGGGCCGGTGTCAGATGAATTAGGAATCCAAATTGCAAAAATCGAATTTATTTTCGTGACAATGCATTAACTACTTAATTTATGAATGTCTTGCCATCTGAAAGTTACCGACTTCTACTTTGCCACATCGGAGGAGAACAAAATTAAACTCCACTTCGGCTGGCCTCCTTGTCATGGTGATTCTCGCAATGTAAGCAGCCTTCTCGCCGTCCCAAGTGCAATGTAATTCTCAAGTCTCCTACTCAAACGCAAAACCCTTCTAACTGCAAACCCATGGTTTACGTAAGCTTTGAGGCCCTCTCCTCCTTACCGACTCCTACCGACCTTGTCATGGACTTGACGGGAGGGGTGTTGACGCCGAGCTGGGACCCTAAAATCCTCCCGAAGCCGCCAGTTCCGACTTCCTCTCCCCCAAGGCCCTGGGACTCGGACGCACTTCCCCTCCCAATTGGCATTTGGCTCGGGCTTAATGGACTCTCAGACCGCCGACATTGCCCCCTCGGGGCAGTTCCGCGGGCTGTACATCTCACCGACTCAAGAAGCCAGTAGCTCACTTCCATCACACTCAGAATCAATTGGCCTAGGGATGGATACCGTCAGTGGAGGGCTGAGTGTTTCTTTGCAAACCAATCTTGTGTAACTTGTCTCTAGGGTAATTTCACTATTCCTGACGATTTGGCGTGGTCGATTTGCCATTCCCGAGCCTCCTGGGTTCAACGACAAACATCATGGGTTTATACAAGGCGGCACTCCTCAGACTCGCGCTTGACAAGTTCTCCTGACCTCCATCCGAATCTTTGGCCTTCCCGAGGGGCCCCCCGAATGGAGGATCCAAGGGTCTGATAAGGGAACCTGCCCTGAGGGTGGTCACATGCTGCAACCCCCTGGGAGCTGCTGTGAAGGGTCACTGAACTCTTTTTGATCCCGCCTCTGGGGTCCTGACCTTCCCCTCTTGTGAGGGATCCCCAAGATCCCCGCCTCGGCTTGGACTTGGGGAAGGGTGCCACTCTGGCTAGTCTCCCTAGAATGGCCGCCCCCTAATGCTGCTAACCCTTTTGACTCTAGACCTTCTCCTCAAAATTCTCCTCAAAATTGGGTCAGCTGGAGATGAATTAGGAATCCACCGGCAAAAAATCAAAATTTATTTTCGCATACAATGCACACCAGGAATTTATGAATGTCTAGCCAATCGCTAATTTCTACTCTTGCCACATCGGGAGGGAGGACAGCCCAAACTCCGCCTCCTCACGGGCCTTCCCGTTCGTGATTCTCTACCGGCACTTCTACTGTGTCCTAAGTGCAATGTATCGTCTCTACTTCAAAAACGCGAAACCCTCCTGAACTCCGCAACCCATGTGGTTTATTGCCGGAGGCCCCTCTCCTTGTCGATTCTACCGACCTTGCACCGTGGACTTGACGGGAGTGGGGTGTTGACGCCGTAGCCGGGACCCTAAACTCTGAAGCTACTTGCCCCTGCATTTCTCTCCCCAAGGGCCCCGGGACTGGACGGCAAGTGATCTCTCCTCTCCGGATCAGCGCGATTTGGTCTTAATGGACTCCTTTAACGCCGACATTGCCCCCTGGGACCAAGTTCCGCGGGCCGTGAAGACCACCCCGACCTCCAAGAAGCTTCAAAGTAGCTCACTTCCATCACACCTCGCTTGTCAATTGGCCTAGGGATGTGGATGCGATACCGTCATGGAGGGCGGAGTGTTTCTTTCTTTGCAAAACCCACCTTGTAACTTGCTCCCATAGGTAATTTACCATTCCCGACAATTTATGTGGTCGATTTGCCATTGCGGAGCCTCCCGCGTCTCGAACGACAAAACACCGAGGTTTATACAAGGCGCATTCCTCAGACGCCAGCTGGCTTGACAAGTTCTCCCTGGACCAACTGAATCTTTTGGGCCTTCCCAAGAGGGGCCCCCGAATCCGGGAGGATCCAACAAATGGATAGGGGGAACCGCCCCGGAGGGTGGTCATTAGCTGCAGCCGGGAGCCGCCAGAAGGGCTGCCTCTGAACTTTTGGATCCTCACTGGGTCCTCAGGAGGGATCCCCGCAAAGGTCCCCGGCCCGCTTTTGACTTGGGAGGGGTGCTGTACCGGGCTGTTCTCAAGTAGTCCGCTGCCCTCGACCGCTCTAATACTAACCCTTTGACCTAGGACCTTCTCCAAAAATTTCAAAATTGGGTCGCGGTCCTCGAGGATGAATTAGGAATCCACCGCAAAAAAAATCGTAATTTATTTTCGTATTAAATGCATTAATTAAGTAATTTATGAATGTCTTGCCATCGCAAAGCTCTAATTTCTCGATTTGACCGACTCAAGGCCGTGGTCTTGACATGGAGGGGTGTCGACGCCTGCAGCAAGGACCCTAAAATCCTCTAAGCCGCTGGTTCCTCGACTTCATCTCCCCAAGGCCCCCTGGGATCTGACGGGCACTTCCCCTCTCCCAACCGGCGATTCGCTCTCCCCAATGGACTCCTCGTGGACGTCAGACATTGCCCCTCGAGCAAGTTCCGCGGGTTTAAGACCAATCTGACTCCAAGCAGTTTTCAAAAGTAGCTCACTTCCATCACACCTCAGAGTCAATTGGCCTGGGGATGTGGATGCTGGATACCGGCCGCGGAGGGCATGAGCGTTTCTTTCTTTGCAAACCCACCTTGTAACTTGCTCCCTAGGGTAATTTCGCCATTCTCGACGCGATTTGGCGGTGGTTGATTTGCCATTCCGAGCGCCTCCTCGTCCCCTCGAACGACAAACATCGCTAAGGCGTCGACCTCGTGATCGCTTCCCGCTGGCTTGACAAGTTCTCCCGACCGACTGGGAATCTTTTGGGCTCCTTCCCTGAAGAGGGGCCCCGAATCCGAGGGATCCAATCCGCTTCTGGATAGGGAAACCGCTCCTGAGGGTGGTCATTAGCGCGTACTCTCAAGGGAGCGCCGCCAGAAGGGTCATTTCTGAACCTTTTTTGATCCCGCTTTGGGGTCCCGACCTCCCTCTTTGTGAGGGATCCCCAAGGTCTTGGCCTCGCTTTTGATTCTGTGGGGAAGGGTGTCACGCTGTTCTCGCGAATCCGGGGCCGCCCCGACCGCTCTAATGCTAACCCTTTGACCTAGACCTTCTCCGAAAATTCCTCGGTACCACTGCGGCCGGAGATGAATTAGGAATCCACCGGCAAAAAATCAGAATTTCTATTTTCGTGACAATGCATTAATTGCTTAATTTACGAATGTCTTCACACTGTAGTGCCGAAGTTCTACTTGCTACACGGAGGGAGGACAGCTCCAACTCCGGCCTGGCTGGCCCCTTGTTCGGTGATTCTACCGGGCAGCCAGTCCCAAGTGCAAATGCATCAAGTCTCGCCCCCAAACGCAAAACCCTCTAGAAACCTGAACCCAATATCCGAGGTTTCGGAGGCCCTCTCCTTATCGATTTGACCTGACCTTTAAGGCCGCGGTCTCTTGACATGGAGTGGGGTATCGACGCCAGAGCAGGACCCTAAAATCCCTCGAAGTCGCTTTTGCCCCGAATTTCCTTCTCCCTAAGGTTCCGGACGACGGGCACTTCCTCCCCGAACCGCCAGATTCGCTCCCTACCAATGGACTCAAGACGCCGATACATTGCCCTCGGGAGCAAGTCTGCAATAAGACCACACATGTTCACCCAACTAAGAAATGAGTTTTTAATCGCTATCAGAGCACGTCAGACGAACGTATTGTCAATCTGGCCACCGCTGAAGTCACCTACGACTTGGCAAGCACGGGTAAATAATGTACCGACGCGGTTATCCTCGCTCAGAATGTCACGCCACGCCGCGATGACGCCACGCCGCAGACATCCACCGGCATGACACTCCGCCGGCCCGGACGCCTACCCACTGGCGCGGATGTGATAGACCAGGATCGACGCCGCATGACGATCGCCGCGATGACGCGGACGCCGCGAAATGTGGCAACCGTCCACTTGGTAATCGACATCCACCGGGCGTGGATGATTCACAGTCACGAAAGTGTCGACGTCATAGCATTGACGTAGCTTGCATGCGACGCTCCTCATGACGCGAATGCATCGACATGGCTCACATTAATCAGCGACGCCACGTCACAGAACGCCGCGGCAGTCTACACGCCGCGAAATGACCATTCTCTTGTTGTGTCCTTCCCTGGGTTCTCCTGTAATGGGCTAGGGCTAGGGTCGGGTCAGGGAATGTCTCCCTCCAAATGGTGTCCGCATGTATGGCCATGAGATTGTATGGTATGGAAGGATTAAAGAGCTAAAAGGGCTATTAAGAATTGAGAATTACAGCGGGTATTGGCTAAAGCCATAAAAGAATTAAGAATTAAGAACCGCATAAGCTGGAAGGGACTAAAGAGATAGCTGGCCATTAAGAATTGCACACAAGGAAGAAGAATATGACCTTTGAGTGTGCTAACTCTTTGGCAATTACGCTACTCCATGATGGGATTGCACACAAGGACTAAGAATGCTTAATTTGAGTATTGTGCTAGAACTTCATAATATGCCACCGGCTAATGGGATTGCAATTAATAAGGAAGAAGAATGCCACCGGGCAATGGATCGCAAGACACAAGAGCTGAAGAATGCCATTTTGATGGATTGCACATAAGGAAGAAGAATAATTTAATTCCTCGAGCTTGTTAGAACTCTTGGCACATGCTAATCGGGCTAAAATGGATTGCACACAAGGAAGAAGAAGGCGACCACCATAATTTTGAGTGTGCTAGAACTTGGCATTACGCTACTAGCTGAATGGCTTAATGGGATCGCATTACCAAGGAAGAAGAAGGCTTAATTCACCCCACACGGTAATTTTGAGGTGCTGGAACTTGGCACATGCCACCGGGTGCGAATGGGATTGGACACAAGGGAAGAAGAAGGCGACTCAATCGAATTGGACACAAGGAAGAAGCGTATACAATGGGCAGCGAATGGATTGGACACAAGGAAGAAGAAGGCGACTCAATCGAATTGGACACAAGGAAGAAGTGTATAGCGACCAAGCAGTGGACTCCTCAATCAATTGGACACACGCGAAGAAGCTGCGGCTAATTCACCGCGGAATTTTGAGAGGAGTGTGCTAGAACTCTTGGCATGCTGATCAAGGCCATGAGATTGATACAAGGGAAGAAGTAGAAGGCTTAATTCCTGCACCGGGCGCATTTCTGAAAGTGCTAGGAATCCTGGCACATGCCACTAGCTGCTTCATGCATTGCCTCTCACGAGAGAGAAAGCCGCATGAGGCACATGCCACCGGGCGGCCAGCCATAAGCTGCCTTCGGCCGAGAGAAAAGGGTGGGAGGCACATGGTACCGACGCGACCATGAGTCAGCCGGTACATGCCACTGGCCAACGCCAAGTGAGGCACATGCCACCGGGCGGCCAGGCCATGAAACAACGGGTACGCTAATCGGGCGCCATGAGTCGCCAATGGAGAGAGAAAGCCGAGGCACATGCCATCGGCTACCATGAGTCAGCCTGGCCGCAGAGAGAAAGGGTGAAGTGCTGATGCTACTAGCCGCCATGAGTCAGCCGAGGCACATGCTAACGGGCGCTGCTACGAGTCACGCCGAGGCACATGCTACCGTGGGCTACCATGAGTCACCGGCCGAGAGAGAAGCAAGTGGAAGGGTTAGAGAGACACCTTAGGTAGCCAGGAAGTGGTGTGGCTAGCTTTAACTGGTAGGGCCATAGAGAGACCATGGAGTGAGCCAGCGAGCCAGCCAGGGAGCCAGGGAGGGGAGCCGAGAGAGAGAGAGAGAGCCAAGGTGCTAGAGAGAGAAGGTGGGCCAATGGTAGAGAGAGAAAGTAGAGAGAGAAAGTGGAGCCAGCCAGAGAGAAAGTGGAGCAATGGGGTCGCACCGGTAATTGTTTGGCGGTTGTTGGAAATATTATTGAATGGACCTACTAAGAGACATTGAAAGCTACAATAATTAGTTTTATCCATTAATGATAATAATATGGAGGCTATGTTTTATTTGAACAAATAATAAATATGGTTAAATGCTTTGGGCTTTGTAATGAAATTATCATGCCAATGAGATCATTTCTAAACCTCTTCTTTTTTGTTATGAGCGCTAAATTAAACTTATGAATGAAGAGATGAACCTGTTGAAACTTATGAAACTCTTCATCTCTTCATCTCTTCATTTATGAAACTCTTCATCTCTTCATCTCTTCATTTATGAATGAATGAGTTGGCCAAGCAGCAGAGATTTCAACAGGTCCATGAATGAAGGTGTCCTTGAAGCAACGGAGAGTATTTTGAGGCTATATGAACTTGATGCGAGCTTTGCTCATAAAGCATAACAACGCTTTGGAGCGTCTTGGGAAGATGTATTTTTGAATCATGCAGGCGTGATCTCCTCTTAAAACCATCGTGCCATGAACATGAGTTTTGATGATTGCCTAATAAAACAAAGTGTTTTCAAAGATATAATAAGACTACCTTAACGAACTTATCCAAAGTATAAATGAAAACATTTGTCTTATTTAACTAACTCATCTAGACGAGAATACAATTATCCAAACTAGATATGAAATTGTATGGTTTGAAGAACAAGAAGAGCAGTTGAAACGTAATTTAATTGTTTCCACTGTAAATCTAGAGCTTCGTAATCGGCCTCGATCCAAATTTATGGATAAAAAAAAAGGGGCGTGAACTCGAGAAGTTATAAAGATTGCAAAACTTGAGAGAATGGAAACAGGATAAAGAAACAAGTGGAGCCGGAGCATGGGAAAAAGTCATTATCCTCAGAGAGGGCACATGCTGAGGGTCTCAGCTGACGTAACGTGCGTAATTCTCGGCTCCAAAATTTCTAGGAAGTGGATTATCACATTCCTCGGGCTAAATTATTTCTCCGCATTCTCATCAAGTGGCCCTTGTATCAAAGCCAAGGTTCCTCACGATCAAAAATAAATCCCCCGTTTCCCTTCTACACACCATCACTAATACCGCCTTCAATCAAGCAAGATAATCCAAGGCTACATTTAGCAATAAACTTCAATAAAGATTATCATACTTACACATAAATTATTTCACGTTTGTGCTATCTCAAGAAGTTTTAATAGGAAACAAACACCATACAAGACCCGCGGAAATTCAAGGAAGAAACAGAAATTTATCACGACAATTGCTGGATTACATCGCCATAACAATGTGTGATTTAATAAATGCAATTTGCATCGATAAGATCTTATGATGCCAAGTGCAAGAACGTAGAAATAAGATCCAACAGTCCAAGAGCTACCGGAAAGGAGTCGGGCCAAGCAAATGCCAATACAAGAAAATGAATGAGTAAAAGAGATTAGAAAACTTTACATGAAAGAGGGAATTCTACCGTCTACAGCCAAAGCCACGCATTACAAGAAATGTATCCTTGAGCGCGACTCTTCGGGTGCTACGAAAGCATAACAGAGTACCTGGAATGCCATCGCGGCCATCCTCAAGAGATGAATCTTCTTTATATCATCACTATAAGTTTGTTCATGGACCTCATGAAATCTCTCGCTGTTTGGCTAACTCTATCTCGCGGTAATCGCCAGAATTGTTCATGCACCTCAAGATGGGAGGCCCCGCCTTTGCCGGGTGGTAATGGTTGCCCGGAGCTCCCTCAGATTCTTTGACCAGGAAATTTCGCCGCTTGGCTAACTCATTCGTGGCATCGGCTGTAATTGTTCATGGACCTCAAGATGGAGGCCCCCGCCTTGTCGGGTGTAATGGTTTTCGTCTCTGAGCTCCCCAGATTCTGATCTTAGGTCTCAAATTCTACTCAGAGGGTTTTAGCTGCATGGATGGCTTGAAGGTGTGAAACAGGATGTTACGTATTATGGTGGGGCCTCGGCCGACTTGAGGTGGGAATGCGTTACCCAACATCTGCTCAACACCACCGCTTGTCCGGGTGCCATAGTCTCGATGGTGGTGAGGAGAATCCATGCGGCTTCGCGGAGTCAATAAGATCACTGCTTATCACATTGCCTCTCAAAGTGTGCCAAGCGAAAGCCGTCTTCTAACTGTTGCATCGCGGGTTCCCATCTCTGCAATCAGATTGTCTTCTAGCGCCAACTATCTTTTGGCGATGCATTGGGGCGAAGATTGTATCTCACGCTGCCAGTCCATGTCCGAATTGGACACAAGGAAGAAGCGGGCGACTCACAATTTTTAGGTGTCTTTAGGGCACAGCATGCTCTTTGGTAGCCATGAAGTTGGACGAGGAAGAAGCTGACTCACCTGCGAATTTTGAGTGTGCTGGGAATTTGGCACATGCCTCTTACGGCGATGCCATGGAGTCACCTTCGTCGAGAGAAGCGGTGGGAGCACATGCCTCTTGGCCAGCGCCATGGTACCGTCCCGAGGAGAGCGGTGAGGCACACTCTTTGGCACCATGAGAGTTTGCTGGTACGCGCTCGGCGGCCGGTGAGGCACATGCCTCTTGCAGCAGCCATGAGTCAGCAGCACATGCTATTGGTAGCCATGAAATTAAGCCTTCGTCCCGAGAGGAAAGCGGTGAGGCACGCTCTTGGTGGCGCCATGAGTGCAGCCGCCGTTAGAGCGGTGAAGTGCCATGCTCTTGGTAGCCATGGAATTACCATATAGAAGCGGTGAAGGGTTGAGACACCTATAAGTAGCGCTAGAAGGGGGTCGCGGCTAAGCGAGTTGGTAGATAGGGCTATAGAGAGGGAGGGAGGGAGGGAGGGAGGGAGGAGAGAGATGAAATGAAATGAAATGAAATGGGAAATTTATTATTCGTCTGTGAAGACCATCGAGGGTCTAGAAGCGTTCCATTTGCTCCAACCATTATCAAACATTATCTCATCAATCGTCCTGGAGTTAGTAACACATTGGTCTCCTCCTCCCTTTCTCTCTAACTCCTCCATTTCCTAAGCTAAGTGGATTACTTTTTTAAGAGCCATCTCGGTATTTTAATGTATCGCCAAGAAGTTGCCAATTTTGCTTCTTTGGAGCTCAAAAATTGCAACATGTCCTTGAATAATACTGTATCGTCACCGAGATATTTACATAGGCTGGGCAATGTAAAATTACATGTGCCTAGTCCTCTACCTCATCTGCTCCACATATCTTACAATATCTCACCTCATGTGGTATGTTACTCCATCGTCCAATTTAAGACTCCTGGCCTATGAGAGCTTGGTCATCACGACAAATTGTATGTCTCATTTTTCATGGATAACTTTGCACCCAAATATTTGTACTCTTGTAGCATAGGATTCATTACCCTTCTATAGTACTCTTTCTTTATTTACGGTACATTCCATGACTTATGCATCACACTTTCTTTTTCACCCATTCTAGAGTCTCCCTTTTGTTGTTTTTCGGATCATCGGTTGAGCCCCATTTTCTCATCAAGCTCTGTAGATGCGTATACCAACCCCCTTATCTATTGTGTCCATGGCATAAAAGGGACACTACCTTCCCTTTCATTAGCCTTCACTTTATATGGAGTGCTTGCAGTCACATGAGAGTGCTTGACTTCCTAGGGAATCATGCCACTTTCATAAAAGCATATATAAGTAGGGTGTTTGCATTTTTGTCCCTAATTCCATGTATGGAGAAGAGAGAGAGAGAGAGAGAGAGAGAGAGAGGGGGAGGTGGGCCAAGGCTAGAGAGAAGGTAGGCCAAAGGCGGGATAGAGAGAGAAGTGGAGCAAGGCACTAGAGAAAGTGGAGCAATGGAAGTTGAGATTTGCATTGTTTCTTGGGTTGTTGAAATATTGAATGGGATCTAGTAAGAGAGAGACATTGAAAGCTACAATAATTAGTTTTATCCATTAATGATAATAATATGGGCTATGTTTTATTTGAACAAATAATAATAGTTCATCTTTAGTTTTGTCGTAAATTATCATGCCCGTAGAGATCATTCTAAACCTCTTTTTTTTTTTTTTTTTTTTTTTTGTTATGGCTAAATTAAACCTATGAATGAAGAGATGAACCTGTTGAAACTTGAAACTCTTCCATCTCTTCATGATCTCATCTCTTCATTTATGGAAACTCTTCATCTCTTCATCTCTTCATTTATGAATGAATGGAGTTAAATGCTTGACAAAGATTTCAACATGTCCATGAATGAAGGTGTCCTTGAAACAGCAATTTGAGGCTATATAGACAGTCACGAGCTTTGCTCCATAAAGCTTATAACTGCTTTGGGCGTCTTGGGGAAGATATATTTGAATCATGCAAAGCATTGATCTCCTCTTAAAACCATCGTGCCATGAGCGTGAGTTTGATGATTGCCATTATAATAAGGCAAAGTGTTTTCAAAAGATATAATAAGACTACCTTAATAGAACACCCAAACTATAAATGGAAACATTTATCTTATTTAACGAACTCATCAGACGAGAGCCCGCAATTATCAAACTAGGTATGAAATTGTATGGTTTGAGGAACAAGAAGAAGCGATGAGCAGATTTATTTGTCGGCCAGAAATCTAGAGCTTACACTTGCTGGGTCAAATTTATGGATAAAAAAAGGGGCATAAATCACGAGAAGTTATAAAGATTGTAAAACTTGAGAGAATGGAAACAGGATAAAAGAAACAAATTAAGGTTGGAGCATGGAAAAAAGAACGTTTTATCGTAGGAGGGTATATGAGGGGAGTTCCGTGATGATGAGTATCTGCAGTGGCTCGAGAATTTCTAGGAAGTAAAGATCCCGATCCTAATTTGGCTAAATTGTCAATTCTCGGTTCAGTGGCCCCTTGCATCCGTCGTTGCCCGCCCGTAAAGGAAACCAATCCCACGTTTCCTCTTTCGACAACATCATTAATACTAAGCTCAAAAGCTGCGCGCATAATCAAAGGCGATTTAACCTGAGGAAATCTCAATAAAGATTATCATTTACACATAAATTATTTCACAAAAGCGAACATTCGGAAGGAGTTTGCATTAGAAATAGCCGATTCTTCCACAAAGATCGTGAATTTCAAAGGAAAAACGGGGGAAATTCACGACAATTTGTTACATCGCCATACTTGATGATTTAATAAATGCAATTTCTTGATAAGATCTATGATGCCAAGTGCAAACCCGAGAATAAAGATTCGCCTTGAGTCCAAGGCGGGCTGGAAAGGCGGCGAAGCAAATGCCAATACAAAGCGAATGAGCAATGAAAGTTAAACACATGAAGGGAATTCCTTGCCGTCACGGTTGTCGCCAAAGCCACATGCATTACAAAAATGTATCATGAGCGGTTATTCTTTGGTCGCGTGAGCATAATGAGGGAAACATTCTTCCGGTCACCGAGGAATGCCATCGTGCCATTTGAAGAGATGAGGAGATGAATCTTCTTATATATCACTATAAGTTTGTTCATGGACACATTGAAATCTCTTGCTTGGCGCTCGACCGTGCTGCCGTAATTGTTCATGGACCTTACCGACATGGAGGCCCCACTTGGAGTATGAAAGTTTACCCGGAGCTCTATCTCTTGTCTTGTTAATGCCAGCCCTACTGCAGCCAAGGGTTTTAGCTTGCACGGCTAGCCCGAAAGTGGCTCGGATGTTACGTATTATGGTGGCGAGACCCTCGACCCGACTTGGTGAGGAGATAGTTGCTGTATCTTGCTCAGCACCTGCTTGTCCGTGCCATAGTCTCAATGGTGGTGAGGAGAATCCATCTTGAGGCTTCCTTGTTCCCGACAGACCACAACATCTGTTACCTCTCAAAGTGTGCCAGCGAAGCACCTCTTCTAAAGCTAGCGCATGCGGGGTCCCCATCTCTTGCAATCCTGTCTTCTGTGCCAAGCTGTCTTTTTTAGTCGTGGGGCGCTGAAGATTGTGTCTCTAGCGCCCGATCCTGTCCGGGGCTCATTGCTCTCAATTTGTTTCCTCCATTCGTTTCCTTAGCCCTCGTCTGGCGCTTTGCATTTTGGTGCATTATCCGGGCCGGCGACCTGTCCGTCTCAGATTCGATCTCATGGGCTGGGTCTTCGCCGGGCCTCCTTCCTCATGGAAGAGGTTTCTCCCCTGTCCTTGTTATCCGTCGGGACCACCATTTTCCGCAGTCCCTCCCTTAGTTCTCCAGTGGGCTAGGGCTAGGGTTGGGGTGAGAATGTCTCTCCCTCAAATGGGAGTCTGGGCAAGGGGCTACAAAAGTGGCCATGAGGTTTGGCTATCAGTATGGAAGGGATTAAAGAGAGCTAAAGGGCTATTAAAATTGAGAATTTCTAAAGGTGTTGCTAAAGCTATAAAAAATTAAAATTAAGAATTGTATGGTATGGAAGGGGACTAAAGGGCTAAAGGGCTATTAAAATTGCACACAAGGAAGAAGAATCACGAATTTTTAGTGTGCTAGAACTTCAGCACATGCTAAGCATGGATGGGATTGCACACAAGGAAGAAGAATCGAATTTTGAGTGTGCTCGGGCAGCACATGCTATTGGTAGTGGGATTGCACACAAGGAGAAGAATGCTTGTAGGATGGGATTGCACACAAGGAGGAAGAAGAATCACGAATTTTGAGTGTGTGTTAGAACTTGGCACAATACTCTTGGCGAATGGGATTGCATCTGTGAGGAAAGAAGAAAAGCAACTCACCACATGAATTTTGAGTGTGCTAGAACTTGGCACAATATACTAAGCCTTGTGAATAAGCCTTGAATGGGTTTGCACACAAGGAAGAAGAAGCGTGACTCACCTACGAATTTACGAGGTGTGCTAGAACTTAACTTGCGTGCTAAAGTAGCGAATGGGATTGAGACACAAGGAAGAAGAAGGCTGACTCACGAATTGGACACAAGGAAGAAGCGAAGACTCTTGGCATAAAAATGGGATTGGACACAAGGAAGAAGAAGGTGACTCCACTTAGAATTGGACACAAGGAAAGGAAGAAGCGAAGGCGACTTCCAGCGAGGCGACTCAACTGAATTGGACACAAAGGAAGAAGCCCGAAGAAGCGACTCACCTGCAATTTTAGGTATGCTAGAACTTGGCACATGCTACTAAGCGTAGCATGAGATTGGACACAAAGGAAGAAGCGAGAAGCTGACTCATCTGCGAATTTACGAGTGTGGGAACTTGGCACATGCTCTTGGCGCACCATGAGTCGCCATTCGAGGAAGAGAGAAGCGGTGAGGCACATGCTCTTGGCGGCGGCGCCATGAGCCGCCTTCATGAGAGAAGCGGTGGGGGCACATGCGTGGCGCCATGAGTCGACAGTACATGCTCTTTGGCGCGACACGGTGAAGGCACATGCTGGCGCACCATTATTCCAGCGGCACATGCTCTTGGCGGCGCCATGAGTCACCGCCGTCCAAAGAAGCGGTGAGGCACATGCTATTGGCGTGCCATGAGTTGCCTTCCTTAGAGAGAAAGCGGTGAAGTGCCTCTTGTTGCGCCATGAGAATGGAATCGCCATTCGAGAGGAGAAGCGGTGCTGAAGGGTTCGAGGGCTTACACCTAGGTAGCTAGAAGGGGTGTGGCTAAGCGCGAGTTGGTAGGGGTGTGAGAGAGAGAGAGAGAGAGAGAGAGAGAGAGAGAGAGAGAGAGAGATGAAATGAAATGGAAATGTTTACATATATAATGCGTCTGCTGGACCACCGGATCTATGAGGAGGCGTTCAAGAGCCGTTACATTCAATATTGTAAAAATATCTTCTAATGCATCTTGGAAAGAAATGCGCATCGAGGAGCTCTTCCCCTCATCTTCCTCTTTCCATAATTACCACCAATAACCTTTGCTTAATTCCTCCTTTGCTCAAGATCATTTCAATTATAAAGTTACGTGATGTTACGAGAGACCAAAATGTAACCAAATCCTTACAACTAATTTGATACCTATGGCGAAGATCGCATCGTAGTATGAGGGAGAACATATGCCTCATCTTGGGCATTTCTCCCATAGCGCATAATTTACATCTGAGCTCATGAGGTATGTTGCTCATCTACCCACTTCCCTCCCAATGCAGTATTGAGCGGAAGGCAGCAGTCTACTAATTGCATGTCTACATTTCGCGACACCCCTTCCACTCAATATCACGGTTGTTGAAGAGAAGGATTGATGAAGCATTTATAACAGCAGCTTTCTTCGCCACAGGACACACCATGATCTCGATCCGTGTTCCCTGTTACCCAAGCCCCTAATATCTCCGCGTTGGATAATGTAAATCATTACAATCAATCCCATTTTCTCATCCAAATGCGACAGCCGAATGCCATCCTCTACTCATCGTCGTATCCATAGCAAGTCTAGGCAAGCTTTCTTTGTACATATCCATTTTGCACTTTACCAAACACTTCAAGGGTTCTACACAAGGCCTCTACTTCTAGTGGCACCACCGTACCACATTTTGCCCGACATCATATCATATGGAGTTTGTGCCTTAATACTAACTCCGTTCTGAAAAAATTTTGAACCTTTTCTGCTTTTTCAAGTCTCTTATTCGCCAGTGCCCACATCTTTCGCCAGCCATACAACACAACAGTTTGTACAAGCACTTTATATAACATTTTTCTTTAATTCAAAATTCCAAATGCTCGGCCGCTGCATACCGCGTTGCATCTTTGTATAAAGCCTTATTACCACTTGCCCTTTGATCCTCGGCTTGATTCCGGCTTGGGTTTATCTGAATCCCAAATATTTTATATGAATCCACTATATCCACGCTCTCCTCTATAGAAATTTAAGATGCCCAACCTTAAGTGCCCCAAAAACAATCAATTTAGTTTAGCCAAATTCACCTTCATACCTTTAGTGTGTCACAAAAGAGATAAAGTCTAAATGCTTGCGACACAGGATAGAATGACTATATCATGCATACAATAACACCGCCAATGTATAGCATCCGGGACCATACCATCTCCCTCCAGTTATTGCCACCCGGATTGTGCATACAATGGTTTTCTTAGTTCACAATGACGAGAGTCTATCAAAACGCATAAAGTGATTAAATGATCATTGTTGATCTTTGGGCACAAAACCGCCGCGCCCCATTGCCTGGCATTGTTCTCTTCAGCCCGCATCCACTAATTTTTACATTTACCATGGTGGCATGTAAAGTTTGGCATCTGATTGCTAATCATTATCATCCTGTAATTGTTTGGGTCTTTTAAGTCACCTAATTTGTGCAAAGGGGATAACCACATTTCACACACGCCAATATGTGGAAGCCATCTCTCAAGGCTGCATTCATTAATTTCAAAAAGAACCTCATGAGTTTTCGAGGAGCCCGCCCATTTTAAACATCTACGCTACTGTACCCTAGTATTGTCTGCGGCTTTCCCATTTGCCCGATGTTTGCAACCTTCTTGTACATCCTCAGCGTAAACTCCCATTTCCCACCCGGTTATACGCTTTGTCGACACATTGTCTTTATACCTGGGATATGATACAATCTAGATATATAATCCTTCCTCCTTCCCTAACACGACAAAGTGTTTTAATTTCGGTTTGATTCGATTCCAAACCTCTTGGGCTCCTTAAGCGGCTCATCCATCATTTGCAAATGCTTTTCATATAAAATTTCTTCTTCTTTGATTTTACCATCTTCATATAGTCTCTCTTAACCAGCTTCTTTTCATCTCCTTTCTTTGCTTTAAACTCTACATCGTTTAGAACACATTCCTCGTCAAAACTGACTATTACGGGCAAGCCTTTCATCTTTCTATATGGGATACATAACATTTCTTAGCGACTTCCATTACCATAGTACTAAGCAATGCACTAATGTCCCTCTGCCTTGTCGGGCCAAACTATTCTTGATGCTTGATCCTCACATATGGATTTATATTTATCGGCTTTATGAAAGCATGACAATTTTGGGCAACCATTATCAGCTTTTTTAAAAATCACAAGTATTTGTTAACTTCGCAAAGAAATGAAGATGGGCATGATGATTCAGGTCTGTCATCACCAATCTCAAAGTGTACAATCGGTCCATAAATTGTGGCCTTGCTATCACTAGATCAACCATTGCTCCTCTACATGTGAGCTTCTGCGTATTTGGATATCTATTTACACCATTATATATTACCATGTCTAGCCACGATACTTTTATCGCGAGAAGATGATTACCTTGAGAGTAGGCCACCTTATTATTTATCCTTGAGAAACTCTATTCCACCCACATTGCATTAGCTCATTTGCATCAATCATTTCCATCCATATTGGCTCTCCATGCATGGCAATTGCAGCCTGCCTATTCCCAATAAGCCCATTAAAAAGTCTCCATAAGGGTGTTTCCCCTTGAGACAACAATTTAAGAACATCTTGTTCCAAGTCAAAAAGGGATCATCCTATCTAGCAATCCACCATTATAAACCCGAGTTCGTGGTGAAATAGCACCTGTGCTATAAAGACCCTTTCGATGCCATTTATTTCAATCCAAATATCTTTGTTTAGACCCATGTCCATGCACTAGTTTCACCGGATGCTTCATTTACGTCTCACATAACTTGAGGCAATGCCACCATGTCCCTTCCAATCTCGGTGTTTATAATTCCACCGCAGAGTGTACCAAATCAAACCACAATGTCTAAAGCACCCGCTCTTCCACTCTCACCACCTGCGTTTCCAAAAGAAAATTAAATCTACCTGATCAAGATATCACATCCTTATTTACTTTTGTTGCATTTAAAAGCTGTTTTATATTCCAACATAGAATCACGGTAGTATGTCCGAATTCCTATCTTTGACCTCTGTTCAACTACCACCTTTCCACACGGCGTAAAATGCCAATAACGCCATTTTTGCTTAGCTTCCCTAAATATATACGCATCATTCTTTATGCTCTTGCTACTTGGTGGAGCTTAAATTAGAGGTCATCATTTATCCATATCTTTTTTCCTTTCAGCAAAGTTTTCTTCTTTAACACATTAATCTTATCCTCCACGGGTGAAACTTTACAATGACATGTACGTCCCTGTTATTAGGTTTCCCAACCGAGATGCTTCATTAATACCGGCATCTACAATTTGTAGCTCTTGTCAAAAGACATCATTGCTTGATGTGGTTTCTCTTGGCTTCTTGAGGACAACCTATGATTAGAGATTCAGAGCTTTTTCCTTCTTTCTGCTCTTCCAATATATCTTTTGCAAGCTGATTTTTTACGTATCATGTCATTTGCTATTATCCTCCTACAAGTATCGCTGGCCTGCTCTACATTAGAGGGAAAACCTTGCTTAAACATCTCAAATTCTTCTCTCATTTCCTTCTTAAATTGAGCTACTTCTTGCATCATTTTACTCTTGCATGTATCAATTTCTTGTTGAACTTGAGCAAGAAGGAAAGATTTAAGGTCGTTTACCATACCTTGGACTATTTGACTGAAGCTCCATAGCGTTTTCATGGGGACATTGCTTGATCCATTGCTTGTCTCATATGCCCAACTGCCAGCTGCAAATCCTCTTTTGTAACTCCTCCTGCAGCTCTAAACTCCCCTGTTGCAGCCTCCACCGACCCAATTTTGCATCCCTTTTGGAATGAGTTTGCACTGGTAGCCCTTACAGTGTCGGATTTTGCTTTGAGGTTCTTTACCTCTTCCGAAATTTTCATTTTCCTTTCTCCACCAGACACCACCGAAATTTGAAATGAATTACTGCTTCGCGTGCTTGATGTCGATATCCTCTTCATGTTCGGAGGAGGAAGCGATGTGGCCCAAATCTCACATGCTTGATCGGATCATAGCTCTGTGATTCCCTGCGTAACAGGTAAGTATGGCTGCCAAGACTGCTTCCCGGCCTGGCTGAGATGCTTCGAATTCATCAAACGAGGCAGAGTCCTCCAGGCTACTATTATCAAATTGATTTTTTAGCTTTATTTTATCATTTTTATTGTGAACCTGACCTTAATTATTTGTTCTTGTGAGAACGGATGTAGACCAGTATCCCCTTTCCTTGCCCTTGTTTTATGTGCCATTGCTGCCACTTCTTTGCTGGGCGGTCACAAGATCCTTAGGTGCCCGGTGATGCGAGGTTTGTGCGGTTTAGTCTTTGTGCAATAGTTTCAAGAACGCTTTATTTTATCGAGAAGCACGCTCTGTTTGTTTGCGGGCCAAAATCGAGATGCTCGAGCACTTACAGACGAGTTCTGGAAGAGCCTAAAATAGTGACAGCCCGCAGCAAGCCAAATCTGGCCACGGCTTTGCCACAGGGTTTGATTCAGACCTCTCCTTGCGAGAGAGAGAGAGAGAGAGAGAGAGAGAGAGAGAGAGAGAGAGAGAGAGGCTAGAGAGAAGATGGGCCAAAGTACAGAGAAAGTAGAAGAGAAGTGGAGCCGGTGGCTAGAGAGAAGTGGAGCAAGGCTAGAGAGAAGGAGGTGGAGCAATGGGGTCAATTTGCATTGTTTCGCGGTTGTTGAAATATTGAATGGAGATCTGAAATGAAGACATTGAAGCTACAATAATTAGTTTATCCGTGGCAGATATTAATAATATGGAGGCTATATTTTATTTGAACAAATAATAAGTATGGTTAAAATGCTTTAGTTTTGCAATGCGTAAGATACTCTTGGCACATGCCTAACGGCGCGAGGATGGGCTTGCACACAAGAGGAAGAAGAATAAATTTTGAGTGTACTAGAACTTGGCACATGCTAGATGCGAATGGGATTGCACACAAAGGAAGAAAGAATGCTTCTTGGCCTTGAGATGGGATTACACACAAGGAAGAAGAATCTCTAATTTTGAGTGTGTTAAGAACTTAACATGCCTAAAGCAAATGGGATTGCACACAAGGAAGAAGAAGGCGGCTGACTCACCACTACTTGGTACAGGTGTGCTAGAACTTGGCACATGCTACTAGTACGAGATAAGGCGCCCGAATGGGATTACACACAGAAAGAAGAAGGCTGACTCACCCTCGAATTTTGAGTGTGCTAGAACTTGGCACATGCCTCTTGGCTTGAATGGGATTGGACACAAGGAAGAAGAAGGCGACTCACGAGGTGGACACAAGGAGCCAGAAGGCCCTAAAGCGAATGGGATTGAACACAAAGAGAAGAAGAAGCGACTCACCGGGTGGACACAAGGAAGCGAGAAAGGCGACTTCGCAGGCGACTCACGAATTGGACACAAGGAAGAAGCCGAAGGCGATTCACTTGCGAATTTTGAGTGTCTTTAGAACTTGGCACATGCTCTTTGGCAGCACCATGAGATTTGGCTTACAGGAAAAGCGAGAAAGGCGACTCACCCCTCACCCAATTTTAGAGTGTTGCTAGAACTTAGCACAGCATACTCTTGGCCCGGCGCCATGAGCACGCCGTCGAGGAAGAAGCTGATTAGGAGCACAGCATGCTCTTGGCCATGAGTCATTTGGTACATCCTCTTGTGGCCTTGTGATGAGGCACATCTCTTGGCCGCCATGAATCAGCACATGCTGGCCCGCCATAGGTCCTGCCGTCGAGGAGAGAAAGTGGTGGCGTGCTCTTGTGTATATGAGTGCATATAGTTAGAGAGAAAGCGGTGAAGTGCCATGCTCTTGGCGGTGCTACTCGTCCCGAGGTGAAGGGGTTCGAGACACCACAGAGTAGCTAGAAGGGGTGTGGCTAAGCGAGTTGGTAGGGCAGAGAGACCATGAGAGAGAGAGAGAGAGAGAGAGAGAGAGAGAGAGAGAGAGAGAGAGAGAGAGAGAGAGAGAGAGAGAGAGAGAGAGAAGGTAAGGAGATGAAATGGGGAAATGGAAATTTATTATGCGTCTGGCGTGAGACCATCGGTCTAGAAGGCGTTCCATTTATCAACCATTATCAAACATTATCTCATCCAATCGTCCTCGATTAGTAGCGCATTGGTCTCCTCCTCCTTTCTCACCTAACTCGCATTCCTCGCTAAGTGGATTACTTTTAAGAGCCATCTCGGTATTTTAATGCTTATCTGCCAAAGAAGTTGCCAAATTTTGCTAGCTGGAAGCTCAAAAATTACAACATATCGAATATCTTGTATCTGTCTCGAGATATTTACATAGGGTGGGCAGTATACAGGTACATGTGCCTAGATCCTCTACCTGTCTGCTCCATATGTACCACAATATCTCACCTCATGTGGTATACCGTTTGAAAATGTTCATGCCAATTCTATGGGAAGGAGATCAACATGCTAGAATATCATATTTCTAAGGATGAACCATTAGTTAAAGCTAAGCCTAGGTTATATGATTTGTTGACCTAGGTTAATGGTTAAAATGATGAAGACATTGAGGCTACCGAACTTTATACTATATATTTAGCATGTTGACTAGCATTACGAAGGAAAAGCGGCATAATAGAATCATGCAGGAAATACACACCTGTGTGAATCCGTTCGGTATGTGGCTCCAATAGGCGGATCATTGTGGATATAATCATTGAGTAACATAGGCCGGTATCGGTGTGTCTTGGGATTACCCGGTATTCGGGAGAATTATCTGCTTAAGTTGGTCTATAGATCCGGTCAGCAGGTGAAGCGATGTTTTGGTCAATGGCGTGAGCATTGGAATATGAGCGATGGTTATTATTTGAATGATAATAGCTAGTTAAGTCATCATTGAATTGTGGCTATAAAACAATAGAGCTAATTGTTATAATGCATAAGTTCAAAGGATACATAGTTCTAAGGATTGCAAGCTTGTATCTTGTTGAATTTAAGGTTTAACTAATATTGATATTCCTTCATGCACACGGTATCGAGCAAGGTTATAATGGCAAAGCGTTGGGAGCCTCATTGCTAAAGTGCAATTGGGGTATACAAAGGAGGAGTCTTTGGTTTTCAAGTATGGAAGAAAAGTTGAAGAAGTCCTGAAGGTTGAAGGGTTTGTGGGATTTTTGTTTGAAGAACAAGTTCAAAGCTGTGGGAAGCTTCTAGCAGGAGAGGGAGAACTTGTACATTTCTTTGCTTTGCATCAAGAAGTTCAAACAATAGTCCTACAACTTCTAGAAGGAAGTGTAAATGGAGAATTTGCGGAGGATCGAGGAGCTCCCAAGAGGTAGAAGTCCAGTTTTTAGATGCTGAAAGGAAAGCTAAGAACTGGAGGCAAAGGCGGTAATCAAGAGCAAAATAAGCTCTAGTATTACTGCTTGGCTGAGAAAGTAGGAGGTATTATGTCTCTAAGGAGATGTGGACCTATATGTTCACAGGACTTATCAAAGTTAAAACCTCTTCTCATTTGGATGTCTTGGACAAAGGAGCTCAGAGATTTGAGTTTACTGAAATGAGATGATGTGAAGATGTGTTTGAGAAGATTGACAATATTTCTTACACGAGATATAGGCATTTGGGAGTTCCCCTTATCCAAAGGAGTTCCAAAATAAATTCCATTGCAAGGTATTTTTCCAAAACATAGGCGACTTGCTACCTTAGTTAGAAACATAGCTAAAGAGAAGTAGGGGAGGCTGAAAAATGAAGTAAAAGCGAGTTAAGAACAGCATAGAAGTGCTTAATGATGATGATGAACAAAAAGTGAAATATTATTTGCTTCAAGAAGTGGAAAAGACAAAATTGGGCCTTGTTATGGTGTGATGCCTATGGGCATCTTAAAACAAACTGTCCCAAAAATTGAACAAAGAGGAACAAATGTTTCAATTGCCAAGGTTTTGGTCATATAGCAAATAATTGTGCAAGTCTAAGGACAATAGAAATAGCTTCAAACTAATGTTGTGGGGAGGAGAGGCACAATGGCAAAGGGGAACTTCGAGGTGTGAGAATTATAACTAACTCAAGAGGGAAGAGGAAAATCTGCAGCGATGAGAGATTTGGCTCTTTGAGAAAGCGGAGGGAAGAAGAGGAAATTCAAGATGAATCTTTGATGCAAAAACATCCTAAAAGCATTGTATCAGTAGTTATGATTCAAAACTAAAGAGAAATGATGATCTTTATGTGTTAGATAGTGGAAATTTGAGAGAAAGCGTGATCAAGTCACCCACTAAGCTAAAAGAAAAGGAAAAATCTGCAAAGAATAGTTTTTGTGCAAATGGGGAGATGGGAATTCTGAGAAAGTTGAGCATAGCGGCTAATAGAATTATTTGATTTGAAGGAAAACCAGTGATTCTAGAAAAATGTACTTTGTGTTCAAACTTAGTAAAAATTTGATTTGATCCCACTCAATTAGTGGATCTTGAATTATCAAGTACACTTTACAGAAGCTTACTTTATAGATGTTGATGGAAAATGAAATTAAATTCTTGGCTTTAAAGCGTGTGGGAAAACTTTTCATGGTTTCAGAAATAATAAAGGTTGAATGCTATAAATCTGATTACAATGTAAGCTTGAAGTTATTGGCATGAAAGGTTAGGCCATACTCAATTTTAAATAACTTAAAGTACATGCTTAAGAAAGGCCGGATCAATTATGAGATGAAGAAGATGAAACTTTTATATGTCTTTGGGTGTTTGAAGGAAACTTTATTGTAAGTACGCCATTTTCAAATAAAGGGAAGAGCAAAAGAAATAAATAGGTGCGTTCCACAGTGATCTATGTGGACCCTTAAACATCGAAGTATTCATGGAAAAACATATTTTATTACTTTCCCTTTGATGACTTTTCCGGAAAACAAAAGTGCTATACTTTGAAACATAAAGATAGCCTTTTGAAGCTTTTCAAAGCCTATCAAGCTGAGGTCAAAGGCAAACAGGTAAAAACTTAAATGTCTTAGAATGCGATAGGGGAGGAGAATTTGTTTAGGAAGAAATTCAAATAGTATTGTTTTACACAAATGGAATAAGAAGGCAGCTTACTTGTGCACATGCGCCTCGGCAAAATGGTTTGAGAGAAAGGAAAAATAGGTCTATTCTTGCTTCTGTTGAATCAATGTTGAAGCACGGGTTTGCCAAATTTCCTATATATATGGGAGGAAAGTCCAAGCGGTATTGGAGATTCAAAACAAACTACCTTCAAAGAAGTACAAATGGGAAGGCACGGATGAATTATGGTGGTTGAACCTAACTTTGAAAATATAAAGCATATGGATGTTTTGAGTTTTTGTTCATATCCACTGAAGAAACCAAACAAAAGCTAGATAATGAGATCCACTTGAATCTTTTACACTAAGCTAGGATATGATCAGCGGTCAAAGGTTGTCGCTTTTATGATCCTGGAGGAGGAAAATTATAACGATAGAGATGCGAATTTTGTTGAAACTAGACTCTACAAGAGCCGGGGAATTATGGGATGATAAAAGGTTAAAGTCATGACTCAAATGATACAAGGGGCCAATCAGTTATGACAGGAATGGATGATGATAATGATGAAAGGATACCACCTAAGGCGGACATAGGAAGCACAATCACAAAATATGGCTGAAAATGAAGCCATAGGGAATGATGACTTAGAGCACGAGAAAGTAGGTGCGCAGAAGATGCACAAAGAAGGAACAAAAAGGAAATCTGAGTAAGAGAAATTGCTGGAAGGAAATAAAATGAATCTTAGAAAATTATGGGAGACAAAGAGAAGGAAAAAGTTTAAGATTGCAAAAGAATTTTGGATGAGGAAATGAAATTAATCTTATTATGGCCAATACTTGAACCAAAGGTACCAGCTAGCTTTGAGGAAGCTATAAATTCTAAGGATGCTAAATCTTTGGAAAAAATGCAATGGAAGAAGAGATCTAGATCACTTTACAAAAGGAATTTGGAACTTTTTGAACTTGTGGAAATAGCAAAGAAAGAACATTGTCGATAGTAAATGGTTACAAGGAAACCGAGTTGATGGGAAAATCCTATATTTATAAAGCTAAGGATTGGTTGCTCGAGGGGGTAATTCTCGGAAGAAAGGGATAGACTAGGTAAGCGTTTTCTCCTATTGTCAAATTAACAAGTGTATAAGAATGATGCTTTTGGCTTGCATGCAAAATGCAGGCAATTTGGAAATCCACCACATAAATGTTCATAGCTGCTTTTTTTTTTTTTTTTTTTTTTTTTGAGAGCCAAGGTATTTTGGTTTTATTAATAAGTAAACATAGTCTGAGATAGGAAGAATTATCAGTCGTAAAAGGATCCCTTATGGATCGGATAGGAAGAATTTCTACCGGCTAATTTGCAGCCATTGTACGAAGAACTCTCATAAGATAACACTGTGCCAAGGTCAAGATAGCCTCAACCTCTTCCTCATTCACGTAGGAAATTATGAACATTTTCCTTTAGTCCCGGTTCGATTACTAGAGGGTCTAGTCTTCTTCCCATGTCGATGCAATTACTATGGGAATTAGCGACTTGATAAACTGATAAAGAGAATATCTCACTAGACCTTGAAGAGCCTGCAAGAGATATGTAACTAGAGAGCTGATGTTCATCATGGTAAGAAGTCTTTTAGAGTGAAGTGTAAACTTGGGTGACACCTTCTTACCGAACTTGCGTTACTATAGAGGCCATAATCGCCTTCAATTGATCGCTCACACTACCATAAAGCTTTCGGCCGAAGAAGAATGTTAAGTGAAAGGATACGTACTAAGAATATAGCCTAACATCTTCCCGCCGTGGGATACTATCGACAGTCCTACAACAACACACTCAATGCTATAGTAACCCACCAACTCACTTCTTCTGTACATCCACCTCTTCATTGCAAAAGAAGTACTACGATTTGAGAGCGCAATGCGGCACTAAAAGATTACAGCATAATTCCCACATTCCTGCAAAATTACTATAGGAGATACTCTTATCATTTTTTTCCGATTAAGGAAATTACCTTATAGCAGCCTCGGACATGATGTTGCACCCTAGAAATCAAATGAACCTTCACAATACAAGTATGCCAAAGTGATAGCGGCCTCTCGTCCAATGGTCAAACTAACAAAACCGCTTTGTAGTGCTTTGGCCATCTTGAGTTCCCTCGATTTGGGATGGAGAAGGAAATGGATCTAAGATAATGCTAATGCAAACAACTTCGAGAAAACCCTCCTTAAGATCACGTTCCATTACCCAAACTTGAAGATAATACCAACAAGCGTAATAAATTCGTCTTCGAGTTGCAATGAGTGCAACAAAAACCAGCCAACCCGCGATTGAGTCGTTTTCCGGTTGCATTGAGTGCAACAAGAACTGGGTACAACCTGATGAGTCGCGACCTTGGTTCGCGATGAGTGCAACAAAAGAACACGAGTCCATATCGTTCAAACCCGAGCAAAAAGCGAAGGTGAAAGATTTATGCTTTAGTATTATTAAAGAACACAGTGCCGCCGGACGGAATGCACGGAATGCCTAAAACACGCATCAACTGTTCTACGGAGGCTAAGGCTGAAACTGAAGTCATTGCTAACTATCCGCCGCCGAACGCTTCGAAACATGAGCAAGAATGCAAGCGCAGTTCTTACCTAACTTAGCGGCCATGCAAAGATAAGGTGCAAAGGCGGCTATGCCTGTAGGTACTCCATCTGCAAAATCCGGTGTGAGGGATTAGGAAGAAGCTGTTTATACCCTTGCTATGCCTTACTTATTGCCGGCGGCGGCTGACTATTCGGCGCACATCCATTTTGACACACTTATCCACACCAAGCAGCGGTGACGCCGCCCGCTAAGCCCTAAAACATATATCTTCCTCGGTGCACATTATCAGCGATTCGCCCGGCCTTTGCTTTTTAAATGCAACATTGGATGAAGAAATATTCGCTAAAGAGGCAGGCTCTTGGCTATGAACAAGGGAGAAAATAAAGTATGGAGATTAAAAGGGGTATTAATGCGGCCTAAAGCGATCCCCTAGACAATGGTATGCTTGCATGGACAGTTTTGGAAGAAAATGGTTTTGGAAAATTTGATAGTGATGGCAATATATATGTCGAAAGGACAATATCCCATCGATCAGAACATCCCGGATAAGCCATTCCTAGAATGGAGACGAGCATGCATGTTTTGCATGCATCGCGAGGCGGCGCATGCCCGTTACGGTTGGGGATTGTTTAGGCGGCGTTTCTGCTTCAACTTCTCGCCGGTAACTTCCTCTTCTCTCTGTGATTACCTTATTCTCTTTAGTCGTTTCCAGGCAGGGAGGGGCCTAGCCTTCTGCTGGTTTGGTAGGCGTTTCTTTCATCTTTATCCTTTCGACCTTTAGCCTTCATCACATGACCGCCGTCCTCGATCTAGTTTGTTAAGGAAGTCCTTTGGTATTGGCGGGCGGTTGTTGGTTTCATCGCAGTCCCATTCTAGAATCATCGATCGAGATTCGGATCGCCATTCTAGAATGGGGGCGAGCATTATCATATTTACATGCATGCGGTGGCGCATGCCGTTCTGGTTGGGAGGTTATTTTGGTTTCTGCTTCAACTTCTCATCGGCTTCCTCTTCTCTCACCAGCGATTACCTTATTCTCTTTGAACCCACCCCTCCCCTTCTTTGTTATTGTATTTTTATCGGCATTAACACTTGGCGTGTATCCAGCCCCTCCCTTTCTGGGAGGGGTTTGTTTTGTCTTGTTGTTTTGTTGGTGATGTGCGATGCGGGTTGGCGGCATCTGGTATTTACGACTTTTCCATTACGTGGGTTTTGGGGCGATTTTTATGCCTTCGTTTGTCAGCCCTTGCCAAAGGTATCACTAGGGTTTTCTCGAAAACCGAAGATTTTAATCCGTTGATAAGCTTTTGGCGAATTACATAACCAGTCTCTATTAACATTGTATTTTTGTTGGGGTCAAATGATATAATTGGATTTTTCCCTTTATTTTTATGGGTAGTTCGCGTAGTAGCATTACCCACTATCCACCATTGTAGAAAATCTCTGAGATGAATGAGAGCGAAGTCTAAGTAAATTAGGCGGTTTGTTGGTTTCATCGCGAGTCCATTCTAGAATGAATTTTTGCTACATTGCATTATATGTAGATGGCGTATTATGGTCACAAATGGGGCCGGGGATACTTAAATGAATGCAAATATGCTCAAAACAAGGTTCAAGATGGTGATTTAGGTCAGCTCAAAAGATTTTTGGAATTGAAGTCACTAGGAGACCCGAGTAGCAAGATCATGATGCTCACCTGGCCCGAAAACATTGAGGGGCATGCTTAACAGATTTGGAATGGAGAATTACCAAGCGAGTTGATTCACCTTTGGTTCTGGACATAAGTTGCTCCCGATAAATATGTCACCAAAGGCCAGAGGAAGAAGTGCGAGAAATGAAACACTCCATATAAATTAATTGGTTGTTTGTGTATGGCTAAATTACTTACGAGGCCAGATATTGCTTTCTCAGTTAGTCTACTTACTCAATAGATATGTAAACAACCAGGGGAAAACTTCATTGGATTGCGACCAAAAAATTTTGAGATATTTAAAGGGGACTCAAAGACAAGGCATTTGTTTTCAAACAATGATTTGAACCTTAAAGCTTATTGTGATGCAGATTGGAGGATTTGGATCAAAGGAAGTCCGCCGAGGTTCACGCACTCTAATGTTAGGTGGAGGCTCGGTCGGTTGGAAATCAAAAAACAAGCAAGCAACTGCCATGCTTGAGAAATTTGAATATCTAACCACAACACTAGCGAGGGAGGAAATAACATGGGCAAGAAGATTACTGTGAATTGGGGAATACCTCAAAAGCGGGGACCCGGCTATCTTGTTATCGATAGCTCAATTTGCACTAACCATAACCCGGAAATCTTGATTGCATCGGAGGACAAAACACGCCCAGAGTGCATATGCATTTTATAAAGGGGAACTTGTGGCAAAAGGATTATGTAACAGTAGAATACATAAACCTGAAGAAACGGGTTCGCGGATATATTAACAAAGGCCTTATCACCGGACCAAGTTTGCTAAGTTCAAGACAATGCTGGTGTTCAAAAATTATTGAATCATTATTGGCCGCAGACGGTGGTTAATATATGGGAGAATAATACCGTATTACAGTTATGAAGATACGGGAGAATAGGCATGAAGGGGAATGTTGAAAATGTTCATGCCAATTCTATCGATGAATCCAACATGCTAGGGCTATCATATTTCCAAGGATGGACCACCATTGGTTGAAGCTAAGCCTAGGTTATAGGTTGTTGACCCTAGGTTAATGGTTAAAATAGTAGAAGACATTGAGGCACCGGGTACCATATATATTTAGCATGTTGACCCCAGCATTCTGAAGAAGGAAAAACTGGCATAATAGAATGCATGCGGATACACTGTGAATCCGTTGACCATGCCCGGCGGATCATTGTGGATAAATCATTGAGTAACATAGATTCCGGTATCGATGTGTGCGGATTACGAATTAATTCAAGGAGAAATTGTCTTGTAAGTTGGTCTATAGATCCGGTCAGCGGTGAAACGGTGTTTTGGTCAATACAGCGTGAAGCAGTAGAATATGAGCGATGGTTATTATTTGAATGATAATAGCTAGTTAAGTATCATTGGTGGCGAAACATAAAACAATAGAGCTAATTGTTACTTGTAGTTCTAAGAGTTGCAAGCTTGTATCTGTTGAATTGAGTTTAACTAATATTGATATTATTCCCTTACGTTATGTTACTCCATCGTCCAATTTAGGCTCTAGCCTATGAGGCTTAGTCGCATCACGACAAATTGTATGTCTCATTTTCATGGATAACTTTGCTGAAATATTTAGCCTCTTGTAGCATACGGTTCGTACCTTCTATAGTACTCTTTCTTTATTTACGTTGCATTCCATGACTTATGCATCACACTTTCTTTACCCATTCCTAGAGTCTCCTTGCTTGACACCTATGTTGCTTGTTATGAGGTCTGGTTTTCCAAAACAAGCAGGGAAGAACAGAATTGGACCATTACACAACTCATATAATAGTTTCACTGATGTAGCGGTATTCTAAAGGGATGCAAGTGGTCCATCCTTTGCCATATATTCCTCTGTCTGGCCATTATCAAATTGCTTTAGTGAAGTCTACGAACGAAAATGCAAATAGGGTTTTAGTGCCCTTGTCCATGTCCTTAGCAGCCCTCATATGACTAGGTGATTGTTGATCAAATAAATGGGTGTGCCTTTTAAAACACCGCGCCCCTCTGCACGAGTATTTTATTATCCTTAAGCCCAATCATAAAATTTTAGACTCTACAATTAGAGGCAAATAGTTTGGCATATAGATTACTAGCCATGATCATCCACATGGTGAGATCCGGTTCATCTCCATTTTTGTGTATTGGGACAACAGGTTTATTCTCGAGGTTGAAGGCATGCGCTTCCCAGAATAGCTAGAGAGAGGGAGGAGGGAGGGAGAGGAGGAAGGAGGAGGGAGGAGAGAGAGAGAGAGTGGGCCAGAGAGAGTGGAGGCACCAAGAGCCGAGGCTAGAGAGATAAAGTAGAGAGAGAGAAAGTGGAGCAAGGCGCTAGAGAGAGAGAAGTGGAGCAATGGGGTCAATTTGCATTGTTTAGCGGTTGTTGAAATATTGAATGGAGATCTAGTAAAGAGAGACATTGAGAAAGCTACAATAATTAGTTTATCCATTAATGATAATAATATGGAGGCTATGTTTTATTTGAACAAATGTGTATGGTTAAAATGCTTTGGTGCATGCGTAAATTATGTGCCAATGAGATCATTTCTAAACCTCTTTTTTGTCATGGCTGAATTAAACTTATGAATGAAGAGGTGATGTATACTATAAATTGATGTATGTACACTTTTAATTCACGAGAGATACAAACAACTGCAATATAGGTACAATGATTATGGCATAAGTTTTGTGCTATTGTGATTGCATTCGGCTATGGCATATTCCACTTCTGCATAATCCAGCTTGGACATTAAGAATTCAATTCAATTATGTTCTCCCTCTCCTCCCCGCTCTCTTTCCCTCCCACACTCCCCCTCCCTTTCCTCTCTATGCATGTGGGGAACTCAATGCAATTTAACTGGCTTGTAATGTTTGTCATGTAATATACAATAGTGAGAGAATGATCAAATAAAAAGAGGCACTCCTCAGAAGGAAAGAACTAAAAAGAATACCAAGAAAGCCGATAATTCAAATTGGTTTCTTTTACCTATTTCAAATTTAAAACAAAGTTTACGCCTCTAACTTCGTAAAAGTATCTTTAGTTCTCACCTCCAAAAGACAAGAAAGGTTGCATGCCAGACTCTCTTAGATAAAGCAAGAACTGATGTCAAGGGCAATAGAAGTCGCTTCTATTTACTTTGGTTGGAGGTTGGAACCTAGGCATGATTGGAACCATGTGTTATTATTCTCAAGCATAAAGAATAATGACACTACTTAAGTGGTAGCCCAAAGACTTAAACAATGATATGGATTAAAGAAGTATCCTAGTGTCTCAAGAGAGTATCCAACACCTCCGCATAAGTTCAAAGTAAAGGTATTGCAATGTAAGACACACTCATCATTTAGCAGAAATTTGATGAATGATAACTGTTGCATATTTTGCATGTTCGTGAACGAAAAAATGACAATGTGGCACATGGAGCATGTTTGCATCTACATCGACATAAATTGAGTAATTAAAGATTTAATCCTTGCTCAGCTATTCCTGAAAAAGTTCTTGATGCTTGAACTATTCATAGCGCCATTGTTCCTCATATATATCTGCAATAACATATCATAGATTTCTATTCATTGTTCACGCTACCACACATGGTTGTGGGGCAATATATATAAAGGCGGTAGACACTGAAATGACAATATATGTGGGCTCTATGGCCTCAAGGCCCAAAAGAGCTAGATAAATAAATAAATAAATAAATATCTGATATTCAGAATGAAGGATTCAATTACCCACAAAGAACAATGTCCTGAATTCTTTAATACCATATAATTTTGGTTGCATTGTGACATTCGCTACATGCAATATTTGACCTAGCAATATGTGAAGTAGGCCACAAGCTATAACCACCTTCTCTACATGGCGATTATAATGCAACTTCCTTAGCTCTCCAGTAGGAGTGCATAAGACAAATCCGGCTATGGGATATACCTAGTGATTTTGAAATTTCTAACACGGCTGAAAGATCCTTACTTTTGTCACCTTTGTGAGCTTCGGGCACTATTATGAATTTCCCCTCAATTCTTGCCATTCACAGTTTTTTTTTTTTTTTGTGTTTGCTCCCATATATCTTATCCTCGACTCCTATTATACTTACCTCATTCCCTGTTGGCTCCTGCCTAGCTGTTTTGCCTACATGTACAAGCGGTGCAAACTTCACGGATTCATGCAGGTTTGGATCAGAAAGCATCTTAAAACCTATATCTATTTCTCCATTTGCATTAGTAAGCATTTTTGGGGAAATTGTATGGAAGTGAGTGGAGTTGATAATAAGCCACCAGCCGGCGTGCACATGTCAATCAAAGATCTGAGCAAACATCTTTGCCAATCTTTCTAGACAATTTTAAGGTGAATCTCACAATCCCTTATGTGTTGCCCCTAAACGCCCATGCTTTGATGAATCTGCTTGGCATGGAGGGTTGCCATAGCGGTTTATTTTTTCACAAATGGGACTCCAACAAATTCACCACACTTAGTATCTATGTCAAGCGGTGTGTAGAAGGAATAATTTGTAGAATTGTGCATTTTGGGTGGCATTGGTGGGAGCAGCGCCATGTGATCTTTACCATGTTAAGTTTACAAAGCGGGTCATATTAGCACATGTTGGGATGTTATTTGAAGTTGCAAACCTTGTAGGGGTTATATTATTTTAATGGTTGAAGAAAGAGATGTTATTAAAAATACGTAAGGGTAGAGATTGAGATTGAAATGATCAAGGGCAATTCCGAATAAATGAGGAGGAGCGATCATCGTCCGAGTGACAATTAGAGTAGAAGTAGAAGCTATATCAGACCCGGGATTTAGAAGTATTTGAGCCGGTCAGGCTTGAGGAAAAGAATCAAAGGAAGCAAATCGATCGAGAAGATTTCGGGCTTGGCCCGAGGTCAAATCCTTCCATGCCGAATCTTGCTAAAGATCTTGAAGAATCGTGAAGAACTCTGCCAAGCCCGCCAGAAGATCTCCTAGTATTTCTGCTTAGTATTGCTCTTAGTGTTAGTGTTCATATCTTATTCCTGAGATAAATGCCGTAGAACATTTTATATTCAACTCTAATATATGATGAATATAATTCTGTTCATCCTTATATCATATTATTATATTATTCATCATATCTGATATTTAGATTATTCTTTAATCTTTGTATCATACTTATTTGTGAAATAAAATGGATGGATACTTGGTTTACTCATACGGAGACTACTGCATATCCTAACGTTGTTTATTGATACACTTTAAATATTTAACTCTTAGTGCATATTTGGATTCTTGGGGTTCAATTCCTATGAGGAAATGTGATTATTTCATTATTAAACACGGATATGGTTGGGCTCCAATTTCCTTGTTAGCAACTTACGGAATATGTTAAATGCGAACTTCTATACTTTACTCTGGTGCCGCTAATTAATGATGTTGTGCTTGTTATCGATACAAATGATCTATATATCGTCATCAATGTATAAAAGAAATTTGGTAGCATATATATTATTCTTGTTAAGATTTGATATTATATTCTGAAAATACATCCTTTTCCTTAGGTTGAGCAGTTATGTTTCCTACACACGAAAACTTGTCTGGTACTAACAACAAAACATCTTAAATGAATTCCTTCTTGATATGCATTTGACAACCACTCCTCTTTGTTTCCAACAAGAACATATGGCGGTATTTGGAGCCATGTCATAGAGGCGCATCTACCCAAAAACATTTTCTTGCTTTCTCACGGCTTCAACATAGCACGCAATCAAATATTGCCCATTTTAACATATCCGTGTACATTTCCAAGGTACAAGATTAAAGTCCTTTGGAGATTTTCTATTGATCGTTATCACGGCTCTCAATGGAATATAGGGTTGTTAGGAGTGGGGAGTCTAATATCAAGCACAAAAAGAACTCCCAAATCTGGTTAATCATATCTAGTATCAAGCACATCATCAACTTGTCAAAATGATTATTACCCAATTTTTATTGTATAAATTAACTGACCAATATAGAAGATCAAAGCCCACTTAGAACTCACGATGTTCCATTTGGACAAGCGACTTTGGTCTCTTCCCGAATACTATAAAGGCCTAAGAATATTGAGACTCCTAAGCATAAAAGCACCATCTTCCTAGTTCAATGTATTGGTCCAACACATTTAAATTAAAATCCCCTTAAACCTTTGGTTTGGGTGCATATTCACAGGGGATGATTCGGACGCTTGAGAGCTTTATTGGACCATATTCACCCCTTATTCCTTGATCTACACCCGTATGTAAAGTTCGTTTGTGGGGTATGCAAGTACAAAATTTGCTATCTTTGTATATAACAAGATTAAGCCAAAATACATAAGATTTCAAGCGGAATACTATATGGTGTTATTGATTTAAATGCGATGCAAAATATACAATTATGAGGAATCTACATTTGCCCCTCACGTCACCCCGTGTGATATGCACCCAAACCAAAGGGGTTTTAAGGGGATTTTAATTTAAATGTGTTAGATATGTTAATGTTAATTAATGTCAATGGTAGTTATGTGTTGGTTGTTAATGTCAATGGATTTGTTATTGTGTTGGGATTTAATTTTTTATATATTTGGATGTTTTATGGTTTGTGTTGCAAAAAATTTTGGCCTTGAGGACCTTGGGGATCACCCCTCCCCCTCCGGTGTGTGAAAATTTTTTAGAATTCAAACCCCGGGAAAAAAGTAGAATTCATTTGAGGCTTTCTCTTTTGTAGCTTTTGAATTTCATCACAATAAAACAAATAGAACACTAAGTAAAAGTTACCATAAAAGATGAAGCGGATTGAGAAAGTCGCGGGTTTGCAGCACCCATACACAAACATTTTTTCAAGCCCCGGAATTTAAGCGGCAACCTTTGGCCTCCATGGATTCTTGTGGTGAGAAACCAAAGTGGGAAACTTTTACCTTGTGCTACAAGGATCTAGAAGCCTTGGAATTTGCTTAATAAGCACTCAAAATCTAAAAAATGCATAGTAATTTTGGCTTCATTGAATGAGCCATAAAACAATATCAATAAGCTTGGCCGTCTTGAAAGCCTACCAAACCCGGCACATAAAATTCTTTGTTTTAGCATAGATAACCAACATAGATGGCTTCTTGTACAATAAATTGCAGCACCAAGGCATAACTCTTGGAGTGAAATAAAATTACACGGGGGTTCCAATGTTTTGCCTGATATTAATCAAGACATCTTTGCCAAAAATGGAGGCACCAATAGGAAGAGTTATTGGAGCTAAAAGAAGATGTGAAGAGTTAACAAGAATTGTTGTGCATTATTTTGTGGGAAAATATGCGAGTCTGTACCAATGGGGCAATTTTGGGCTATGCTAGTCGGTGAAATCTTGTGGGTTTCTGAGAAACACAAAGGCTGATAATCACTCTACTATGTGCATTAGCAAATCAATATTTAAGTTACGTAGATAGATTTGAAAGCTTATTAGGTCATAGAGAAACAAGAACACTTAACGGAAAGAAGAATGAATGCACAAGTTTTTATTGTTTATAGTTAAAGCATGCACATTTAATTAGGGGAGATATAAGGTTGAGATAAAGCTGAATTCAGGTCGAATAGCGCTTTTGGGAAGGGGAGAAAAGAGGCGGAGAAGAGCGTGAGGAGAGGTATAAGGGAGAAAGATGGCGATCAAAGGAGCTTGTGCATAGATTATAGCGGTTGGAGCATCACACATGGCAATTTAGAGCCCGCCCATGCCAATTGACCTATTTGCAGCAATGGGAAAAGCAGATACCAAATTCTTGTGTGCATGTAAATTTCAGGCTTTCGGCAATTTAAGGATACATTTTTGTGTGTGCACTCGAACTATCTTTGTAATGATGAATACATGAAAACTTTGAAGGATTCTATTAGGGGATTGTGTCTTTAAAGAAATGGATATGAAAAGCAATATCTTAAGCATTGTTAGTGTGCCCAATTTGTTTCCTATTTGAATTGTTGACTGTCTATCACGGGCCATATGCGTGGACTCCTCATGAAGACGATTTCAAGATTAGAAGTAATTCTGGTTTCTAACCGTGCACCTACAGCTTTTGCTATAGCTGGGTACATCCAAGAGCCGCTATGCCGTTAGGACATGGGTAAAAGCAATTCCCAAATCCGTGGAGCCTTGGAATCCTTGGTATTGCCAAATGCCAAATAGAAGTAGTCAACATAGATTTCAAAATGGGCCTCCCAAGAATAGCAAGGGCCCATGATGCTAATGTTAGTGGTCACCAAGTTGTCGAAAATGACACACTTTCTGGCCATGTTGAACCAATGCATACAACCCTAGATAATGCCTTTTACTATTTGCAAGTGGGATGCCTAGAGAGACTAAGGGTCCAATAGGGACTCCAAAGTTCATGTTTCTCTCGAATGATTTCTTCAAGACTATCGTGGATAAAAGCTCCTCGTGATGATCACATCATCAACCAAATTTTTAGATGAAGTTTTAATAAATAGAATTCTAGAAGATATGTTAAGAACTATGTCTAGAATAGCAATGGGCGGGAGGACTATATCTACTTGGTTGAGTTTGCATTCACAGCACCAAGCCAGAATCATCCTAGATCTTTCCCCTTTTATGATTAATTATGGCTATTAATGTCAGCATTAACTGAGCACTGGCCGCACAACTCGTGTTAAAGGTAGAAGTCTCTCAACATATATCGCCGACATGCGCAGCTTAGTGGAGGAAGTTCGAGGATATCGGTCAGCTGCAAGAAACCATCAAAAGAGTTTGGCGCATAAACATACCATGGTAAGGGAACTCTGTGGCTGAGATAGCGGTGGCCCAAGATTAAAGTCAAGCAGGCCAAGCCTCGGATCGACAACCACAAGAAGCTTGCCCCATCGCATGGACAGGACGCTTTAAAGTTATTTACGGGCACCTAACCTACAAGCTTGATCTCCACCACTCCTTAAAGGCCCATAAAGTCTTCCATGTAAGTCTCTTAAGAAACGCATCTAACTCGAGGAGATCTCGAGACTCCAACTTTGTTGTAGAATGAGTGAGGAAATCAACTTGAGATCATCTCCATGCTTCCTCTTGACAAGCCATTCAAGAAGGCAAGAAGGTCGGAATCCTTCAAAGATTTGGTCAAGCAAAACACTTGTTCGTGGAAGATGCAATGTGGTTATTGAAGCAAGATCTAGAGAAAAATATCCACACCATGGAGGGATTCACCACCAAGTCACCACCAGTTTCTACACACCGTATGTGAGTTAGCTTAGCATAGTGCATGAGAGCCAAGGCTTAAAAGAGTTTTATGCATCTAAGGAGTAGTTAAGATGCATATGTGGCTAAGCATGTGATCGTATGTGATGGGATCATCTTAAATGTCTCTCATACCATGATGTAGTGCATGTGGACGGACTGAGGCAGCTTCCAAGTGTAGGAGTAGGTAATACGTGATATGGGTGATGATGGTTTATCTCTGCAAAGCATGTGGGCACGATCGGAGGTCATATAGGGGTAGGCATGTGATCATGGGCAATGATGGGATCATCTTAAATGTTCCCTATACTTAGATCTAAAATGGGACATGATTCAATGCAGGTAAGTAGAGGTAATCTAGAGCTAGTATTTCGGCTCAAGGAGGTAATTAGAAGGGGTAGTTCTCTTAAAGACCACAAATTATTAACTAAACAAAAGTGATGTGCTACTTATTGTAGGCCAATAGAAAAGGAGCAACAAGGAGGGAGCGCATCATGAGAAAATAGGAGTTGTAAATTTTGTCTTTAATGATGATACCGAATTATGTTTCTCATGTATGAAGTAGGTGAAATGGTATTTAATTTAAACTAGAGCATTGTAGCTTTAAAATGCTTTGCAAGACATCGTTGTTCCGTTACTTTACAAATGTTGCAGTTGTTTACAATTCTTGCTTCTACAAAATGAAGTAGTGAAGTCTTCTCAAGCAGCTTTGATGTCATTTTGCACATGCATTGATCTTTAATTGGCATGATATTAATTATAAGATAGAGCATATAATGTATAATATTGTTCCTATTTCAGAGCACACATCATTAGTGTAAAGTCCACAACCAGTTGGCATGTAATCGACATGTTCTTATAGAGAATATAAATTGGAAATTTTGTCGCAGTTAGCCCCAATTAATGCAGCTTGTTTCTTCAATGACCGTGTGGATTATGCCGAATACACTTAAAATATTCACCATTAATCATCTTTATCTCCATATAATTAATGGAGGGTATTTCCAGTAGCCCCATCGGGACAAACCGGAGGACAATATCCGTAACTTTGGCCTCTATACATCCCACAGATAACACCGTTGTTCGCTTGATCTTTTCTTCCACAGCTCAAATTGAATAATCTCAATAAGTGCATCTACAAAATACTTTGAAATACACTTTAGGGTAGCTCCTTGTGGACAAATATAACCTCCATTGATCTTTTGCCAAATTATGTCCAAAACATCCACCTTTAAGTCCTGCTATTTCAGCTGTGGGAACCATAAGTTGTTGGAATAGATGAGGGAAGAGCTTTTATTATTGAAAAAATTGGCATCTTTACCAGATGCAAAGAACCGCCTAATATGCCCTCGGGTCTTGAAAAATTCTAGACAAAGACGCGGAATCGTCAATACCCCAGCTGCTCTAAAAAGACTAATGCACTGGGTCCTAGCCCCAATATTCCATAATTCACACCTCAAGAATGTCATTAAGGTGATCGGCCCTTTAAGCATAAAACACCTAACCAAATCCAGATTTTTTCCAAGAACTTTTATGTTAGCATATCTTAGCACCCCATAAAGCCGCGATCCTCACTTAAGAACTTAAACTGAGCAATCGCATTTCTAAGACATTCACGCTATAATCCGCATGGCGTTCTTGCCATTCTTGTAATGTCCAGCCAACTTTTGATCCAATAATAAAATTTGAACTTCCAAAGATTCAAAACCGCCTAAAACGTGAATACCGCCGACTAACACTTGAAGTCGCGACTAACTTATATTTTGTCGCTAGGAATGTCCATAGTCATCAACAAATGACATTGGTATTCAACTTCATGGAAGTCGCATTAAAACCGCATGGCAATATAATGTAGTGATTTTATTCCTTTGTTCCACAAGTGAAGGAACTAATATGGCCATGATAGGCTATGACTAAAAAATGTCAAGATAGCCATAGAAAATAATAAATTCCCGCGAAAAATAATTAGAGCAAATTATTAAAAGCTTTGTATGCAAATAAAACAATAATGGAAATCTAATACTAAATAACTAATCAACAACAAAAATACATGGACAAATTTAAATATGCCTCACACATAATCCTCGATGTAAGGATTCCAAACGCCCCAAATTCAATAGTTCGCAAACGTGATGTAATGGGAAGCTGTCAGAATTGGCTCTTTTTTGGCAAGGAACCATTGGGTATTTGTGTGTGTGTGTGTGTTTTTTTATCAATGTAATGAGCTTGGCTCCATTATAGGTACATGTATTTTACATTTTCTCCTCACTGACAAATTAATGAGATTATTCCCCGATGATCATTATATGAGAAATAATAGTTATACGGAGGAAGTTTATATAAAGTTCATGTGATAACAAGCAGCTGCATCACACTCTCGCTAATGTCTCTAGAAGGAAGTGGGAACAATTCTTGGGCAAGGCTCACTGGGTTTAAGTTTGGAACATCATATCTCTAATTGAGAACCAATCTGTAATTATTACTTTCTTGAAAGATTTTTGAACTAAATTTTCAGATTTGAAATCTTAACTGCATCAAAATTCATCCCCAGATGGCGTAGTTAAGGATAGTTACAACTGATGCCTGATATCAGAACTGACATCGAGAATTTATAGGTGGTTTTGCCTTACACCCGTGGGCTGCTTTTCAGGACTCTTTATAGATAGTAAATTATTCCTGGTAATTATTATTCCCGTAATTATATAAAAAAGACATGATCATTGTAAGTTTCTCAGACTCTAATAAGAAGATTTCCAATAAGATAAACAATCATGCTAAGGAGTTTCATTAAGATCTGAGCATATGAATCAAAAGCTATCGTGCTGAATCTTTTGACAATAATCACCACTCTGGAACATAAGAACAAGTTACCCAATAGCTGACTAATACAAGGCCAAATTATCAATCCATAGCTAGCCTAGAAGATGCAGCCCATGGGAAGAACATGGCGCAGCCACATAAGTGCTCTACATGCTTGTGGCTAAGCTTAAAAATGAGCCTTCTAATAAGTAATCGATATAAGTGTTAATTGAATGCAGTTCGAGAAATAGCTTAGTAATTAAAAAACTGTAAGTAATCAATCGATCTTTGAGATCCTTTGAGAATTAAGATGAATCATGCCTACGAAGCTTGTAGCCTCCGCAAGATAGTAATGGCATAGATGAGCTTTATATATAAATGAACTCCATACTTAAATAATGGAGTTATGGATAAAGATAGCAAATTAAATGGAATTTTGTATCTAATTGGGGCCGTATTGAGAGGAGGTGTCTACATAGAGCTAGTATGATATGGTCATTACCATTAGACCCCTCAAGAGAATGACATATTGAGTTTATGAGATCTGGAAGATAAGACTTGGGTTTATGTAAGAAATTAATAGAATCTAAGGAAGGAACATGACTTGAAGCATGTGGTTTTATATTGAAATATATGGAGATATAGAGTGGGTGCCACTGGATTTTGTTGTTGGCCCAATGAATGAGTAGATAATGAGTTCATAAACTCCAAAAATTGATTCAACTATACTAAGAAAATAAAGCCAAGGAAATAGTCGAACAAATATGGCATATTAACATAATTAAGAGTCTAGTAAACTTAGTATTAACATATGGTCTAGTAAATCCTATTAAATTCCTGAGTACAATCATGACACGGAGCCCAAGAGGTTGATAAGATTAATATTTCAGCTAAGGAATGGGTATCATTTCTATAAACCGGGAATCAACATAGCTAATGGGTGGTTATCTAACCAAATTGTGTTCCTTTACTTTAAAATGACTAACAACATTGTATCTATGTGACATACATTCCTTTGTGAGAAGTTGTATTCCTTGTGGGGGAGTGGTTCCAAGGAAGATTTGCCTTTAGGAAAATACTATAGGCTTTCTATGTGCTCCTATTTGATGGTATATCTAGATGCTATGCTTAGATAACAAGGTAGTCATGGCTGTATTAATGTTAGCATGTTCTTGTTGATTAGACATCATGATGTGGTAGCAATATGAATGTGGTTAGATTCCATGGATGTCACAAAAGTGTTGGCATTGTTTTATGTTCTCCTCCGTATATATGCATGGGAAATGTATGTGAAATGTGACTCGATTCTTGGATCAATGCATGATACCATGGTTTAAACTCCCGACATTTAGACCGCTGCTATTGGTGGATGTATGAATGCATATCCTCCGTGTTGAAGTCCATTTCCATGCGGCTGGACTCCACGATTGTTCTTGTTTTTACATCTGACCTCCCAAAGGAGAGTGCTTCATCGCTATATGTCTTGAAGTGGTCCCCTAGTGCTAGACGTGAGGTTAAGAGAGCCGCGGTACGTATGAGGCTTACCCCACCCGTGATTTTGCCGCAGTGGCCCGGACGCCCTGTGGTCAGATAAGCCGTGAGTTGCACCGATAAATTCCTATGGATACCCCATGGTTATCTTATGGTCTCCTTTTCATGATCTCGTGGCTATAATTATTGCAAGGTTAAGGCATGCATTTACTTAATGCATTTGGCTGACTTGATGATGTTTGGGTATTTCATAATGAGGGTCTAATTATCATGTTATGTATTGACATTGCATTGTTAGTTTCTATAGAGGGATTCTTAGTGAGGCGTCTAATGTAAGAATGATTCTGTGATTGTTACCTCAGCGTATATGTTGATTATGCCAACCTTTCTTAAATGTGCCTCAAACCCCACTCTTAGTCTTTAGGACTAACCCACGTGTCTATGGTGCTAAGATAGACGGGTGTAAAGGTGCATAGACTCAAGGTAAGAAGGATTACCGCAGCTTGAATGGAGCTAAAGGCCCAAGATCTCATGGGAGCTTTTAGCAAGGTCTTGTAAACTACTTAATAAACTTGATACTATGGTTTATTAGAGCTGAAGCATTTTTGATTGTATATAGTATAACAATGTACTCTTTGAGAATAATGATCGTACGTGGTTTATTGGATATGGTTGAGAGTAAAGCAAGATTCACCCTTACCTTGAGTTTCATCTTGAGAATGCTTTTGCATTGCATCATCTTAATTTATGCATACCAACTGCCGTTGTTCATGCAAGTCTTAATGGGATCTCGAAGTTACCAAGGGTTAACCCTCGATGTGCCTATTATAGTTCGGGGACGAGCAATTTTGATCCGTGGATATCAATTGCCATACATTCAAGTTGGGGATGTATAATGCCAATGGTAATCCATAGGAAAAATGAAGAGATGATGGGCCTAAGGGGAAGGAAGGAAGGAAAGGAAGGTATGTGAAGTTATGGTATAGTATCTTAGTTTTAGTTGTTATCTCTATATAAGGAGCAGAAAAGCTAACATAATGCAGCTCATCAAGGAGCTATGCTTGGTTGAAAGTTACAATAAAAATAACTAAATTCTAAGATAGATGATTTCCATGCGAGCATGAACAATGCATGGCCCGCAGCCTGCTCAAAGGGCATTCCATTTTGGTCTGCATGGGTCTTATGGTCTATATAGGAGCTGCCACAGCATTCATCTTTCAGTAGCATTAATTCATCTCAAGACGCGGTGTTATTACTTGGCCCAAAAATATATTGATAAAATTTACGAAAGTGTTCCTCCTTTGAATCGTAAAATGATGGAACGATCTCGATTTAGTATCTCTCGAATTGACTCTATCGTCCCATTCTCGAGAGAGTAAGTACAACATACGCATGTTTAGGAATAGCGAAGTGGACTTGGTGGGTAGTGGTGAAGCGGTGTAAGCCCTGTGTAAGCAGCCACTGCAGCTTTAGAAATTCTGAATGCATGATTATAACCTATGCCATTATCACACCTTAGCTATGGCATGACAATAAGAAGTAACATATTCAGAATTTTAATTTAGGATAGAAGAGTATTAACATGGTATTCATGATCTTGAGCTTGTTGCCCAAGTATTTTTATGTTGTCTTACCGAGTCGATTTGATTGGCATCTTGAAATGATGATATTGATAATAATCAGTAATAAAGTTCAAAAACAATATGGCAAGAATAGATTAAGGGAAGTATGGGCACTTTAAAAATTGTGCAGAGAGACCATGTTACTTAGAAGACCCGAGTGAAAAGAACAAAGTATGATGTGCCAGATAAAAGAACATGTTGATGGATATAATGGAGATGTTAAGTGGTATTTGGTTGAAAAGCAAGAATCATGTGGAACATAAGGGAAAAAGCTTCGGCATTTTATAGCATGAGTACAGTTATATATCTTGTTAAGTTGTCTTGTGACTTTGTACTAAATGAAGATAAGGTTTACTCAAGAACACGAGAGTTTGTTAGGATGGTGCTGCAACATCGAGCGACACTTTGGTTTGCTAAAATGGTTGTATATACATTGGAGGAGAGTTAGAGATTGAACTGGTAAAGTTAAATGTAATGCAAGGCATTCAACTTGAAGCTATAAGGATAGGATGAATAGAATAGAAAAGAATAGTACCCAGATGCTCATGCAAAGAAACAAAGGGAATGAGTAGATAATGAGTTTATGGGAACTCAAAAGTTGTGATCCGACTATACTAAGGAAATAAAGCTAAGGAAATAGTTGAACAAATATGGCATATTAACATTATTAAGGAAATATGTTAAAGTAACATGTGACACCGCTTCTCTTCGAGAAGGAAGGTCTAGTAAACTTAGTGGGGCTTTTGAGTATGATCATGACATGGAGCCCAAGGGGTTGATAAGATTAATATATCAGCTAAGGAATGGGTATTTCTATAAAATGAGAATTTAACATAGCTAATGGGTGGTTAAGTTATCTAACCAAGTTGTATTCCTTATGGAAAATGACTTCCATTATATTCATGTGACATTGCATTCCTTGTGAGAAGTTGTATTCCTTATGGGGGGAGTGGTTCCAAGGAATCATCGCCTTTAGGAAAATACTATGGACATTCTATGTGCTCCTGTTTGATGATATATCTAGAGATGTTATGCTTAGATAACAATGTAGTCACAGTTTCATATTGTTAGTATGTTCTTGTTGATTAGACATCATGATGTGGTAGCACATGAATGTGATTGGATCTCCATGATGTCATTGCAAGTGTTGGTATTGTTCTATGTTGTCCTTGGTATATATGCATGGGAAATGCATGTGAAAATGTGTGACTGATCTGCGGATCACGATGATAGCCATGGTTTAAACTCAACATGTGGGATATTTGCTAAGTTATTGGTTGATGTACCAGAGTCCATTTTAAGGTGGCTTGGACTCACGCATTGTTTTGTTCTGATATCGCGACCTTGTCACCCCCGCTTTGGTAATATAGTTTCTTCCGCTAGGCAATAACCAATAGAGCTTTCAACCAATAGAGTCGCGATTCACCAATAGAGCTAATTACAGTTTAGGCCTTTGGCCACATCAAGAGAAATTGTTGTTTGACTAATAAAGAGCCCTCAAGTAGATGAAACCATAGTTTTAGGAAATTAATTTGTTTTAGTGGTTCTCAGATAATGTTTTATTATGGGCATCACAAATTTGATGAAAAGGCATCTATGCCGAAGAAAACAAAGTCTTTTCCTTCCAACTCAATATGAGTTTTGATAACGATTTCATACTACACATATGCATGCAAAGTTTTCAAATCTAGTCTCATTGGTCCTATTTGTGCTTTTATATTTCAGGCTATATTGGATTATTTGGTTTCCATTGGAATAAAATGATGTTCATTATGAACTTTTTCTGTTTACCACTTTGCTGAAGCAATGTGGATTCCACTTGTACAAGAGCAAGACATGGGTACAAATTTGGTAATAAATAGTTTGTTGAGTTGTTGTTGCATACAACTTGTCAACAATCATTCTTTATTTTAATTGTTGTTGTAATGCAAGCCTTTAACCATGATTTTATGAAGATTGTTGTTGTTATCCATGCAGCCTTTAACCCTTCGGGTAAAATGGATTAGGTCATGGTTACACAAATGGATTAGAAGGCCGCTGTGACTCTCGCCATTGCTTTGCATAGATCTAGGAAAGGTGTATCCTTTTTTTTTCCCTAACGAAAGGCAAAGGCATTTTGGCTAGCGCTCAATTGGGAAAGCCATGGAGAAGCAATAAATGATGTGTCTCCAAGATAAAGATTCTACATGCTCCGATGGATGTGCAATCGATAACTTTGTTCTAGTTTAGCATTGGCTTAACTAAGTCATTTCTTTTCTTATTCTTATGCTTTTTAAAGGAAGAAACATGTAACCATGTTAGAGTTTGATTCATTTGGTTCCAAGGTGCATTTCGCTAATCCCGTGGCTTTTATTTTGAAATACATGGAGATATAGAGTCGGGTGTCGAGGCTTTTATTGTTGCCTCAAATGGAATGAATTGATAGCAAGTTTATGGAACTCAAATGTTGTGGATCCCTAATTATACTAAGGAAGAAGTTGAATAAATACTTCACATATGTCTATATATAATACTAAAACTCAAGCAAGAGGAGAGTCTCAGTGCAATCACGCTACATCGTGAGTGCTTCATCACGTTACATGTCTTGGAAGTGGTCCCCTAGCAGTCGGACTTTAGGTTAAGAGAGAGCATGTACACATTAGGCTTCACCCCAACTGTGATTTGGTCAGTAGGGTCTCACTCAGCCCAGTGGTCGTGATGAGTTTCGTGAGTTGCAATCAAGATACCCATGGATACCCCATGGCTATCTTATGGTTTCTCATGATCTCGTGGTTATAATTATTGCAAGGTTATGGTACGTGCATTTACTACAGATTTAATGACTTTGATGATGTTTGGGTATTTCATAATGAGGGTCTAATTATCATTGTTTATGTTATGTAATATTACTGCATTGTTAGTTTCCTCGTGACAGAGGGACTTATAAAAGGCCTAATCTAAGAATGATTCTGTGATTGTTACCTCATGTATATGTTGATTATGCCAACATTTTCAAATGCCTCAAACCCCACTCTAGTCTTTAGGACTAAGCCTTAATGCGGCCTGGTGTAAGAAGATGTAATGTGGGTGTAAGCAGATAGACCCGGGAGGTATGAAGGCTAGTTGAGAACCTGAATGAGTTAAAGGCCTAAGATATGTGGGAGCTTTTAGCAAGGTCTTGTAACCACTTAATAAACTTGATATTGTGTTTATTAGGAGCGTGAAGCATTTGATTGTATATAGTATAACAACGTACCCTTTGAGAATAATGATCGTGACGTGTTTATTGATATGAAGTTGAGACTAAAGATTCAATTTTACCTTGAGTTTCATCTTGAGAATGTTTCTTTTGCATTGCATCATTCAATTTATGCATACCAACTCATGTTGTTCATGCAAGTCTTAATGGGACCTCGAAGTTACCCTCGAGGGTTAACCCGGCTGTTCCATTATAGTTGGTATCGAGCGTTTAACTGTGGATATTGGGTTTTCACGCATCCAAGTTGGGGATGTATAATGCTAATGGTAAATCCATAGGAAAATGAAGAGATGATGGCCTCTGGAGGAGTAAGGGAAGATATGTGAAGTTGGTGGTATAGTATCTAGTTTTAGTTGTTATTCTATATGCCAAGGTAGAAAGATAACATAATGCATCAAGGAGCCATGCTTGGTTGAAAGTTACACAAAATGACTAAATTAAGATAGATGATTTCATGAGTATGAACAATGCATGGCCCGCACTAAAACAAAGGGCATTCCATCTTGGTTCCGTTGGTCTCTATGGGGATATAGGAGCTGTCAGCAGACACCACATCTTTCGTGGCATTAATTCATCTTCGCATGCAAAGTTGTTATTACGCAAGTGGGCCTTAAAAGGATAAATGACAGCGCATTTAGTGTTCCTCCCTTTGAATCCTAAATGATGGAACGATCCGATTCAAGATTCTTTCGAATTGACTCAGCATCTCTATTCCGGAGTAAGTATATTGTGCTCCGTGCCTCCATGCCCCGTGGCATCCTTTGTGCTTACACAGCTTAGATGAGATATGTAACTCTTTATACTTTTTATCCTGATTAATAAACTTTTGGTTGGCCCTTCCAAATTAAAAAATGAACAAATGACTCATGGTAACACTGCTGGGTCTATTTCTTTTATTCGCTACAAATTCTATGTGGTTGGAGTGGTGGATATGTGGATGAGTGGATTGTGTGCCAATTGTGCAAGCTAAGTAGGAGAGATTGTTATCCGTGACAATGGAAGGAATTCTAATATAATCGATGTCTTGCTTGTATTTTCATTACATAAGTAGGTATTAGAATCAGTTCATAGTAGCTGAGATTTAAGAGCCTCTATGTAAGCACCGGCAAGCATGTGCATCTTAAGATGGTTCTAGGTAGGCTAGCCCAAATTAAGACACCATAGTATATTTGAGATAATGCTTTAAACTGAGGGTAAGTATATTCTTGGATATCATTTGATATTACTATGATAAAAAAGCAGGATGGTTGTTTTAATCAGAAGAGAAATAGGTATTGACATAGAAGGTGTGTCATAATTCCTTCACCATCATCCCATTTGGAAGATTTATATGGATTCCCATGCTCTGTCAAAGTTATAAGTGATCTTAATGACCAATATGATCAAGGATTGGGAAAGTAGAGAATGATGAGAGACACCAATAATGACGCATTATTATGCTAGCACCAGAAAATGTTTAGGAGTTGATTATGTGGCCTTTGGAGAATACCTATGATCAGGGCTCTCGACCTCGAATAGGGCCTGGTGCTCGATGATGAGTGAGGCCACCCTCTCAAGTATTCTCCGTGAGTTTGATCCCCCTGCACTAATCATTACCAAGCCAATTTAATCATTAGGAGTGTGGGCAGCCCGTGCTAGCAGCAAGAGAAGTACCTTAGGATTCTTCAAATTTCGATCTTGCAAAGAAAATCCAACATCTTGTGTGTGTAATTTCTCTCGTGAGGAGGGAAAACGCCCCATCTCTCAGGGGTTCACCCCTGTGCTCTTCTCAAATGGTAGTGAGAAATCACAGCTTGAGCACCCGCTTGTGTTAGAACTGAAATTCTCGTGTTCTTGTTGTGTTGCAAAGATTCCTCGGGCCTTCATTCTGTCAAGAACTCCGCTTAGGCCCTGCACTGAGGTTCTTGTTCTCCAAAATGAGGCCTAAAAGACGATTCAAAGGGGAGTCCTCTCTGGCCACAACACATGGGAGGATATGGATGATCACAAAACTTTTTAGACCAAGACAACAAAGATTGGAAAGTTATTCTCAATATCGGAAAAAGAAGGCGAATTCCTAATGTGGATAAATATGAAAGAACCTTACCTGCCTCTCACATTATCGAGATCAACAAAAAGCTGCCGCTTGAATGCATGGGAATTAAGAAAGAAGGTCTTATTATGAATTACGTCTGTGACCCTCTAAGAATATTATTAAGAATTACTAAGATTTGAGGTAAGCATATATCCACTCAAAGTAAGTGTGATTTGGATGACTTAAGAGTCGAGGCTTCCAATCCTCCCTCCCCGATCACAAGAGGAGATCAAAATTAAAATTGAGAAGGAGGAAATCAAGATAGCTAAAGTTGGATGGCAACTTAAGGCCAAAATAAGGAGCGAAGATGATGAAAGGCGAATCCCAAATATTTTTTTTATCAAAGCTAAAAAGTAAACAAGAAGAAACTATATATACAAAGATCCAAGATGATGGTATGACCTCTTTCCTCGAGGACATAGATCTTAAGGAAGTCAGATCCAATCATTTTATTAGAATTATGGTACTAACCATGACTCTTTCCTCAGTTGAAATGGACAATTTCATCCCATATGAAGAGTGTTATTCAAGATATTCACAATGACACACCTGAAGTCTTTAATTAATGAGGAGCTTTTAAAATGTCTCGTGCATGGAAAAATGGTAAGACCTCCTGGCCTCGGGATGGTGGCTCCACCGCTGAATTTTTAAAACTTAGTATCATTAATTCGATATTACTAATCCGTGTAATGAGTTTCTAATGCTCAGTCCTTGGATTGCGACTAACACTAGTCTCATTAATTTTATTTCCAAAGGTTGAGGAGCCAACTACCTTTTCCTCTCGGGACAGCTTCCTGTGCTGAAACCGGATTTTCAACCTTGGTTTATCTCCAAATAATCAATCCTACCATCTTGAAAGACACGCATTTATCCCGACAATGTAGTGATGGCTATGCATTACATGAATTAAATAAAGACTAAAACAAGACATTGGCCTCCCCTTAAATCTGATATCACTAAAGCTTTATTAATCGGGCTCTTGGAGATTCCCCGACCAAATGTTGTCATAAGATGGATTTTCTCATGAAGCACGATTTTCTACATCCTCAAAAATTCAAGATCCCTCTATTCCTCGATCATCGGGGAATGTAGCCCCATTCTTCGAAAGATCAAAAGGAGCGCTACCGCCTCCCCGGCCCTTTCTTCCCATAGTAATGGAAGCCTTAAGTAGTGCCTCAAGAATTCAAAAATGATGGCAGTAATCAAGGGCTCTAGTTACCGTGACAAATAGGTGTTTCTTAATGCTCATTTCCTATGTGATGACACCTTTCATTCATCATGATGGAGGAGGCTCTAATCAACACCTCATGAGCCGCCTTGGCTGCCTTGGCAACACATCCGATGTGTAAGATTAACCCTACCAAGTCAAAATTGATACAGTATACAATCAGTAAACCGGGCAGAATTCCCCAAAATCCCTACCAGGACTATAACTCCGGAATACTAAATCTTAAAATTTTAGAGTACCTTTGCTTTGAGAAGCAATGCTAGTGGGTTATGGGGGATATTATTGAGAAATTCAACAGGAAGCTTGATCTGATCAACAGCAAATTCCTTCAAGAATGGCGAGTTTATCCGGCTAATCACTTCTTTCTCACGCTTACTCTCAATCCCCTCAATTCTTTTAGCCCCCAAGAATGTCACCCAAGCCCAAAGCATTCTTGGTAGGTTTATTGCCAATAGGGTCTCATTAGAACTTGACTCCGTGGGCTATGAAAGAATGCATGAAGAATATGAAAAAGGGTGGTTTGGGAATTCATAGATATTGAGAAGGTGAGCATGGCCTCGCAGCCTAAATATATTTGGCTGTATTGCCTTAATAAGATCAATCATCCCAGATCTTGCCTTGTTAGGCATTATTTATCCGTATGCAAGCCTTTGGTCGAGAAATGTTAAATGCAGTCACCGATAGTCTTTAGTTTACTTTCTCGTAGTTCCAAACAATAATTCCCGCATCATCAAAAGTGGATCAAGGCTTGAAAGCTGTTTACAAAGTTGTATGATTGAAAGAAGGGCTCTAAAGACCAATCTATTTTCTCTGAATCCTTCTCTGATTTTAAATAATCCTTAACATGTGCTTAGGGGCTATGAATCCTTTTCCTTCCCAATGTAGAAAAGTGGCCTATAGGGGTATTACTCATTTCACCTATTTAATGACTTTAGCTCTTACTGAGCTCTGCTGATCGTGAGCTAGCTGATTTGGGATGAGGAGAATGAAAGATTATATAATACCATCAAGGCTTGCTTGGTCGTGGTATCCGCATAAATGAAGACATCCAGCTGGCATTTCATAAGGGAAAAATTTGCTATAAAGTCACTGACATAAGTTTTCTTTGACAAGAAGTTAGCACCCCTCTCTTACATACTAAGTGGGATATTTCGTTGATGGCACTGGATAGTTTGAGATTCATGTGGAATTCCTCCTATCAATCCTAACATCAAATCTTTCTTTATCCGGCAAATGCACAAGGCTTTGGCCACTAATTCCAAGAGAGGATTTAGGATTAAATATGACTTCTTACTTTGTGTGAGAGATGCTCTGTGTGAGCCCCAGATGAGGATCACCTTTCGTGAATTGCCTTGGTCAATGGGTTCTTGAGTTGGCAGCCTATTGATTTCCAATATCCCGCATCTCTCCAAATTGCCTTGGTTGGATATATTGTTTCCATAATCCCGTGGATTGAGAATTTATATCCTCCTCCTCGAGAATGTGGAAGGCTAGAAACACTCCTCTACTTTTAATGAGGAGATTGTTTGGCCTAAGGTCGGCCATTGAACAAATTCAAGTTTGATATCAAATGGATTAATGAGGCATTTAATTGCTACACATCCTCTTTGGCTCTTCGTGCAACATTTTGGTGGGATGTAATAGTCGGAATGGGATCGAATTAACTTCAAGGATTAATTCTAGATTAATTCTATGTGGCTAGATCTGGCCGGGCCAATCCTAAGAAGATACTCATGGAGATCAATGCCGATGCGACTGTTCTTGAGGTATGGACGAGTATTGGCATTGATTTGTTATCTATTTACATTCTCAAACTCTAGTTATGCCAATTTTGCGTAAATAGGAGCATGATTTCATTTTATGATGCCATTTCAATCATATTTGTTGTCCAGCCTAGATGGCTTGAGCCTGGTTTAAGCACTATCCTTCTATCCCTTAGTGAAACTTGAGTGCATTCTCTTTGTTAGAAATAGAATACGGATCTATTTATACTATTTCAATGCTAGCAACGCATAAGAATACACCAAATTTCCATCGAATATAAGTATGGATGTACCCCATGTCAAAGCAATTATGTGAGCAACCAAAGCATATAAGCATTTTGAACCCATTTGATTCTAATGCTTATACATGGGACTTAATTGAGTTTTACTAAGTGCAATGTCGAGAATGACCTTGATAAACTTGATTCCTGATGCAAAATGTCTTAGACATCAGATACTACTATAAAGAACTTCGTAAATATAAGTGCCGCACGTATCATAGGTGCATCACTAATGCTCTTCGGTGGAATAGGCATAGGTCATAATACGGATGATTTTGGTGAGACTTCGTCTCATGGATGCAAAATGTCTTGGACATCAAATGCCTATATAAACCTTTATGCAGGACAATCTAAAGCTAAATCTAAATGCATTTTGAACCTTATGAGACACCTAAGGCTAAATCCAAATGCATTTTGAGCCGCATCACTTATTAAGGACAGAAAGCAAAAACTACAACGCCACCGCGGGAAATTAGGCAAGGTACAAGACATGAAAGTATGCTGTTTACACAATCCAAAAGGTCAAAAACTTCCTCCCTTTGACAATAAACAATGTTGTGAGAAAGTTTCACATCTAATGTTAAGCATTAGCAAATAATAAGCATATGTTGTCCTTTAGGGACACTAACCACGTACATTAAAACCATTCTAGAATCTTTCATACAAACACTCCATTTAATTCTTTACAATTACACAACAACTACAAATTCTTATCATTTAGGAGGCTATCTTAGGTGAATAGTTCTTATAATTTTAAGTAGCTAGGTGATTTAAAGAACATTGCGAAGCTCTATACCATATGAAGTTGCATCTAATGTAGCTAACCTACACTAATACAAAAAGAAATACACAACCTACTTTTTCCTTCTTCTTTAACCCTCTAACTTCAACTTATGCCACTACAACCACTAAAACTTTCAACTATAAAAATCCCACCACTATGCCATAATTTCACAACCAATGAAAACATCAGACTAAAAATTCACCTCTCTCTTGCCTTCCTTTTGCATCTGTCAAGTTCAAGATCTAATTGCTATTGTTTCAAGTATCGAACGACACTTATGGATGTCCATTATGATATTAATTAGCTAGATGTGCTTAATTCATGCTATCCTAGGCACGAAAAGGGTGCACTCCCAAGTCATGCAAACAATCCAAAGTTAGTTGACAAAAACATTAAAAAGCATAGCAACTTATGAAAACATTGAGTTTGCGCCTGCTCCCTAATGGTGAACCCTTTTGTTTTATTTTATGTATTATGTGGGTTGCTGACAAAACATTTAAAATATAACAATTAAGCCAAACTTCTAATGTAAAAACACCAAATTTGTGTCACTTCCTTTCAGACCACACTTTCATCTACGCTACGAATACCCAACCTAAATAAATATAAGATTACTTCAGATAGAAGAAAAAAAAAAAAAAACTAGCAAAAAGCACACCGTGAAGGCCGCAAGTGTAAGGCCAATACACTGCTAGGATAGGATACAAGATAAGAGTTTTGAACGCCTTCAGAGTTACAGGGAATCTTGACAACATGCTCTCATGAATCACTAGGACAACAAGATGATATAATAATAATTTCAAGACAATAGTCTCCTAGGCATGAGATGCATTTATGTGTCTCATGTTTGCAAGAGAGCAAGTACAAAAATCTGGAGTAGGCTTTAAGCCTCCAAATTGACTCAATGATTAAAGAGTGTTTTGGCTTTTGCCAACTTATTTGAAGCAACTAAATAAAGGCTTGTGGTGGCATTAATTCATGGCCTCATAATGGTCTCATCTCTAATTTTTCTACATTTAAGTTCTTGCCACTGGTGGTGTTGAAATTCTTTTATTTTATTTTTCTACATTTGAATTACACAGGTGTTGGTACTGTCATGGATCCATTGTCTCTAAGTGAGATATGTAAATATATGGGCCTACAAAAAAAACTAGCAATATATTGCCAAAACATAAAGAAATGGCAGAAGCCTGTATGGGCTACATGTTAATGTTAATGGTTAATTTCTAGCCCGCCAGAACATTCAGCATCCTTCAACTAGTGTAACGCCATGGCATAATGTGGGTGATACAAAGAGACTCAAGTCTTGAGGTTTGAAAACCACAAAGCACTATGAACTAAAATAATAGCATGTGCAGTTCATGAACAGTACCCATTCAGAACCCATCAAAGCTGTCATTACCTATATGCATTCTGGCATGAGACAAAACATTATTTCTAAAAAGTAAAAATTTGAAATCATTACTTCTGCACATATATCTCGTCCTTTTACCTGTCTGTAAAGTAACATGCACTTAACTGGTTTCCATACAGCTGGAAGAAGGCAACTTCAAGCAATTTGTTTGAAATCTTGGACAATGGTCAGTTCTAGTAGAGCTATGATTTGAAACATGGTAACCTTGAAGGTATCAGAACTACAAACATGTTATCTCTCAAAACAGAAGAAAACAAGACAAACCAAGGAATTCCTATTATAGCTGATCTCATGGTGCTGCCAGCAGCTTCTTACAATCATATGCTTAATAACAATATGTATTGTTTGACTTTCTATAATCTAAGGAATGATCTTGTGGTGGCAAATGCAGGACAGCACAGAGTCTGTCTAGGGATGATGAGGAGGAGCATACCTGAAGCAATTTAACTTTATTGGAGACTCCAGGAGCAAAAACATAGAATGGGGCTTCTAATATAACATGATTGTTGCCACATGCAGTCACCCACCCAAATGTAAATACAGTATTCACATCTTTATGTTTGCTGGGCAAATCAGATGTTTGATTATCACATCTTTGTTGGAGACAACATGCTTACAAGCAATTCAATCAGCTTTTTGGGAGTTAAACAGTAATCTGCAGCTTTATAAGTTGACAAAGCACATCTAAGATGAGTTACATGTCCTATAATAAACTTGGATAGCAAACCATTTAGCATGAAACTGGGATTTGTTAGCAAGCTGCAAGATAATGATGCTAAGCATCACCTCTTTTTTACATAATGCTTCCAAAAAGGATAATGCATGCATCTCTAACTGGCATATAAAAGGATCAATCTTCTTCATTTATGTTTGAAAGCCTGCTGCTTAAGCATTAGAGATCCACTTGGCCAATACCCCAAGTACTTTGGTAACACCCATCAAGCCATGTCTCACCTCCAGCAAGGCTCAATGGAGGAGCACTTACTTATTGTAACTCACTGGCTCAAGCCTGTGATATCATAATTTAATTCTCACTGAGTGTAACAAAGAAGTGAAATCCCTTATACAAGAAGCCTTGAATGGCTACAGGCAGATATAATGCTGGCATATTGCGGCAGATACCTATGCTCACATTGCCCAAACAATAGCATCGCCCAAGCATGAAGACATTTCATGCTTCATTGTAATGAGAAACACAAACTCTGGCACACTAGAAGACAGATATAGATGTACATGTCTATATGAAGTGTGAGAGCACACATAAAGAGCATCATTTGCAGCAGCATACAAGCTATTATTAAGCGATAGACCACATACCTATTAAATAAAGGAAAACTAACCCCTTTTTTTCCCTTTATATTGTCAACGTCATACTCCATTTATCTTGCAAATACAAACTAAAGTATCACCATGCTGGCTATTTAGCGCCGCTGCTTTTTACAAATTTCAGATAATAATAATAGTGCATATAGTTTAGCGTAGGCTAGTTTCCAAGTGCGGTGGAACTCAAATTATAACATATAACAACAAGAAACACCCCCTATCTGGCGACTACTTTTATTTTGAAAGCGATATTATAAAGCATCTCAACTCCAAAAACCATGACTCCTCATTTCTATCATCTTGTTGCTTAATTCATTATTTATTATATTCTCCATCTTCCCTCTTCTTATTATATTCTGGAGTACGTGCTGCACGCGCAGGCTATTCGGTCGCAGATAGGGCGCTTCTAATCTGACTATAATGATCGTTACCTAATAGTAAGTATGGAAGAATCTTTAATTGAATATTGTATCAGAGAGCAAGACGCCTTCGCAGCTGTGCGACAAAGCGATCTTTTATTTTTTCACGCGTTACCTAGGTTTAGCAAGCAAGACGCCAAAAGGATCTAAAAACATATAAAATTTTTGAGGATCATTTTATTTTTTCATGTACCCAGCAATGGCGACGGATTTTAAAACATGGAGATCCCTTTATCATGTCCATTGTTCTTCTTATCGACGCCTTTCATCACGCAGCGTAAAAGATCTTCATCATATGCCGCGCCTCCCTTATAAAGTTCATGTCCATCCTGCCTCCTTATCTGATTCTTCCCCACATGCAAAAGACTTATCAGCTTGTAACAAGTAATATGTTGAAAATGGTTTCCTCATCCGGAATGCTTATCGACATTCCGATTCAGCCAGCTGCACCTCTCCCATCGAAATCCTTTCAGCCAATTTCAGCCCCTCTGCTAGAAATTGATCTATCTTAGAATGATTTATCCTGAGGTCGGGCTGTACATCCCTCTGAGAGTGAAACATACCGGAAGCTCTAGTAAGTCATTTTAGCTTAATCTATGCTGTAAAGTCCGTCAATTGCGCCTAAAATTGGTCATAAGGTTAGAGCATTTTTTCTCGGCGACCAAATTATATAGCCGAATCCTCAGAATCCCTTTAAGAAAACAAAGAAATCTTGTAAGAAACAGAGATTTAAGTGTTTTGAGAGGCTTATTGCTGGAATCCACCTTACAAGTTTATTGAAGCAAAAAATCCCAAAATTTCTTCATGAATGCCATAAAAGGTTCAGATGCCCTACCAACATTCTCGTGAGTCCAAGAATTTTGTATATTCAATCAAAATTCCACCCAACGTGATGTGCCCAGACCCTATCTCGCGCCTGCACAGATGTTTCTGTTGATTCCTTTGCACTGGATAAGGTTTTTGTATCGTGCCAGCTTTAATGGCTCTTAATTTTGAGCATGTAGCACGCTGGCGTCGAAACCGCGCCTTTTGTTTTAAATTTGAGCTTCCGTGCGTCACCCATGGGCCAGGTCTGTAAAAGAAACGTAATCGCTTTATGGCCAAATGTCTCCTGATCTTAAATGAACAAACAAAAATTTGAGTGATCTATCCTTAGTGATTTTTTACATAACCTCCTAGGGACATGTAAGGCTCCAGTTACTTCAACCGCTGCTTGTTAAAGAGTTTACAAGGAGGTTTATAGAGCCATGAATAATTAGTAGTATTACTCCTTCAGAGTGGGTCAGCGACTAGACCAAGCTTATGCGTGTCAATCCTTTTTGCTTAGTCCAAAATTACGGTATGGAGCCAAGGGACATAACAGTAGAAAAGCTAAGGAAGAGAAGTAGGGAGCAGAACTGAATGCCGAATATTAGTATTGCTGTATGGAACTGGCTGGGGAAAATGCCGATGCCAGTGGATGGCCGAGGGAAGAGAAGTCCTGAGCCGCATGCGGGAGCTGTGCCATAGCGGAGCCATAGGACTTTGCGATTAGTCGAAGCATATTTACATCTACGTAAAACAAGTTAAGTTAACTAATGGAATGCCTTGACTCATGAGGCCGCTATTGTAACATGTGTTTTGTGCATTGCCATAGTTTGCCATAGCTAGTATATGAATTCAGCGTGAGCAAAGACTCTTTTTACGAACCCTTTTAAGATATCTTATTATAGTGGGGAAACCTAGGAGTTCTTGCCAGTCCAAGATTAAATTATACATTGTGTGCCTAGTTCAGTGGAACCTTTTAAGAATAGGAGGCTATTTGATACGAAGGAGTTTTCATGTTTCCCTGCTTTATAATTCTGGCAATGAGATGTTGTCACTCTCCTGTTATGAAATATCTTGGTATGAAAACCCTTATTCTATTGTATTACATTGTTTAGAAAGATGGCTGTGGAGTATTCCTATGATATCTCGTATTGGATCAACCCGTGAAGGTTATTGGTGTAATATTCTATCTTTTAAAGTCAGTGAGATGGATGATGTGTTGCATCTTGCATTGCAAAACGCACCACCTTCGAGCGCGGAATGGCCGCGGAGACCCCCATCATCCCGCCTGCATGGCTGGGACGGATTGGGTGGCATGTTATACGCCCAGCACCTTCTGAGGGGGTGGGATGCACAACTCCACAACCCAGCGATGGCCCGGACACGGAGAAAGCAAACCCCCGTGACGCGGCTGCATGGAGAGTGGTGTCTCCCGTGTGGTCGAACCCAAGCGATTACGCTTTGGCATATGTGCATAAGCATACACAAGATTGTGATATGAGATTTGTAAACACATGCTTGTAGTCCTGAGTTCTAACTTCAATGGGCATAGTGGAGCAGCAAAATTGTTTGTTGTTCTTATCTTTGATGGATATAGATTACTTTTGTGTGATGTTATATGTGGAATTGCCCCGTAGCTGACGCTGCATGCTCCCCAAATGCGCCTCCCCATTCTAGTCCCTGTGGACTAAACTCTAGTGGAATCTCGTTTGTGTATGCTTGGCAGAGTGGCACGCCCTCGAAGCGAGAACGTGCAAGCATCGTGAGGGAGTCCAGCGGATGGGTTTACTATGGAGAAGGTTTTATTCATCCAATGACCTTGGTGGGAGGAGACCTTCCTGATCGCACTGGTGTTAAGTGGAAGCCATTGGTGTGCCTTAATTAGATGAGTTTCGGGTTCAGATGTAAATAATTCGATTTAGCGGAAGCATAAATATTGCTTTCAGTATATAAGTCTTTCTGGCGAATACTTAACTGGATGTTAAATGTGTGTTGCAAGTAAACGCTTCCAGACCAAGCGGGACTAGGTCCGCTTTCAGGCGCTTCCCTCACTATCGAGGTGCATTTTCCCCTCATAGTATCAAGTGCAACTCTTTGAAGACGATATCTATTTGTTTATCTTTATAATTGTGGTTTTTGGCTAGGCCGTATACATTTTTCTTTTTATTAAGTGCTATGAATCCAAGCGCTTCTAAAAGCTGCGTCGAGGGTAATAATCAAGAGAGGGGGATTGTAGAGTATAGAATAGATCTAAACGAGAATAATAATTATTTAAATTGCATAGTCTTTTCGTGTCTTCAAAGAAATAATATCATATGTGGACAAAACCTAGGCTACGTAATTTATGTAAATAATTCTTAACCCAGAAGCCTTGCACCCAATAGATGGCTTAACATCTTTAAGAGCAATAATGTGAAGCCTAAGTCTCGCACTATGGCAAGACCTGAAAGCAACGCGAAACACCAGGAACAAGGGATACTAGCTAAGGTAGCAAAGTTAGAATGGGCAAGTATGACCTCGTGAAATGATTATTCAAAGCAGGCTAACCAATAATGGATTTACAGTAAGAAGAAACTATCCTAGTACTTCAAGCACTTTTACAATCAAAGCTACGAAAGTCATTTCAATGCAATGATGTCAACCAAAAAGCTAGGGTGTACATGTATATTAAAGAGATGAGGCCACATACATTTAAGCTAGAAGTCAGCCGACCCCAATCGCAGAGTAAGAAGGAAGATGCTAATTTCAACGCTGCCGAGGCCAAATTGCTAAGCCACCAAGGAGTTTCGCTGATATAATCCTTGCATGAAACTTGAGACCTTCCTTCCTATAGAGGCTTTAGGTGTGAAATCACTCTTGCATTAGATGCAAAACCAAACCAAAGAAAGCTCCTTATAGAATGAGCACCCCCGAAAGCCGCTAACTCAAGAAGCAATTAGCGAGTTGCTTGAGCTTTGAATTTATTCAATCTAGTGTGTGTCATCCTTCAGACACCCATCCTCTTCGCGAAGAAAAATGGAAGTTTGAGAATGCATAGACTATTGACAACTCAACAAAGGCATAATTAAGAACAAGTATGTCTGCTATGGGGCGTGATGTCTTGATAGTCCAGCTCCAAGGAGCTTTAAACTCTTCCAAGATAGACTTAAAATCCGAGCACCACCGTAGTCAAGGATGTTGAGGAAGACATCTATATAAGACCGCTTTTAGGAATATAGTATGGGTAATCGGCCAATTCATGATAATTGCTCTTTGGTCTATGAAATGCTTCCGGTGTTTTCATACTTGATGAGTTCAGTCATCATTTCTTCAACGCATATCCTCATCTACATCAAGTCAATGGCGGTCCACTTGAGAAGGTCAAGGCGGGAAAAAAATTCGAGACTACCTCACCTTTTGGCAAGCTTTCAAAGTGCCACTTAGAGTATTTAAGTCATGTCATATCAAAGAGTGGAATCCCTTACCAATCCATCCAAGATTGAAGCTGCAATGGCCAAAGCATCTGTAATGTGCCGGAACCAAGAAGCTTTTTGGATCTTGCGTATATTATAAGAATTTTTGTGAAGAAATTAGCTAAGTGGCAGTACCCCGACATTCCTCACTAAAGCACTAGAAAGTCAAAACTTAGGTTGCACATTGATTTAGGAATGTTCAAACTTCTATTGACAGTTTTAACGGCCTCCACAAAGACCGCTGTCAATCTCTACCGTGACTCCAAGTAAGGATAAGCTGGTAGCAACAAATGTAAGCAAGAATCAAGAACGAGGGAGTCTCATATGCAAAGAGGTGAAGAGTAGTGTGGCCAACTACCTAAGAAGATGAATGATGCCAAACAACTATCCAAAAGCACTATCAAGGAGCATCTAGTACAGTAAGAGTTCTTCATATGTAGAAGCACTACTACTGGCATGAAAATTCTTTAGCCAGTCACTAAACCAAATGTAACCTCCGCAAGATATTAAGATGGAACCTCCTCAAACTTAATTCAGGGCGCTGCCGGACAGGCCGCCCATCAGAGACTGAAAGACGCTGCGGCAATGCCATCTCCATCTCTTGGTCGTTTACCCAAAGAAGAAGATAGAGGAAGCCAGCCCTTCCAAGCATGGAATTTAAGTATGTATGGGTTAAGTCTTTGCAAGCAAGAACACAAGGGCTGACAACTAAAAAAACCTTCAAAGCATTTAAAAAGGAAGGCAAATTTTATATCAATGAATAAGTTATCGTGACTAAAAGTGCCTAAGTAAGAAAGCCAATCTTTACCCGACATATTACTATAATAGCTCATTGTAGTAGTTTTTTTTAAAATTTTGTTTAAATTGCTTTTCTAGTGTAATTACTAATATTTTAAAAAGCAAATGAAGTCAAATCATAGAGAGAGAAGAATATAATAAACTGAGGGATGGCTGCGTGATCAAATGCTTTATCTATTTATTTTTGTTGACATGTAAGCAATGAGAAAGATCAAGTATTATATAAGAGATAAATGGATTTGTTACAAAGATGTTTTAGTCATTTAGATGCATCATAGAATTGTTCTGGTGAAAAGGTATAATTGCATTTAAGTCGATTCATATTGCAACCGCGAAACCATCTAATTATTTGTAGGCTTTTTGCCGTGGATTGATGGTTTGGGCTAATAGTGTGCTTATTCAGAATCTTTCATCCTTAACGATGTGTGCCGCAGGCTGGGTTAGCTGCTGAAGGAAGGAAGGAAGGAAGGAAAGGAAGTATATTTTAACGCAGAATCTAGTATGAGACGGTTTTACAATTTAGCTTAAAAGTTTTCAAACACAAAATAAAACCAATAAACCCCCTGCATACAATGTGTCTCGGCATTAATCGATGAAACCCCGTGGTGGAGGAAAAACCCTTGTGTGTAGGCTGAGAGGCCCTATTCGGGGGCTTCAAATTCTTCACAGGTTGCAGGGATTGACATCTCTGACGGTGGAGACTTGCGTATCGTAGACGCAGCATAAGCCAAATTATCGCATAGCCACAAGCCGAAGAAAGCAAAAGTCCAAAAGCCATACCAAGTAAGTAGGAGGGCTGGGTCATTATAAAAGTGAAAGATAATGTGAGAAATGAGTTGAATTCGTGCTTTTATCGCCCCGGAGGAGACCAATTCGGGTCGCCTATGACCCAAACAAAGTGAATACAACAAGCATATTAATTTTAGATTTCAAAAACCATCTCTGAGAGGGCTTTAGAGAAAACTCCATCAAGAATGTGTATGCTTCCTAAATGAAAGCCCTCAAGCAGTTACATTATAAGATTTCATAGATCGTTGGCTATTAAGAAAATTCTACCTCTTTTGATGAAGACTAAGCACGCTTATTTTAAATGGGATTACCTTGATATAGGATATTGCAAATTGCGCAAGCATAACCATACCGTGCTGGTAGGCCAACGTACATGTATTATTCTTGCTTGTTCAACCGATGCTAGTTTAATAGCATCTTCTTAGTTTAGTAATTTACAACAGTAATTAGTTTAAAAGTAAAAGAAGATTTAAAGGTGTTCTCGACTAAATAAATAGTCAATCTCTTCAACCAAATGGATTAGGAGGCGTGCGCATATGCCTTCTAATGTGCAACCCGCCAGTATCCCTAGCTTCCACCCCTCATGCGCCTAAAATGTGCCTCTCATTATAATCAATATTCTATTGAAAAATCTTTTACTTGAAAATAGAGGAAAAATAAACTTTCAATCGCTAAACTTAAACTCAATATCAAACCTATCATGTACAATAATTAAGTCAGGGAAATTCTATACCAATTTATAAATACTACTAATCCAACAACACAAATTAACCAAGAATCACCCTCCTAGAAGAAATAGGCCACTTCCTAAATGCTCTGAGATCCCAGAGAATTGGGTCACATAGCTCCCAGAAAACCAAGTCCAAAGAGAACGACATTACAACCCTTATTTTTAAGTATATGTCAAACCCAAGTTTCACATGGATCAAGAACATAAATCCTCTTTAAAAATTCAGAATCGGAGCAAAAATCCCATGAAAAGTAGGAACCGTAAGTCCTTCTCACCCCTATTTGGTGCGATGAGACTGTGCAAACATGGAGAAATACTGAGAGCGTACATGTGCCATAATTCCAGCTAAGATCAGTCCTGCAGTGGTTATTACAAATTGGGTGATGGGGAACGTCATTATCCATTAAAAAAGTATAGCAAACCTCAAAAATTTATATGAAGTGAAAGTGAGTGGCAGTTATAGTGATAGTAATACCAACTCAAGTGATGCAAATGAGGAGTTGGAATAGCGATGATGGAGAGCTGGAGAAGAGATGATGCCGAAATAGTCCATGTTAAAATGATGCATAGTGACTTTAATGCAGCTTCCACCCGATTCAAGAATTTACGCACGCGTGAATAGATTGAAGAATGGATGGACACTATTGTGGATAGTGGAATGGTTTATCGTAGAAACCTTTTGAAAGACGAAGAGCTGAATTTAAGCACGTGATACATACCCTAAAATGATAATAATTATGCATCCATTGTTAAGCAGGAGTAGTGTACCTCTGTTTTAGGCTCTTGGCGAAATTTCAGTGGGATGTGTTTGTCGGGATTGTTGTTGTGACATGGTAAATAGACCCAGAGTTGCGTGGTACATAAATTTTAGTTAGTGTGGTTTAATCCAACTGTACGTATCATCCTGCGATCGTATGAACCAAATTAATGCTGGTAAAAGATGTATTGGTGAGTAAAGAGGCGGTGAAATCCATTAATTGTGATTCTTTGAACTGGCGTATGGCACCTATTGTGATGAGAAATGAAATGAAAACAAGTCTAAACAAAAATGAAATGAAAATGAAATGAAAATGTTGTTTGAAAATGAAAAATGAAATGAAAATGAAAAATGAAAATGAAAATGAAATGAAAATGAAATGAAAATGAAAATGAAACAAAAAAAAAAAAAAAAAGAGGAAAAGAAAGAAAAGAAAAAAGGAACCAAAAGGCAATACTAGAAGGGCTTTTAGCAAGGCCAACCGGTGAAGGCTTATGTAAATTAGGCTTCACGGGAATTCTGTCCCCTGTGGATTTAGATAGGCTTCATTTTAAAATCCGCTTCCTTGCGTAAGAATAGAGCGCTAGAACGCTCCTGCTGTACAAAGAGTACTTGTAAGTGGATATATTAAAGAAACAAATGAGAGTAAGTTCTTCTCTCAAAAGGATCGTACAGAATATGCTCAATTCTTATACCCAAAAGATTGTTTGTTTAAAAACGGTGCTATTCAATGTAAATATACTTCTTTGTTCAAATGCATGAGGGTCCAATGTAATGTTTCATTGGTTAAAATGAAATGATCTTTTTCTTTTGCAAGCACAACAGATGCAAAAGCTTCGTGTGCAATAAACCAAGAAATCTTCCTTAAAATTTCCCTGTAAACCATGCCCATAGATTTGACAGATTGAAACCCCCTACAGCGGATGGAGCCCAATTTGCCACTGGAAGTTCGCCACATGGAAATTCCTGGCCGAGGTGCTACTTGATAACTTAGAATACGACATTACTGCTTAGCATTTTTCTGAATAACATATTTTGCTCTATTCACGCTGATGTAGTGGGCATTAAGTGGCTGCCACAAGAAAACAGGGCTTGAAAAGATAAAACAAGCTGGCTTAAGGATAAATGCAAACAAGCCGAAGTTAAAAGTAAGGGGTTGTGCTCTAGCCCTGGTTTCTGCCAAAATGGGAACAAAGTAACATATAGTAAAGCATTAGCATAATGTTGTGCAGTTTTGGGGTTCTTTTATTTCTATTATTGTCAAAGCTTGCCCTTTTATCTCATTGTCACTATTATTCTCAACCAGCCAGATAGAACAACATAATAGGCAAATGTTTACCCTTCATGGTGTGCAATAAATAAGCACATAAAGTGTAAATGATAGATTACCTTATTATTCTCATGATATGTGCCATCAATATTCATGAAATGCACCCCTATCATCACAAATCAAATATGAGCGGAGTGGCCGCAAAACTTTTCCATTTTTACTCGCAATAAGTAAAGACACAATATTCATGAAATGCACTCTATCATCACAAACCAAGATGAGTTGGATGCACAAACTTTTCCATTTTATCAAATGCGTAATATTGAGACCTCTTCGCAGAATGCAGCAGCTGTTAAGCACAAACTTTTCCATTTTAACAAGAATATTGAATCTTCAGAACAAAGGTTGATGTGAGGGACAATAATCTTTTCAGCTAGCTGCACATTCATACATGTGGATGAAATTGTATTGTGTTCCTTGATTCGCTCTATTCCTGGACTTGCCCATGAGCAAAACTTTGTTACGCGTTAGCAGCTTGTTTAAATTTGTTAGAACTTCTGAAATTTGTTCCAATCAATTGGATAGAATGTTCTAAAGTTCTAAAGAGGGCATCACAATGGTTAAGTCTATCTTCGCGCACGACAAGCTCACAATCCACACCAAATTAGATTAGTAGCATTGTCTGATGGTGCCATATCATTGCGAAAACTGATAAAGCAAAGATATTTATTAACGATCTTGAAATAAAGCGTACCGCAGGAAAGCGTGCTTACTCCCTCCTTGTTTACCTCTTGCTATCATGTTTTGAAAGTGCTGCAATCCACAACTGGTAAGGACATATCTATATAAGTATATGTAACAGCTGCATATAAGCTAGTAAACATGTCTATATGAAACATGGCTCCTTCCTTTATATTAGGCTTGTTGCATTGCTTTGAAAAGTTTAAATCCACAACTTTGCAATACACAGAATAGCTCTGCATATGCATAAACTGTGGCAGTTTAGAAAAATAAATCAAATCATTAGAGGCACATAATAAAGATAAAGAAAGTTAGATATTCCTAAGGGATGCTGTAAAGCTGCACGCCATTCACAATCTATCCTGTGATCTGCCTTCTATCATAGAAGTAGAAAGCCAGCTAATGCAAATATAGCATGCTGTTAGGATTTTTTGCATTTAACTGACTGTTACAATAAGACACAATTTTATATACCTGATTAAACATAGCCTAGAGCAAGCCACAGTGATAAAGAGGCCAGTTAGAGTACATGATAAATTTAGCATCTCATGTCTCCTGCAATCATTTCACACAGGAGACAAGAACATACAGTATACAATACTAATTACCTCGCCTGAATGAGAATTTCAGGTCTCTCAGCACCACAACTTAGTCAGTTTGCATTTCTTTTATTGCATTTCTACCGCTGCCCTTTCTCAAGCATATTTCGCTTAACACAAAGACTTTCCCACTTAGAATTCTTAGGACCCCAGCACCACAACACAACCATAAGTTCTAAATGGTGCTTGTATACGCCCAAGTTCTTACTTTTCTCTAAACTATAAGTCCAAGATGTGCTGAAGTAAAGGCTCGGAATCTCGTCACAAAGAGACACCAGAAGCATTATACTTAGAAGCATTATAATAATACCCCTACTTTTATAAATGTATAAGATGATGAAAAGGATGGATCAACAAACAATTTTTAGATATACCAAGGATGCAATCAACAAAATGCAGCAACTTAAAAAAGACTTGAATGTGAGCAAATGTTGTTAAAGTAAATACAATTTGACAAGATCAAAAACTTCTATCTTGAAGAGCTTCTCAATGGGAAACGCATCCCATGCTTGAATTCCTTGAATCCTGACACCGTTATCAAAGATTCGTGCCCCCGTCTGCTGCTGTACCAGCCATACAAGCAAAGAAAGAAATCATGAACTTTTCGACTCCACTATTCTTTATACTGGACTCCACAAGCCGTAAAGCTCCATATGCAGATCAGAAGTTTCAGCAAAAGAATAATAGAAACGGCCACTGAAACTGTGGTTGAGCCGTGGAAACTATGCCTCGAAGCTGCCGTTGCCGATTTGTGAACAATTTCCGCTGCAAAACCCAAAGTTACTGGGACAAATAGGTTGATTTTAAGGTTATTAGGCTCTTCCACTGCATTCTATCCATACGAGCAATATGAAACAGCGAGGAGCGCGTAAAGCACGCAAAATGAAGGTGTTCTGAGAGAACCACACTGATGAACGAGAACGAATGAACGAGTGTAAAAATAGAAGTGTTTGAGGAGATGCAAACCACTAAACGCAAGATGGCACTCCAGGAAGTGAGCTCCTTTAAAATTTTTCCGGAATGGAGATGCAAAGGTTGCGAGAACACAATGCTTAGGCCACGCCGCCAAAAGCTCTCGGCAGAGCCTTCAAAGGACAAAAAAAAGAAAAATTACTCCGTGACCCCTTCCACCCCTGTGCCCATTTTCGAAATATCTTCACTTCCTGGCCTTAGATTTGCAAAAAGTCAGCAGAGACCGATGGTGCAAAAATAAAGGCGCACCTCGTGATTTTCATGACATGGAAATTACACGTGGATAGTCTAGAATTGCAAAGAAAGGTTGTAGGCCCGGTAGGGCTTCGTGTGCTAAAAGAAGAAAACTACCAAAAGCATCGTTCGATACTTCTTTTGCTGCAAAAAACACGTTTCTCAAGCACGCTCTTTTGCCTATGTAATTGTAATACGCAAGTTCCATATCAGTCGCTCATCAAAAGCGGCTAACTGCGCGTCTTCCAAATGCTGCAAACATATAGGAATCTCCTTAAATATTCTACCTCTAAGACAAGGCAACAACGCTTTGGCGTATAGATATTCCCCATCCTCTAACATCCAAAAGCAACAAAAGAACTCCTATAGCAAACTCAAGAAGGGCCTCAGTGGTTTATAGTGGAGAGAGAAAAAAGCAAATAAATAGCAAAGACCTTCTTGGGCATATATGGATTCTAGAAAAAGTTATTAAAATCTCAGCAATGGATACTTTGGCTTCCATCGTATCAATAATAACTTTAGGGGAGAAATATGTTGCAAGTGCGAGCAAGCTGGGAACTCGTGACACATCTAATGATTGTGCTGGCGACAGCAAAGAATCTATATTAGTCAAGTGCAAACACCAAAATGCAAGAGATCTAAACAATACCTTGCTTGAAGCGGATAGCATAAGTAGCCCCGAGATTTCAACTATTTAGCTATCTCACATTTACCAAATTTTTAATCTTAGCTTTCCTTCTATAGGATCATGTGACAAAAAGAATTCAAAATGTCATTGGCTAATTTCTTTTTCCCAACCTGATTTACCTCGTGATTTTCGGTTTAATTTTAGCTCTCTATTTTGAAGTTTTTCCTCCTCGATTCTTGTAGATATACTTTGCATTCAATTCATCTACCTCTCATTCTGCTTTTAGACCATTTTGAAGCTTTTTACCTCTAATTTATAGCCCAAGTATTTAACCTTTTGATGGTAACATTGGGAAACATGCCAAGTGTTGAAAAAAATGAATTTAGTTGTTTGACGTAATATCTAGGACACATAAATCCTTACAGTATTTTTGCTATTGGACAATTTAAAAAGCTGGTATTCCTCGAGAATTCGGTTTCTCGAGTACTGCTGGTGCTGTACCCAAGGTCGCCAACCTGTGGCTCTTGTTGTTATATATATGAAGTTAAGATATACTACATACCATAATAATAAGAAAACTAACCCTTTTCTTCTTTATATTGTCAACGCTTTCATACCTACTTATCTTTGCAAAATGTATGCAAACTAAAAGCACAACACGCTACTTAAGGTCATGGGCGACAAATTCCTTGTATAATAATAATAGTGCATATAGTTTCGTAGGCTATAAGTGTGTGGTGGGAACTCAATTATAAATATATGTACGCAAGAAACACCCTATCGCGACTACTTATTTTTTAAGCGATATAAGTATCTGCTAACCTAAACCATGACTACTTTTATCATCTTGTCGCTATAATTCATTATTTATTATATTCTCCGCCTCTTCTTGTTTATATTCTCGAGCATGTTGCACTGCATTACCATCAGATATAGCGCTTAATTGATGGAGGACAATATAGACTGTGGTTACCTAATAGTAAGGTTGAAGAATCTTTAATTGAATATTACCAGAGCGTGACGTGCCAGCTATGTTGATCTTTTATTTTTTCAATGCGTAATTCTAGGCTTAGCAAGACGCCGTATGATCTTTAAAACATAGTAAATTTGAGACTACTATTTTTTCATGTGCATCTGTTCAGGGCACAAAGAAGACACGTAAAGGATTTTAAAACATGGGAGATCTCCCTCATGTCCATTAGTGTCTCTTATCGATCTTCATCATATAAAGATCTTCTACCAGGACACCGTAGTTCTTTATAAAGTTCGCGTCCATCCTGGTTTCCCCTTATCTGATCTTCCATATTGTATAAAGACTTGCCTGAAATGTAAGCATTATAAGCAATGGTTTCATCCTCCGAATGCCCTGTGTTGTTCAAGCCTCTCCCCTCTCAAGGCGGCCTCCTCTCGATTTATAGCCTCAAATGTAGGCTTGAGTCTTCAATCGTACCGGAGTACCGCCCTACTTCCACCAAATGTGACTTCTTTCTTCTCTGCCTCAGATATGAAAAGTGTGTCATAGAATTTTGTTTGTTTTCCCCGAAAGGGTTTGTAGAATCTCTCATGTAGCTTCCGTGAGCGTTCCTTTTTAGTCTTATTTGTCGCCTTGGATGTTCAAAAATCTCTATCTTTTATTCTATTCAATTGTATTAACAAAGGTGTCATATGGAATGTAATATAGTGGGGGATACTTAACGCCGCTAAAGAAGAACGGTTCTAAGACTTCACGTGAATGTGGACTCTAGACTTCAATTACCATTGTCGGCCTTCAAATGGTTATTATCGCGTTTAGCGCTAAAAGCGAGAGTGGACCAAATATGAAATTTCCGTTGTCTCAAGAATGGTTATGGATGCGCATACATAAAAAGTGGCATTCTCACTATCAAGTAGGAGAAATGGGTATGGTTGCACAAAGATGTGCCCCAAAGACAAGAAATCTCGCTTATTGTGCCGCCTAAATGCTTAAGTGATTGCCATACTTGTTTCGAACATCGATCATAGTACATACATCTTTCACTATATAAACAAGAAGCAATATTGTTGATTGACAAGCCCGCTTGGTTTGACTTAGCAACACCGCATTTTATCCATGTTGGTCTAAGTAAATTCACCGCATCTCGAATTCTTTAGTCACGGCTTCCTTTAAATTTTCAGTTTACTTATTTAGACGGCGGTCCACAAATTATTAGCTATTCATTTGAAATTGGCTCCAATCCCCATTTAACAGATAATCGCGATATATGGCTTGTAAACGGTAATAACTTCTATTAAGTGTCAAGACTCAACAAAGAGCCGTAGAAAATTCTAGCTTAGGGCCAGTGATCAATAATGCACATCCATTATTGATAAAATGTTGTTACCATTTTTCCATATCCGACGTCACAAAACCGTTTCTTTACACGCATCAATTTATCAATATTTATGTTCATGTAGGATAAACAAAATACCATTGGTAGATGGCAGAACCGGAACGAGACGCGACATGCTTTACTGTATTCGAAGTCGCCACCGTCACCAGATCTTTTATGCACTGCCGTAAGAGTAAAGACGTGCATTCAGTCTCGGCTAGGTATCGCAGACACGCCGATAGGAATGTCGCTTCATTGGTCCTATAAATATAATTCGTATTCCGGGTAGTGAAAAGCTACCATGGACCTGAAGGCTACTGTTCGCTTCCATGCCTCAAGGTCCAAGTATGAATTAATTATCACATATTATTATTATACATATTATATTAGAAACGTAAAAGCTTAATTACTAGTCCGTATTTCTACACCACATCGAAAAGAGAATGAAGCACCGATTGAAACATGTAAATGATAAGGATGTTGAAGAAAACACGTAAGGTAAAACCGCACCGTGATATGTATCAAGAACCAAGCACTCGTGACAGAGACTCATGAAATCATAGGACGAAAAATGCAATCAAGGCATATAATTAAACCTAAGCAGAACTCAGTATATGGAACTTGTGTATGCCAAAAACAAGAGAGTATGCATCTCAAGTTTCACCGCAATCGCTTTTGGCCTCCTTCGACATACTTTCCATTAAATGCTGCCAATCATTTGCTCGAGCAGCGCCCATCGTTTAGCCTAAGGCGTTCTATGTTTTAATTCAACTGTGAGGGAGTTTAATCAATGGGTAAATATCAACCGAGGAGTTCTATGACACAAGACTTAGGTTTTCAAGACTGCTAGGCCTTGTTGGGCTCGCCACAAACGATAATTTCAAAGGTTTTCAAAGAAGTGAAAGACCATCTTTGTGTCCATATATGCAGGGTTTTATTGACAAGAAGGCAATCTGAAGCCTCTCGATGTCAGCAGAAACATGGTTCTATACTCCAAGTCTCCATTTGGGCAAATGACTTCTTTGGAACTTAGTGCCTGAATGCCTCTGCCATCAAGTCTTATAGTGAATGGACTCTCCTCATTTCGCTTCAAGAGGGGGCCATCAATCGATCTGTAATTCTGGTTGGTTCTAGTATGAATCTCTCCTCGCAGCCCAACCCCAACTCGGCCAATTCCACTCTCTCTGCACTCCCCGTGATCTAACCTCTGGGACACTATGAGCCACAGACACCAATAAATCAAATGGATTGAGTGCGAATGGCTGTGCATGAACCACCACAGACAAAATTTCACCCCATGCCTCCGCCACGCCCACCTAGTTTCCGATCTCTAATTCAACTTCATGGCATGACACCAACCGCCCAACCGGGCCATTCTCCTCTCTATTTGGGCCCCTGCCAGCCTCTTAGGATTGGGTTCAACGCACTCCCTCGCCCAAGCTCATCAAGCCCATCACCCTAATCATCTCATGCCATTTGTTCCGAGGGAGAAATGTACAGATCTCTCAATATTTCATGGAGCTGGGACACAAGTATCAAGTAGCTTGTCAAGGACTTGCGCCACATTCAAAGAAATCCAATCGGGATGGTAGGAGAATGAGACGATGCTTTATATGCCTGCATCTGACATCCGGGACCGAGGCTGCCTCCCCTGAAGGGTAACGCTGGAAATTCTACACAGATTGAGTACCGCTGTGTTGATGCTGGTGATTCACCGAGGCCTATATTATGCTGATGCGTAGATTCGTGACCGGCGTCGAATCAGGTTGATGCAAGTAGACTTAGGTCTCACAACCGGAATGCCACCATACGTGGTTCAAGTAGCCCCTGCGCCGCCTTCACCGTGATGCCCTGGCGATTGATACATCAATTCCAATTTTGCTGAATAGGGTTATAGAGACTGATGCAAGGGACGTATTGCATTTGAGGTAGCAAGGAAATTTACCGGTGACAACGCATGTTCCTCGCTGATCGAATTGTGAGTGTCGCCGGGTGGGAGCAACGCTGGCCCCTAATCGGGCCTCTGGCTTCACCTTCTCGCTGCTCGGCCTGCGTAGATGCGCTTGAGCTCCGCCTCCATATTCTTCAAATATGATGGCAACCGCACCTAAAGGGGACTGCATTCTCTATAGGTGATCTTTCTCCGTCGCCGCTTGTGCAAGCCGTTGTATCTAAACTCAGAGTATGGCGCTCGCCAAAGATAAGAAATGGCAGCTTATCGGAGGAGGAGCACTGATATTCTATCCATCGGCCTTCCAACCCCGCGGATAGGTTATGTTCAGAATATCTCACAATAGCACTCAATATTCTCTTAGCATCCATGAGCATCTTCACCCTGCTTGTACTCAGCTTTTTGCCTCTGTGTTTTCTTTTGGGCCTTGGCCCTTTGCCCTTTCTTTGTATGGGTCCCATAACCCTTGGTTTTCGACGATAAAAAATTTATCTTTATTTTATCTTAAATATTTGACTTTTACTAGGTTTCCCATTCAATGGGACTCAAGTCGATAATCATAGAAGAAGCTTAGAAACTGTTCTCAACATTGACTAGGATGAGAATTTCCATATGGATTTGTTGTATCATTTAATGTGATGTAAATTATCATCCAAAACATGATCCTACTTATCAGTAAAAGGTTTAAAGCAAACAACTCCAAAATAATCCTATCGAGGGACATGGCCACCAATAAGATAGACTTCTTGGCATGTTAAAAAGGAAAAGAATAGTATACTCTACGATCAGAGAGTCGGGTATGACATTTTGATCTCTCAACAAAGTTTCTTCTTCTCTGGCCTCCGAAGGATGAGATTTTCAGGTCTTCCCATCACGTTATTCATATAAAATTAGAAAGTTATAGCATTCAACCGACTTGAAGAAATAAATTCCTGACTAGAAAAGCAGATCTCGAAAGATTCTAATCTAGTTTCTCAAATCACTAAAGAAGCTAGCAATCGCATTTGGGGCAAGGATTGAAGTAAATTCAAAATGTCGAGTACCTACTAGAACCTGATTGAAGGCACACATAGTCAGTCAGACACAAAGCTTAAGAATAACCATTTTAATTTCCCTTTGAATTTCCGTCACTGCCGATGAAATCGTAAATGATCAAAATAGCATCCACTCTACACAAAATCCCACCTCGACTACGTAGGCGCAAGTGCAAAGCAAGATCAAAGCAAATGTAGTAAGATCAAAGCAAGTGCAAGAATCGCCTTCCCCAAAACCAAAGCTCGCCACAAAATAGACCACTTAAAATCAGATATCTCCGAGGCATCTCCAAAGATATTTCTCCACTCTATTGTGGTTAAGAGGTAAAAATAAAAGCCATCAATCGCTTTAAAGACCCGATAGACCTAATTCAAAAGCACTGGGGATTTGCTTCCTAGCTTAACATCCAAATACACCGCCGCCTATTGATGAGGAAAGAGATTGAGTTTCATTCAAGGTGGGCGACAGAAAGATCGCCACGCATCACCTTGTTCGTCGACACATACCGCCGACATAATCGAAAGCAAATTCTGGGTGAAAGCATGCTAAAAATACACAAATGAGAACATCATTAGGAAGGTCCCAAAACTACTTAAGTTATCCCGCAGGTGGGCTTGTCAGTTATATATTAAGTTTTAAGTGACCACCTTGCCTTCGGATCCTTGCTTTTGGAGAGGTAACTCAAAATATCATGAAGATCAAACCTTTCAAGAGGACTTCTTCATGTGCATCTTGCAACCCAATACGCTGTAAGCCCTATGTGCCATATATTTTCGCCTGTGAACGTACTTTTCCTTTAATAAGATCCGCAGATTCAAAGGATTTGTTTCTCGTGATTTCCAATCACAACAGATGAATTGGGGCAGCGCAGCTTTGAGGAGAAGCCCAGCAATTATGAGTTGACCACAAGGAACATGGCAAGAGAACATCTAGTAAACCACAACATTGCATCTCTTCTTTCGTTCGAAGCCACCACCCAACTCTCAGATTTTGACATCATTTTGGAAAGAAGCTTTATGACCACAAATGATGTCGATCCCATACCAACTTTTCCGATTTTCTACCAGAATGTAAATCAAGGGGTCAGCGGTTTTAGAATCATGCTAGCACTTTGCTTTGGAGTTACGCTAGCACTAGATTTTAGTCCATTATCACCAAAATGACCTGCCTTTCTAAGCTCGTGATCTAGAATACATACTTCCCGAAGTTCATCGAGTTCGGGCAGGGGATCCCGTGTTTTTATACGCTCATCCAGATCCGTGAGGTCAACTCTCCTCTTCACAACCCAAATCTTCATCATAGCCCAAATGAATGGCATATAAAGCGCCTGCCCTCAACACAAACACAAACATCCGGCCTCTACCTTTTAATATACATTCCGCTTCCAATTAAAGCCTCCACTTCTGGCTTAAAGGGCTTCCTTCAAACCCTCTAAGCCATGAGAATTTCACCTTTTCTATCCTAACTACACCTCATTAAAGTTTTGGGGTCTAATAACAATTCGCACTGTGACTTGATCAAGCAATTATGGTGCTTTATGCCATGCTTACCGCCATACCATATGCCGGGCCCTTTGCTGTAAGATCCAAGTTGCCGGAGCAAAAAGTCCTTGTTGTCAAACATGGTGGAAGTGAATATCAGATATATCTATCGTATTAGTAAAAATCGCTGAATCAACATTACCACAAGCCATAAATGAACTTAATTAGATCTCCATACCCATTGCAATAGATAGTTTTCTATTTTGCGATAAACGCCAAAAAACTACAAGAGCAATAAACCAGTTGGTTACCGCGAAATTCTCAAGAACTAATGCAAATACAAATCTTGAAATTCAAAAATCCTTCACAACATTCACATTGTGGAAAACATGGTTCTTGGACTTTTGCAGGTAATTCCAGACAAGATATGCTTGTTTGCCACCATTTGTCTACAAAATAAACAAGTGTTTATTGTTAACGAACCAAGCATTTAAGCAACTGGAGGTATCAAAAGGGACAAACGCTTCGTAATTTGCACGCAAGAAAACCACCCGAAAGCAAAGTGCCAAAGGTGAGTTGTCGATATATGGATCAAATAACCGGCCTCGCAGGCTTCCATCAAGTGCGCCGCTTAATGTGCTCATGCTCTTCCTACTTCGCTGTTCTATATGTCAAATTTAAGGTATATAAGGTGGATATCGAAAGCAAGCCGCATAAATTGACCCTTCAAATGTTAGAATAGAGCAAACGTAAGATCCTTTTTAAGACCTTTCTACTTTCTCCCCGCATATGGCAAATCACCATGAATGTTGTGACGCCAAAAGAGAGCCAACAACACACCAAGATGGTAACGCCGATATTGAAGCAAAGCACGCAGCGGGCAGCTAAAATGTAGCCTTGCTCCTCTAATAAATGAGCAATACTTAATGCAATAGCTCCACTTCCAGCTCCGAGGTCAGCCCAAATCCTTCTCAAGCTCAAGGACTCATTTGAAGACATGAAAACTCAAGAAGAAAAAACAACTGGCCCTAATTTTTAGCAAAATCAAGTTTTACAAACAACTACCATTACTTTCAGAATTGACTATGTTATGATCACGAGCCATTGGAAGGGATCAGAAGAACCACGAATGGAGGGGATGCAAGAGAAAAAAATCCACCAAAGCGTATATGGGTTACTTAAGAGGAGAAGAAAGAGGAGGGAAGGAGGAGGTTTATGGTTTGAAGAGGCTCGCCACGCCATATACCAATTATGTGCCATAAGCTTCCCTTAACGCCAGTAATCGATCTCATTTGATCCAGCGTACCCACCTTTTGGTTTTGCCTTCATTTCCTAACATGTGCTACAACATCTGGCCTCTGTTTTACTTGTCTATTGTTGTGGTATCTTTGACATTGCACACAAATGCAGCCCGCTTTACTTTGTGTTCCTCAGCAAGTATTGATCTAGTGCAATTTTTCAAACGCAAAAGCAAGGGCCGCTTGCTTTCTTACTTCTTTGTTACAGACAATTCTTGTAGATTTTTCGGTAGAGTGTTTCCAACTTCTCTTGAAGGATGCTCCTTTTGCACAGCGCCATTTATCTTTCCCTTGTTCAACTTCTTTGTCCAAGCCGTAATCCCAATCTCATCCGCGACATTATTTTCCAACCAAGCTTCTTCCTCGCGGGGCTTCACTCTCACTGCAATGCATCATGGTGTAAAATCTCATCCGTGCTCCATGCTCTCCACTTACCGTAATGCTGAAACATCGATCCGAAGTTTCGCGCCAGTGGGAAAAGGGAGGGAGAAGGGCGCACGGGCTTTCACGCCCGCTGAAGCTTCTCAGCGCGATCAAAGTGCTTAAACGCCGCCAAAGTTGTACCCCAATTAGCTTATTTTACACCCTTTTATAGCCCAAATAAACATTTTGTGTTTCTTAACTTTTCTTTTCTTTTTTCTTTTTTTTCTTTCTTACTTTGAAGGACGCCAAACTTATTCAATATCCCAAGAAAGTACATGCATAATTGCAGCGCGTGAATAAAATCTCAAAGATACAAGAATAATCCAATCGAGTGGAGCAATATACAAGAGATGATATACCCAAAAATTCCATTAAAATCAAGCGCTTTCTTATCGTATAAGCCGCAAATATAGGTACGCTTCTTTATTAATCTATCTCTGCAAGGCCAGAAGAAACTTAGTCGTGCTGAAGAAATTGTTAAGCCCCCTCAAGATATACCCGCCGCTTTTCCAGATAGACTACACCAAACTCAACTCCGACGCTAAATGAAAAGCCTGGCCACAAGTAAATGTTCCGGCGGAGGGATAGATCGCAACAGCACCTCACCGCTAGTCAAGGTCACATGAAAGAGACATAGCAACCACAACCAAACCGCCGGAATTGGTAGCGTAGAAAACACACCAGAGTTACCGCTACACAACAAGGCAAAAGTTCCGAATACCTGGAATAAACTACGAACTTCAACATATTAACCCATAGACATCTATGAAGGGTCTCAGCCACCAAAGGTATAAACTTTGGGATGAAGCAATTTATCCCAAGTCCGTAATCCATGTTCGCCTAATCGGGAGGGAGGGAGAAGACGAAGCCGCCAACCCGACAATGTCAAAGTCCACCGCCTTCTCGATATAAAGAATGCACAAGCCGCTGTGCATTAACACCTTTGGGGACCAATCCAAATAGGTATATCGATGGTTGGGAGGGAGTGGTCGTATAATATTAGCCACCTCTTTCCAAATAGCTTATCCCATCGAGATAGCATAAACTTAGTCCGAAAAAGCATCCTATCATAACAAGTGACCGTACCATACCAAACATCAATCGCGGAGAATCCCAAATAAGCCTCCAAGCAATGCCTTTTGAGTCAATGGATGTACCGTAGGCACATGAGGCATAAGGATTATTGAGAGGAATCCGGCCAAAGATGGACCGCTTAACCGTATGCAAGCATTATGATTGATTTGAACAAGGCTCGAATCGCCTTCCAAGAATCTAGGGAAGCACTCAGGATATGGGCTTAAACTAAAAAGAGACACCAAGGAAGAGTCGCTTAAGTTTTGGTTTCCAAAAGAAACACATTGCCCAAGTGCTTGCATAACCAACTCCTATTCTAAAGTGAGTGGACTATGCCTACCGCTGTGAAAGTAAATGCATGAACTTAGAGATTATAACTTAGTAATTTATAAGGCAAAGTCAATCATACTCTAGCCTACCCTCAAGAAATCTTGGTTTGATACATGTGGACCAAGCAACCTTCATAACTACACACATCTCAATACCAAATTTCAAAATGAAGTGTTGCAAACAACTGCTTAAGTAACCTTCTAAAATTTTGATTGTGATGCCAAAGACTACAAACGCCATATAGACATGAGCGCTTATTATCCTCCTCGCCAAAGCTGCAGCTTAGTCAGATTCCATCATAAAAAGATGCTTACGCAAGCCTTCAACTATAACATCCCATGCATCCGAGGAGGAATATATATACCTACGTGAATGCCTAAAGAGTAAATCAAAGCTTTTACCGCCAACTATCCGCAACAAGAACCCCTTGATTCCAATGAGAAAGAGTCCACCGAAGCTTAGCATTTTGAAGATTATCATCCTCACCCACTAGAAGAGAAATGTATCATCAACATACCGGACATGCAGACTCTTGAGATCCATCCTCCATAGTCAAACCATGAATTTAACTTGTGTGGCTTGCATATCCTCAAATACGGTTGGTAATACTTTTCAGGGCTTATCAGACTTGGCAGGCTATCTTAATGAGACGCTTATAAGCATGGTTCCCTTGGATAAGCTTATCAATTACTGATCACACATGCCTTTTGTTTTACTTCTAAAGATTAGATTCATTATTTATAACAAAATTTGCAAAACCTTGCAATAAGAACCGAACACCTAAGAATGCCGATATCAAGTAAATAAAAAGTCATTGAGATTCAATTATGCAACCGAAAAAGTCGGGCCCTTTCGATTTTCCCATATGTCCTCTTCAAAATACTTGTGTACAACATGGAAATAGGGCTCCAAATTTTGTTTGAGCCTTAACTACGCTACCAAGGTATGCTGTCCCTAAATCTAGAATGAAGCCGGAAAGCTAATTTCGCGGACAAATAAAGTTCTTAGAGGTTACTCCCAACCTAGAGGGCTTATTTTCAGGTGCTATCTTTAAAAGAAAATATGGCACCGGGCCAGAGTGCAAACATGCATAGGTCTCAAAGAAGGAGCTGGCCGAGAGGGCTACCGCTTGTCGCTATAGCCGCAGCCTCCGCCTACGTGAAAAATGGCTTAGAAAGAAGAAGGGGGGGCAAATCAAGCCTCATTTCTATGTTTTGGGGCATAACCCATCTGGCCCCACTTCTTCTCGCGGGTTGCGACCCACCCTAATTGTCAGCCAACATGGCCCCACCACATCGAAGTGGCGCGTGGTCCCACCTGGCCATTATGGAAGTGGTATGGTGGGCAGTATGCCCCCATGGCCACGTAAGCACTTTGAGAAACAAATTATCATCGTCTCTATTGTTGTCGCATCTAAAATTGAACCAAGAAGCAATCTCAAGAGAATTTAAAACATCTCAAGAAGCTTTAAGAGTAGGATTATCGCGACTTTATTGTTTTTCGATCATTGATCCAAGCATAGTTCCATGAATATGCCAAAATAAGGCCGGAATACATACCAAATTTTAATGTATAAGTTCATACACTTCATACTTAAATACGATATACATACATGGTATACTTAATTCCATATAGATAAGAAATGCATGAACTACTATCAAGGTATTCACAGCTAATGCATAACAAGAAACGACCGAAAAATGATAGGAAGAAATACGAAAGTGAAGAGGTGCCATTCAATTAGCCCTCGAACAAAAATACATTTTCAGCCAGGTTGAGTCTTCCCGACCAACCTCCCACCCACCAAACCTTCGGCTATTGCAAACGCCTCGGATTCTAGAAGTTTCCGTGACTCCAAACTTCAAGGATTCATAAACCAAGTCCACATAGAAGCCCTCGTAAAAGCCTCACAAAAAGCCAAGCATAAATAACAGAGTAGTTAAAGCAGCGTCAGATCCTGGCCAGCCTTTCTCCGCTCGGGCCTCACCTCGTGAGCTCTTCCTTCACGCTCTCACCCCTCAGCCTCCTCTCACTGAATAGACCTCCTCTCAGATCCTGGCCTCTCGCGATCGTGGAAGGAGGCTCCAGAGGCAAATGGAAGCAAGATCACCTATGGCCGCCATCTCCTCCAAAGATATGGGGGGCGAGATCTGTCACCGCCACGCCCACGCACCTGCCAATAATCTGTAATAGAAAACCATAGGCAGGCCAAAAAAAAGTTTCACAAAACCCTAACCCCAGTTCTCCTGCAAACCATTGCCAAACCTTAGTAATAATTAGATAATTTGGGGAACTCGGCGAAGTGAATGTTTTTGAAACATCTTAACCATTGCTTTGTGCCTAGCTCCGAATTAAAAAGCCACAAAAATGTCTATAAATCTTGCCATATTCTTTTATAAAGCTACTTAGCATCACTACTACCATGGACAGCAGCGAGCAAGACGTATATTGAAGTACCGATGGCGGGATTTAGAAGCGCCCTCTAGTAACTTTCGCAGGTCCTGGGTTTGAGCCTGGCCCTGGAGGTATGAAGGCTGTCAATTTTTTTCAATTCATAAAACCATCCTTACTCTGACAAATCCAGGACTTATCCCCAGATACTAAAGCTTCTGAAGAATAATCTGCGAGTATTAGTCATCGGTGCCGGTGGTCTTGGATGTGAGCTGTACAGCTGATCTGGCACTCCTCGGGTCTGAAATATTGATGTTATTGACATGGACACTATTGACGTATCCAATCTCAATCAAGTCGCTCTTTCAGGTGTCAGTTGTTGTGAATGGCATGGAGACCAGTTTTTATCATTCAAGATGCATAATGTTGTTGAAAGTGTTCAAATCCTGAAAATTTCCACATTCTCTTACGCTTGTAATTGCAAGCATCAAATCTCCTCCTGGAAGATAAAGACAGAACTGCTATATCTCCGTACAATATATATTTTTGCATTTCACTGCATTAGTAATCTGGTATAAGATTAAGTCTTATATTTTGCCAATGTGTTAATACACAGTACTAATTTAGCTGCTCTTGTAAAGGTACGCGGTCAAAAGTTCGAGCCAGTAATAGTACTAAACCCAGAGCATCTGTGTACATGCAAAGATGGATCACACATTGCTCACAAAGTAAGCAGCAGATGGTTAACGTATCTTCTTGCTTTATATGGTTAACAATAGATCAGCTGGAAACAGGCCTGACTACTAGAAGGCAGCAGCAGTGCTCTGGATTATTTTTGCATGGGGCATTGTTAATGGTCCATCTCCTCATGCGATTTTCAATGCGCAATAAAATAAAGAATCATTCTTTTTAAAAAAAAGACAATATTTAGAGAATTTGGAGACAGGAATTGCAGAGCTATTAAAGCAAGAATATGTCTGGGGCTGAACGGATTCTTGATGGTTTCAAGGTAATCTAACCTTCCTATTGTTGCATGTCTCGTGTGTATGTTAAGACATAACACATTTATGTTAGGCTAACAATTCCTAAGTCAAAAACAACAGAGAAACGTCAGATTGGGGAGAAGGTAAATGTAAGCCAGAATAGCAGGATGAACCAATCATGAGGAAATTTCTGCAAATTGTTCATTTTGCAACTAAAGGGATGTGTTGCTACTAGTAATGTAACTTGGAGATAGTGCTTTTATACAGGACTTTTATGTAGGAAAGCTAAGCTGGAGGCTGCAGCCTCCTGTGAGTGATGCAACGGTGAAAGGGGTTACAGCAGTGACCCCACATTAGATCGAGGGAGAAGGAAATGGATTTCTCATCGAATCGGGGCCAATTGTACTTGGCTTAGATTCTCTTGAGGCAACGGAGAGTTATATCAATTCGGGTAGTCTGTAGCTTCTAGGGTACCATGCTCAAAACTCTTGATGCTATGTACTTTGAATGCCAAAGTGATGGTTTCATTTAACCCCAGGTATCAAGTAATATTCGTGGGCCAGATATCGTAACTGAAGATTAGATAAAAGAAGCAGAAGAATTCTGCATTTGAGGGCACACTAGACAAACATATAGGCACAGTAACGCTTATACTTTTGATGGCATTTGTTAGCTATAGTGCAAAAAGTTGTTCCCCTTCTTCTATTGAAATTCTGTTATTTTTCTAAAATCAGCAGATCAATCTGCTGCTTAAACTTCCATCGCGGGTGTATGTTCCTGATTCTCATTGCTTTCCTTTGAGAACTATACCTTGTTTCTAGGAGGAGCCAACTCTGCAGTAATACTTCCATTTCCTGGGGCCTTTTCTTCTGTTGCAGACTTCTGTCTTTTTAGAACTATATCTTGTTCCTAGGAGCCGCTAACTTCTGCAGTAATGCTTCCATCTTCTGGACCTCGGCTCTTGCAAAAAAAAATTGCGGTATCCCATTTTTTCATGCAGTCAATTTGATATCTTTTGGCCTAATTTATCTTGTATTTCAAACATTGGTTAGAGCATGACGGCGGGTCAAATGGGTTTTCGGGCATTCTTTAAAGAGTATGATGGATGGTACGCCTGATTATTCCACAATCAAGCCACGGTTGATGGGGGACTGAGGGTTTTGAAGGGCATGCTCGCTAAGTATTTTACCTGGTGTTACCATGTTTTCATTGCGCTGTGGCTTCTTTTCCCACCCCAAGTCACGTTTCTCTGGTGTACGCAGACACCCCGGCCACCGGTTCATTGTATTGAATATGTACATCCTATCCAATGGGGCCAGGTAAGGTTCTGTCTTTTACTGATGAAATGTTATCATTCACCTTACATATTATCTGTTTATTCTTTTGCAGGACAGGACAGAGGAATCATTTGATTCCAATAATCCAGAGCATATGAAATGGATCATGAGCAGGTATTCGAAAGCCTACATATTTTGTGTGTCTTTAAAGATATCAATTTTTGCTAATGGTAAGTTTCGTACGCGAGGCACTTAAAAGAGCAGAGCAGTTTAACATATGGAGTGGAAATATTCTTTGACACAGGTTCAGCATCAACGCCTCTTGCATATTTAGAAATTCTATGAAATACACAGGACTGGATAAGACTTCAATTTGGAAACAGTCAATGGCACTCGTCATTAGATGTAGTCTGATATTAAAATGCTATGCAACAAAAATTTACTGCTTGATTGACCTGTGACTTCTCACTCTGAGCTAACGTTTGAACTATTTTTCAGGGTGGTGAAGAATATAATACCTAAGTATTGCATCTATAAATGCACTATTGCTGCCATGTGTTCTTTGAAGCACTAAAATTGCAATGTGCAGTAAAGGGATGGATGTTCATACAATGTGGGTACCCCTTCATAGTTACTGTCTGGTCATTTTGCAAAGAAGACAGTGGCCTGCAACATCTGGTGTGTGTATACTGCATAGTTTCTATGACAAAGACCCAAAATTGCATAATATGCAGCCCAGGAGTTCCAGTGCTAAGGTGGATGATTCAATCACATTACAGCAGGTAATCGGCTCGATTAGATGCACCTCAAATGTTTGTTCATTTAGCTTTACTTATCTTCTTGTGTTTCAGTTTATAGACATGTTGCTTGCTGGATCCAAAGGCTTAAAGGAGTAGTTTATCAAAACCAATTTCACATGAAGGAAAAACAATTTGTATATGCAAGCACCCCCAGTGCTGAGGAAATGACTAGGCCAAATCTTCAACGGACACTACTTTGATTAATTGATTCCCAAGTGACCACGACAGAAAGACCCCTTGAATGTCAATGACAAAGCTAACTGGTACATTGCATGTCAGTATCTCATTTTACAACTACCAATGATATGATATTGTTTATGCAACTAGTGTAAAAAAATTTGCTGGGTGTGGAATGAAGATCATATATTCAAGGGCGAGAAGGAATTATTGGCAAGGAATAAGTTTCTAAAGACTCGGTATTGCATTTGATCATGAAATTGTTTCTGCAGGCCAGACTTCAGATGTGGAAAAAAGAAAGTTTTCTTGCGGAATGTCACCAATGTTTGGGCATAGGCCAAGAGAGTAGTGTATATGAAACTATTTTGTTGAGCTGAAGGATTTAGTAGCCATCTGGCTTCACCAAAGAGTTTATATGGTGAGTCCTTGCTAGTGTCCCAGAGTATTCAATCTTATACGATTGATGTTCAGAGTTAAGAAATTGGTCAAAGATTCTCGTATGGCTTAAATGAGATGAGTAAAATAATGCAAATATTAAGGTCTGATGCCGTAATGGTGCTTAACTCGCTTCGCTAAATCTCTTTTTGACTTTGTTTCAAGAAGAGTACTTGAGCACAACCACTTGTCCACAAGTCGACTATGTCGTCATTAGTCAAAGTATCTTTTAACATTACGTTCGTACACATCATGAGACCGTTTTTTTGCAATCTGAATTTTATAGACGTTGAGAAAAAGCGAGACTTGTACATATTAACGTATCTAGCATGGGTGGCCGCCTTTGCAGTTTCGCATTCCTGTTGCCCTTTTGAAAACGGAGGATATTGACCTCTATGGCACTAATTTGTTATGTGCTATTTTGGCTGAAAGGCTGATAGAATAACTTTGAAATTATTTTTCCTATCAACGTCATGATGTATGAAATTCAACAGCCTGTGGCATAACAAATGTCATCCTATGTCATCCTATTCGAAGCTTTGTCATGCCAGACTTGGCAGTAATCTAAGACCACTAGATCTTCAAACAATCAAGAAATAATGGAAGTTTGCTTATTCTCTCAAACAAGAATGGCCAACCTTTACTTTGCTCCCCAACTTCTGTTTTATTATTGCTGCTCTAGGGGCAAACCTCGCTTATGGGTATGTAGGCATATTCGTGTATATGCTCTACATGATGATCAAAGTAAAACTGTCACACTCTCAGAATGTTTCTATTATCCGTACCCCCATTCCTTCTCGCTGGCCAAGGTTCTCTCCCGCTCCTCAGCCTCCGCTTCTTCTCAGCAAAAAGTGCTGTGAAGATGGCTCCATCTTCTTCTCGTGAGTCCTCGAGGGCCCCCGCCGGGCTTCGCCTCAACAGTATGCAATCAAATGTGGAATAACAGAGATGTGAAGAACATGCTTTCATGTTAGAGGGCTTTTTCAAACAGAGTCGATGGTAAGAATAGGTTTCTGGATTGAGCTTCTTCAAACGTAGGCCTGATGTTTCTCGCTTAGTTTTTAGCGCCATCAAGTTTGTGGCGCTGCCACAAAGAGATCCTTGAATTAGCAATGGAGCTTGCATCTTCTTCTCCGTAATTGTTTTACACATTTCTATCAACAGGGGAATAACAGAGGATGTAAATATGAAATATGCCTTTCATGTTAGAGGGCTTTTTCAAACAGAGCTCCGATGGTAAGAATAGGTTTCGGATTGAGCTTCTTCAAACGAAATGGATAAAGTTTCTAAGTTAGTTTTAAGTTTTTATCCGCTACATCAAGTTTGTATGTTGCTACTAAAGAGATCTCGAATTAGTAATGGAGCTTGTATCTTCTTTCTCCTTAATTAGTTTACACACATTTCTATCAATTTGTGGATAGAGGCTCACTTTATCATTGTGATTGTCACATTTAAAGGACCTGACGGGACTCGAACCTGCCACTGAGTGGTAGCCGTGTAACCTAACCAAAGGCCATTTATGATTTGATGAAACCAAATCACATCACCTGCACTGGCAGTTAATCGTCACAAGGATCTTCATCGCTGCGGAGTAGGCGGGCTAGAGATGGAGTCCCGTAATGGCTTGGGGAATCGCTGGCGGAGTTTTAATCGCCATGGCGTAGAACCCCTCAATTCTCTCTTTGGTTTCCTCTTTGATGCCATTTTTTCTTCTATAGCTTGCAAATGGAAATCTTATATCCATTGACCTTCGTGAAGGTCTACTTCTTGGTAATTTCTATTCCCTGCTTTTTCTATTTCATTATACATGGTACGTAATTTAATTTTGTGTCCTTTTATGGTGGCCTTATTAGTAAGGTGTATAAGCGCAAGATACACAAGATGCAATTTTCCTCAGATAAGGTAAGAACAGGTAAACTATTGTCTTTGTAAAAATCGCGAAACTAGTCTCTTCTCGCTTCTAGTTGCTAAACCAAGTTAAGCTTTATAAAGTATCTAAGAATCGTTGTGTTACGCCTTTTACTTTTCCTTTGTTGCACTATATAATTAGAAACAAAGAGAAGCAGCAAGTCAATACCGTTAGTTAATCAAGTGAAGTTAGCTCTTTTTTCTATGCAATAAGCGACACCTTCTAATTACTTCATTCCACGCTGAGATTCGCCCTGAAAGTCGCCGCGATAGGCATGCTCGCAACGCTATCAGAAATTCCGTATCCAGGGAATCTTCATGGTGTATGCGTTTCATGTGAGAGCGCTGGAGTCCTTGAGTGGGAGCAGCTTGTTTTTGTATGGGTTGTACATGTTGTTCTTTTGAATTGCATCCGCCTCAGAGTGCAGTATTTTCCATTGTGGTGTATTTGCACTTAATAAAGCAAAGATTTCGCTTACAGTTTCCTGAAACCATGTCAGTTTCAACTTTGGTTCATATATACCCCTTTGGTAAACCATGCCGGGTAATCTAATATATAGTAACTTCAAATGCTTACCTTGCCGGAAAACACGAAAATAGCGAAATATATTGCCAATGGTAACGGAGACATGGCGCATTGATAATGCTTTTATGCACACTCATTCCCGCAAACCAAATCATACTTTTTATCGAAATGCCAAAGCTTGAAGTCTTGTGGTAAAATTCATCAATTGGGTGGGGTGAAAAATATCCTTACTCTCGTTTTGGTTGACCTGCCGCGCAGGAACTTCCCGCTGAATCACTAACCCTCCCGCCTGCTATCCGCATCTCCGCCTCATATCCGCATCGCCTGCTATCCAGACTGACAGTTCTTATTTTATACCTTCCGCTTAATCAATGCTCATAAATGCTTTGACAATCACTAAATCCTTTATTCTACGCGACGGAATTACAAGGAATTGATCCCGCGGGGTGGAATCAATGCGATACCGTAATATTCCTCGTAGAATCACTACACGCATCATAATATTCTCCCCTCAGAGAATCAATACCGCTAAGAAATATTCTCTCTGTGGAATCACTACAGACGAGCAACACATTCCCCCCGCAGAATCACCAGAAATATTCCCCGTGGAATCACCGCCATAATTAGACATTCTCCTCAGAGAATCACCGCTGAGACTATCTCTTCTGTGAAGGAATCACCGAGACCTTTGAATCAGAATGAGGAAAATTGGCAGATGATTCAAATTCGCATATAAGCTCATGGCCGATTCCATAAAAACAGGTTGAGGATGGTTTAAGCTAAGCCTATATTACTTGAAGATCATGAATGACAAACCAATGATGGAGGGTAAAAGCATGTTAGGGTGTCCCTTAAAAAGTATTATTTAGTGACTAAAAGGTACCTAAAAAGGTAGCCGTGGATCGGTAATCGGTACCTGTGATAATATCTCAATATAAGGCATGTTTTAGAACTTTTATATATATATTGATCTCCGTATAGCATTATCTTATCTTAACATTGAATATTACCATGTCCTTGACTTTTATTTTGATTTTTGGTAATAGTTTGTGAAATGAAAAGAAAACGAGAAAGGCACCATCAAGCCTAGTGTATGTATCTTTGCAGGTTCCAAAAGTGGTACACCCCTAACATGCTTTTTACTCCCCGAAAACAACAAGCTGGCTTACTCCATTTTGTCCGAGCATTGTTATGCTCAATTGCCCATAATTTTTCTCGTTGGGGATTTGAACCCCTTACAACATCGCAATGCCCCTTTTTCATGGTCCACCGGCCTTTGAGAAGAACAGAACGGATAAGTTATTCATTCCTTTTCCCAAATTTTCTAAACCTTCACCAAAGACCTTCGGCCCTCAAGTAATGGCTTCCAAATGGTGCCTCAAGCTTGCTTCTCACCCAAAGGCTATACCTTATTTTGCCCCCCGCTTGAGCTACGAGGGCCCAAAACAGAGAACTGCTGCCCTCGCTTTGAGCTACGAGGCCCTAGTTTCACAAAAACGCAAACTCTACCTCGAGAAAAGTGTCCCAAGACCTTACCCGGATAGAAAGTGTCCTTAAGAACCTGATGTCGAAGTTGCAGGCACATCCTCGTGGGTAGAAGAGATTTGGGCGTATTAAGCGGAAGAAGAGCTGGGGTTATAACAAGCTTAACGTTTTAATAGACTACATGAGTCATTTATATTTATGACTCAAATCAAACATCGAATGAATAGAAGGCAACAAAAAGCTTGATCCGTAACAATCGCCCGACGCCCCCGGCAATCATTTAACTCCCCGATTCCGTTCTCTCCAACCGCTTCTTCCAAACTGCCTCCCCTTCCTAACGGCGAAGTTTCTGCAGGGGTTTCCCTTCACCGACCGGCCGCTTCAAGGGCTGCCCTGTTAAAGAATCCTCCAAAACTGCTTTTTCTTCGTCGCTCTTGATTTAGGTCATGACCTAATCTTAGATTAGGGTCCACAAATCCATCCTGCCTTTAATGGTAGAAGAGCTTGGGCCATGATTAAAGCGAATATGATCTTGAGGCCGCATGAATTGGGTTCCTGATTGATGGCTAGAGGAATAAGCGTATTTGGCAATGGAATTCCAAAGCACATCACCTACAAAATAGCTGTACCCCCTCAAGTCAGCCATAGCCTAGCCAAGCTGCCGACTGTAAAAAGAAAATAAAAAGATTAGTAAGAAAAGAAGGAAGAATATAAGGTGAAGCAGCCCCGATCTCCTTACCCGACGCCGAAAGCGTGCTCAGCCATAGCCGAATCGGCAGCTGGTCAAAACCTCCAAGAAGAAAAGGACGAAAATTTGGAATTTTTAGTTTTATATCAAATGGTGATTACGTGGCATGGAATAACAGAGCGGTGGATCTGGCCCCAAGATTCTACCGCTAGGATTCCGCTGATGGTATTGAATTTATTGTCGCATCAAGTATCTAAAATCCTGCCCTAACGGATCCCGCTATGAGGGTCCGGTGGATTCCATGAGAGTATTCAATCACATGGAATCACTCCAAACCGTGGTAAGGGATATTTTCACCCACCAAGTGAGTGAGATAAAATCATCAATGAAAATTGCTGTATTTCCAAATGCAAAAATAGCTATTAAAATATTTACTTATAGTTACGCAGGCGCTGAATACCTGCCATGGTCCAAATACCTGTTACATTGGCAAATCAAGCCACAAAGATTCCGGACATATATTCCCGCCATATATTCATATTTACATCATGAAATCTCACGAAGCTGTTATGAGTATCATTAAATCCTCTAGCCGGAAGCTGATCTCCTTTGAAGGCTGAGTATGGCTGCTAAGTAAGCCTCCCCATTCAGCCTACATAAGGAGTTGTTGAGGACAGGCTTGGCATTTAAGGTGAGAAGCATTTGGCCTTTGGGATCAGCTTGGAGATGACGCAATCTAGTCACCTGAACTTGGAGGATAGGCAAGCATCGAAAGCCTCAGTACGCTATCAGCATTGCACATATCCGGAGCATGGATGTCAGTTATCGGTATCCCTTGCACCGCATCACCCATTCTCGAGTAATCATGCATGGAAAATGGCTGCGTCAGCAAAATCATGGCAGTGGACCTAATAGCAAAGAGATCATATAAATGGGTTCCTCGAGTAGTTTCAATCTCTACACAGAATGGTGTTTCCTACAAAGGAATGCAAACATTCCATCTTTGTGATAAAGTCCCGGAGGTAAAATACATCGCTGTTGGGAAACTTTACCCTTATAGAAAATTCCTAACACTTCCAAAGACATCTCGAATTTAGAATCCAATTTAAGTTACCTACAATACCATCCAAACCGAACTAACATACTTTATATGATTACCACAATGCAAGTTATTTCATTCATTCAGTCCCACTCAGCATTCAAACGCTAAGAAATGCCTAATACATAATGCTACCTCCCTTATTGCACAACCAACAAAGAAACACAAATAGATCAGAAACAGCAGTGGAGCAAATGACCCCTTACAAGAAAACCCAAGCAAAACATGTTTATCCCATTACTGAAAGTGGTTTTGGCAGGGATTTTAAAAAATTGAATTCCACTCTCAGCCCATAGAAGGTTCTGAAGCCCACAGTTCACAAGAATAAAGATCACTTTGTATCTACATGTCACCTCTCCACCACAAAGGACTTCTAGAGACCTACATTCCTCCCAAGTAAATGCCCTAATAAATAGCAGCCTAGTTCCAACCTTAAATACGTAATGAAAACCATGAGGCCCCTACTTGCTTTTTCTTCCTGCACATGACCAAGTAAGACAGCATTCCTGCCTCAGCAAAAAAATACAAATAACCAAACCAAATAATCAGAAAAGAAGTAATATCTGGCCCCATTGACAAGACTCTAGGAATGTCAGGCTTTACATATCCCCATAAGCATTTACAATGATAACTACACAAGCAGGATCCCTTAGCGAATCTAAACACATCAACTGCCAATAAGTTTGATCTTTGCTCCAACAAAAATAGGCTGTTTTACTTATCGGCCCTGAAGGCGATCATCAAGAAGAGCCTTTGTCACATGAACCTTGCACCATGAATTCAGGTCACATGGCTGGATTGGTTTTGCTGGTGCCTTGGTTGCAGAATCAAGCAAATGCTTGTCTCTTCCCACACTCGTAGTATATTCCACCGTTTACGTGAAAGTGTTCACCCAAAGACTGGAAAGCAAAAAGTCCCAAAAATAAATAACCAATAAAAAGAAAATGAGAACATGAACATCATTTTGCAATAACCCGAAGATAACAAAGAATACTCAAGGTTTTATGCCAGATAGAATGTTATCTTGTATTTGTCTCAAACATCAAATCCAAATTATCAAGATTCCTCAGAATCATCCAAAACATATACAATCATTGTTATACCTTGCATTCAAAACTCAGAGATAATACATAAAAAGAGAAATCGAAATCTGACCATCCTGGTACCTCCTCAGAATCAAGAACATCGGCCACATGGCTGCCACATGCATACAGAAGAGGAGGGATGGAGCAGCACTTAGAAGGAGCGCACAAAAGTGTGCCCTCAGCCCAAAGAAAGAAAACCTATTTCGCTCTAGTACCTTCTACCATAGGACTTCAAATGTCACACTAGTATTTTGGATGAGGAATCCGGAAACCCAAAATTATGCATGGATCAAACCGACATCTTGATTTTAATCCACTGTGCATTTCAAAACAGAACCCGTGAGTAATATAGTGTTCTAGAATTCCCCAACGATTGGAGACTATACTCAAGACACCCTTTAAGGCCTAGCCGACAAACGCGTGACTAAAAAGTCATATAAATTTGCAAAACTCCGTACATTTTATTTTATAGCCATTGGTCTTTAAATGCCATTGTTTGTATTTATACCTGAGACAAGTTTGTTGTACTTTTAACATGATGTTTTTTGGTCATGCTTTCTTCAATCAAAGGACTATATTCTGCTAAGATCTTGGACGATGCAAGTGTCCAATCAAAGCAAAAAGGAAGGGTGACTTTATACAAAGAATAGAGCAATAAATGTCATCTCTTTAGGAAACCCCAAGGCCACAATTAGTGACAACAACACAGTTCTATGTCCCACAAACCAACGTGCATAAGGAGTCTATGGAGAAGCAAGCATGCATATGACTGCCTTGTTATGAAGGAGAGCCTACTGATGCCATCATGTTCATCAATGAATGTTCCCAAAGTTTCTAAGACTCACTTAGAACTCTAAGAAAACAAAATTACCGAAACCTAATGAACCCCTCAAGAGGACACGCATGCAGCAACCCTGGTTGTTCCTCCCAAGGCCAAAACATAGAGATCCAATATGATGATGATGAAAACGTAATTTTACAACGATGAACACACTAATTGGCAAATGAGGGAGATGATGAGTCCGAATGGGAAACACCAAAGGAGAGTGACACGCGACAGGTCACAAGGACTTACGAGGCTCATTCGCACTTTCGCCAAGAAGATGGGTATAGTAAAATCTAATGGAACCTTTCCGTGAGAATCAGCCGCGGTCTTCAAGGCGAGTAACAATCGAAAGATCTTCTTGGTCCATACTATGAGGAGTGTTACTAAGCCATTTCCACAAATGGAGTGGCCAGGATTTTACTGCAGATAAAGAATTGATCTATAAATAATTTTACACCAGACCACACTATTATCAAGCCACATGATCACATGACATCATGTATTAGCTGGTCGGCAAAAGCAAAATGACAATCTACACATGTTCCACCAGGTGATATATGCCTTAAAGCCTTGTTAATGGATGAATTTGGGTATATTCTCAAGGTGAATTACAGGAAACATCTTATGGAGCTAGCACTGTACAAAATCTGGCCAAAATGCAACATCATATGAAAGCTTAAGAAGCAAATAAATATCGAATCCTCACTCTAGCAATGAAACCACGCAGGATAAAATAAAACACGCTATATAGATCATAGGCTATCTGCCTTAAAACAAAGACTGTACTGCATTGTAGCATATTGTTTCTGTGTGTCAGCCATTGTTGCTCACATTAATCTCGTGATTTGCAGCATAGTTTGTTTCTGTTTGCTGGTGTTCAAAATATCACATAAAGACCCATTATATATTTTTGTCTAATTTAGGCCAAGCGTATGTTCAAATGGCACCTATGCAAATCTATGCATACACAAAATATCATTTTTAAACCATTGAAGATTCGGGACCATAATATTGCAAGTTTTAGCAATATATATCAATTACATCAACAAAACATTTTACACAAAAAACACTGCTTTACATCACCCACTCAAATGGCGTTTTACATTTACTAGTAATAGCTACTACGAAACATCACAGAAACAAAAGTAAATTGTTGAGCCAATGTAGTTCCACATACCTCTAGTGTGGAGCACTTAACATCATCAAGAAAACACACTTGGCATCATATACAAAATATGCAAGTTGTTCAGAAAGCTACAACTTAAACCCTTGTATTTGAACATCCGAACAACTTCATAATGGCCTTATTATATTAAAAAATCCTCTCGTCTCGGCCTGGGCTCCATAAATCAAACGCATTGCTGGTAAGACTTGCTATTTTGGTGGAAAATCTCTCATTTCTGTTAGAAATAGCAAAAAATTATGGGAAGTCCACATGTATTAGGAAATGTTCCTTTACTCAAGAGGTGGTTTTAATGCGAAACCAATGGGCGCCTACATTAATAATTTATGTTCCCTGCCAATGCTTCACATTTGCATCTTTCCGGTGTTATTTATGCTTCACTGCAACATAACCAAGGCAAAAGTAAAATACAAATAATTTTATTCCTTTACTTTGTAGTTCCATTTCAAATCCAACTACCTACTATGACATGTTTCCTTGGCTTCACTGTGCTGGCAAACTCCCAAGCTAAGAGTTAATCCCCATCTCTTCATTCCCCATTTCTCAAGGCATTAAGTTGGTAGCTACGAGACCGGGCTTGTTTAGAGCACGGGTGATAATACAGAGATGTTGTCATGAGATTCCTACCTAGTTGTAACCTCAGCCTATGATTTACAAATTCCCTGTTACTAATTTTTATAAAGAAAGATATTTATTACGATGTCTCACTTATTTCCAGTTTTGATGTCAAGTGTTAAACCTTTGTGAGAGCCGCTTCAGCCAGCCGCTGATCAGCCGCTGAAGATGGAGGACATCATTTCATTGTCCGCTGACTAAGTGGTGTCATGCCCATTATCTCATAGCATTGTCATGATTTGGTGCCACTTAATATGCATTTTGTTGCTACTCGAGGTAATCATGGGCCAAGTGAAATATCTTCACAACCTGACTCCCACAAACAAACAAGATCTAACATAAAATCTAAACATGAAACACACTTTGAGCCACCTGAGGCAACCCTATCGTACAAAGACCTTGTTTCCACCACAATTATTGAAGCTCCTAGGAGATCACAATTGGTACCGCTTCTGCCTAATACAAGATAGACTAAAATTGTGATATGTTGCAAACATGGTGTGTAGCAAAGCCCTCGATTTCAATGATATGTTTCAAGTTATGTCTTGATTCAACATCAATGTAAGCAAATACTTCAAAACCCTCCCGCACAAGCATTACCTACTTTAGACATTACCTTGCCCAACTAAAGAATTCTTATACAAGAATTCCAAGTAGATTCGGCCATTCAGATACAAAGACACATGGGATTGACATTCATAAGTCTAAACAAAAAATAATTTTGTCACTCATCAAGAGATTTTAGAAAGAAGTTCTTACTTTAAAATGGCTTATATCATGAATGCCATGCCAAAACTTGCCATTGAAATCAGATAGCCATATTAGTCTTTTATACCAAAAATTTGGAAAGCTAAGCATGCTTTTATTGGGATGGTACATTAGATAGCCCCTGAATGCTACGTATTTCATAAAAAGTGTGTAGTTCCAAATTTATGGAAATACCATGTTGTTTTGTTGTTTATTGGAATGATTGGAATTTAGACAATTTGCAACAAATATAATGGTACAAAATCTATGTTTATATCTATCTATCTAATAAGAAACAAGAATAGAATAGAATAAAATAGAATAAATTTTTCATGGCCCACTAGACGATTGGCCTATGGGACCCAAACAAAGAAGAATAAAACGACATCGACAAAAGATTAACCCCCTCCCTCCTCCTAAGGTTTTCAGGAAAACCTAGCAAGAATAAGAAGGCTGCAATGACAAATTGTATAGACAGCTCAACACCGGCCTCTGAGGACACACTGAAACCCATCCAGTCCCCTGGAGGTAAAAGACCCCCAACAAACCCACTGGGACAGAGATTCAATAACTCATGCACCATGGACCGTGCACTAGTAATCTAACATACCGCCCCTGACAGCAGGGCAAACGCTGCAGATTGGAGGGCATGATATTCATCCTCGCGGGCGCTCGGGTGGCACACACTGCAAAGTTTCTCAGCTCGTGTTTCCCTTGTTCTCCAACGCCCCGTAAGGTCAATGCAGATAATGTGCACTCCGGCACGGAAGCCATATAAGTTCCAAGGCTTCATGGGTATAAATCGCGTACAAGTACCGGTGTGGCCTCGTGAAGCCTAGGACAGACTTGCTGCCGAGCAGTGTGCAGCTAACGGCAAGGCCGCAGCATCCAGATCCCAGCTTCATGGGCGAAAGCAGCATCTAGGCAAATTCTTAAGTGCCTGGTGATCTTTCTTGTCCTTACATGCATGATATGTTTGCTCAACCCAAATGCGAGAACCACCCAGCTTCTGCTTGTCCTTCCAACAGAAAAGTTTTCAGGGCGTTGTGACCCATCGCCATGGCCAAAGGTCGCTGACAAACGTATCACCCATAGTGACCACCTTCCTCGAAGTAAAATGAGCGGGCGACGCTCCAATGCAGCCCGCTGGAAGGTAAAACTGCCTTCCGGGAGTAGGATCCGTATAGATCTCGCGGACTTTACCAGCCAAGGGCTCGTGCCAAGAAGGCTTCTCGCACTGCTGGAGGTCATTCCAAAAAGCTGAGGGATATCACTTTACTACCACCGCCCCATACAAGAGACCGGTTCCCACTGGCCCGAACAGTAGACCGTGGCCCCAGCATACAACCGCCAGGCTGTTGTTCTCAAGATGGCATATAGTGCTTTCCAACCCTACGTGACTGCAACCCCATGGGCGCGATCCCGGTAGCAGAGGAACCTGATCCCAAGTACTTGCAGGCTCCGGAGCCACCCCTACATCTTGTCCCCGTAAGGAATGAGGGAAGCCTTGGTCGACGGGATGATGAACCAAAGACCTAGTTCTACTACGAACCCATACAATGAGTCGGCAAAATGTCAAGAGCATCCAGGACGCCAGTACGTCCCTCGAGTATGTGCCACGAGGTTGACATCACGCATATATGAGTTGACTGATTGTGTGATGCATGAGATGGCACCAGACCTCATGCTCAGAGAGCCAATCTTCCAAATGGGTCAACATAGACCAAAGAGTGGGGGGAGAGGGGCAACCCCCGACACCAATAATTACCGATTACTTCCATTGTCCCGACGATGTGATACGGTCGAGCATGCCCCATAGCCTATGGGCTAATCGCATTCGCGTAAGTCAAGGGACCCTAGCTGCCGCAAAGAAATCGGCCCCATAACTTGTCCCGGCAATCGTCAAAAGCTTTGCAAAAACCAATAAACAACAAAGACAGTTTTGTCTAAGTGATTCCCCATGAATCCCCAATCACGCAGAGTGAAGATATGATCAATGGTGGAATGCTCCTGCCAAACCCCGGCCTCGTGTGAGAGAGCTCTCAAGACATTTGCCTCTTACCCATATATTGTCACCACGCACAAGGATGCCACCTAACAATTCTTACAAAGAGAGAGCCCACTCATAATAGTACAATAGTTGGTCGCAAGTACTGAGGGTCCCCGCCTTGTATATCAAGACAACTCTACCAGTGGTCCAACGCGAGGGAAGCCTTGTTGCAATCACAATAACCCTGTAATATTCAACGCAGTAGTTTTTGGTGTCTTTTGCAAAAAACTTAGAAACCACCCATAGTTTTATTCCACAAAATGCTGTAAAACAACATGTAGTTTTGTCTAAAACTCTATGAAATTGACAAAAGCTTTTAAAAAAAGAATCAATGTGTTGTTTCTAGTGCAACTAGGCGCTTAATTCTCAAATGTAATACACATTGTTTCATGAATAGAATAGAAATACATACTACATCTAAAAAAATTACATTCCATATCCACACGGAAAGAAAATAACATTGTTGTTTTAATGCCACTAGGCATTGTTTTTCTTCAAATAATAGACTTATTAAATATTACAAATGTGTAGAATACCAATATTACCACGCCTTATAAAACAACAAGGTGTCAGCAAGACGCAGGGTTGTCTACCAAGTAACTAGAGAATGTGTTTCTCATGTTTCAAGGTCGCTCGCTTTCATGGTTCTTGTTGGCCATTTTATGCCCAAGGCTTATTAATGGTTTGAACGTGGGGTTTTGTTTTGTGTTGTTTTGTTTGTTTATGAATTTGTACATGGACCAAGAAGAGGCTTGCAAAGCTCATTACCCAGATCAATTCAGGATTGATGTGGATTATGATCTTTGTCTAAAACATATTAGCCATTTACAGAAATGCCTTGTAGTTATATTAGTAATGGAATTGTACAGGCCCCTATGAATACATGCTTCATTTCTTAAAGGAATGCATACAAATATTAAGAATAGAGGAATCCAATGGGTACAAAAGGACCAACATGCTTGGGTAATACTAATAAAAGCTGCATCACATTTTACGCAAAACAAGCACCCACATTATCAACAAAACGCAAATTATGATGTCCAAGACGCTTCAACGAACGTAATAATCAACAACACCCATCCAAGGACTCCTATAGCAAGGTACATCTTGGGTAATATTGAGGCATCCATATATGATGGCACTTTGTACCAAAAGCCAAAATAACCTCAAGACAAATAAGCAGTGATTATTAAGACTCAACATCAGATATCAATCATAAAGAAGTCAAATCCTAGTCAAGAAGCAAAGGCAAAAGTATTAATCAAGATGTCTATAAAGCTGCAAATACGCGACAAAAAAGCTAAATGATAAATTCCCTTCTAGCAAAATCATATAAGTACTTTGCCAACAATGTTTATAAAGGTCAAGCATTTATATCCTATAAGCCTGTGAATAAAATAGAAAAGTATATCAATGTCTAAAGAATGTAATTATCCTTGGCATCAAATTCTATGTGTTTATTGCATATTTAACACAACTTGTTTATTAGGGTACATACATAATTGAAATGTTGCATGATGTCCCTGGCGATGTATGTCATATGCTTGTTCTTTTTTACACCATGATTCAATCATATTAAACTATGCAATTATGTTCCATTAGAAGGGCTATATAATCAATGTACTTGTGTAATTAGTTGCTCTTATTTAAATAATTTGTTCATGTGGTTATTTCGTGAGTCGGTAAAATAGCCGGTGAAGTCATTTGATGTTGTTTCTAGATAGCTCTTAACATCACAAATTTAACATTAACTTATAGATAGAGCTATTTGTTGTCTAGATGATCCACCTTATGGTCGACGAGGGCTATTCAAAACATTCCAATATGCTTTACAAACCTAAAGAAGGAACCGGAGTCGTAAATGAAGTAAGTTGCATAAAGTAGAGGTGCACGGAGACCCTCTAAACCTACACCAAGTATGAATGTGGCTACTTTTCTACATACACATACAAATAGACTTGTTATTAAATGACTTCTAAATAACCTCGAGAAATCAGAGTAAGCTGCATTGTTACTACAGGTGCCACACTTGCATGCTTCGTCTCTATTGGTTCAAACATCAGAGTTAAATGAACTAAAGTAGATGTTGTAAATATTTAAAAAGTAGTGGCCTTAAGGCATTTTGTTGGTAACCATCGAGATCCTATAAATATCATAGAGATACAAAGTGAACGCCGGGTTCAACTTTCTATTCTTGGAGCGCCTCGAGGTTCTTTGATCTTTTGCTCTGCACGAGCATGGGCAAGAAAAGAGGTACAAGATCAAAATACACTGAGTAAGATGGCAAAGCTTCAAATGGATTTGAAGAATTTGGGATAAAATTAGACAGGAGCAATGCTACCGCTTTGGTTTTGGAAAATGCAAGCTATCTTGGAGAGAGAGACGCTTGGGATGTCAGTGGAGTGGTAGAACCTATGCTAAAGAGAAAAAGATCCAAATTGAGGGTTGGAGAAAAGGACACCGTACAAAACATCTATGATGTTTGACCTAAAGATGGACGTATTCCTTGGTGAGGCTCAAGAAAAATCAAGAAGCGAAGGCAGTGGGATTGCTTAAGAGAACATCAAAACCCACAAAAGATTTTCCCTTTCAAAAAGCCGCTTTTGTGGCAAAACTTTGGTACAAAAATGAAGGAAGGAGATGAAGCACGATCATATTAGCCACATGGAAAGTCCGGGTAGATCAATTGGTCACACTCAATCACACAATCGCTGATGAGGATTTGGCAATGGCTATTTTGGCTATGCTTGCCTAGTTCTAACATCATAAAAATGTGCCATGGGATGCGCTGGATGGAGTCCTCAAAAGTGAGTAATGGTGATTGAGCCAAGTGGCCGCAGTTTGCCAAGCCGATCAAGAAAGATGAGGAGGATTCCTCCGCTTTGGTTATAAGGCAAGATCAAAGAAAGAAGGGAATTTGAGTGTTGGACGTGGTGGGAAGAAAGGACACTTGGCCAGAAATTACCGCCATGTAAGAAAGAGGAAGAAAAAGGCCCCGGCAGAGAAAAAGAAGAAAGAAATAAAGAGGGCAAGAATACAGAAAGGTGGAGTTATCGAGGGGGGACCTCCAAAGGTTCCGCGTAGCCAAGACAAGAAGTCAGATGACGGCGATGAGTGATGGCAAATCTAGTGGAGGTCAATGATGAGAAGCAAGAAAGAATTACAGTACGTTTTTCTTGAATCGAAAATTGATTGCCCATATCCGAAGTGACAAAGGAAGAGAGCAATTTTGGATCGGCGGTCATCATGGATGTTTGCGAAGTGCAAGACGGTGAAAAAGAAAAAAGGAGGCAAATACCTATTAGCCTGGGAACAAAAAGCAGAGTATGGTTCTTAGGTTCAAGAAGAACCCATGTGGATAGACAAATCGCATGGATGGCCTCAAGGACTTGCAAAGAAGAAACAAATGGAAGAAGTGTGAGTGGCATAGCTTCCGGCCTAAGGATTGTGAATCGAACCATTTCTTTTTACATTCTCTGGATGGATGCCGCAGAACCTATGAGGTCCTGCATAGCTAACCTTATCCGTAAATCGACCACTAGCACGGGTTGGTTGATGAATTGGCCGCACAAAGAAAAAAAAAATCAAAATGTCAAGCTAATGAGAAAACACACAAGAGTGGGCAAAAGGAATCTCGAGAGCGGGATTCCCTCTATAGACTACTTGAAGAAGGAGAGGAAAATGCTCCGGCACCCTGTGGCTACAAATCCGTGATCATGATGTTGATGTATGGCATCACAAAAGTCGGGGCACATAAATCAAGGAAGATCATAAGTACTGCGGTGCAAGAAAACTTGCTGCGTATGGATCTCAGCTCAAGTTCTGAAAATTACAATTATGTGCTGGATGGTCAAGGGAAAACATCAACAAAAAGAAAGTAAAAAGACAAGGCACAAGGGCTACGAGTTTGTTGCAGCCATACAATACGTGATCTCTCGAAATGCTGGAGCACATTTGGGAATGCAAACCATTTCTTGGTAATTGTTGATGATTGGTCAAGAAAGGCTTTTGTGTTTCTGTGAAAAAGAAGAATGAGATACTCTGAAAAATTTCAAACGTGATGAAGCAAGGTAAAGAGAGATGTGGATGTAAGATTGTATTACATTTAAGTGACAATGGCAATCGGAATTTGTGTCAAGGGTGCATTTAACAATTGCCTACAAAGAAGAAGTGCTGCTGAATCAAAAGGCAACTTTCAAATCCAGAGCATTCCCAAACGGTGTGGCAGAATCTAAAGATGTATTACCTAAAAGAATGTGCTTTAAGTATGATGGTAAAAGGAGCCAAAATAGTGACTGTTTTGGGGAGCAGGGGCTTTATTCTCTTACCGGCGATGCTTATCTTCGTATTAGGGCTTCAACAATAGCCGTAGTAAAGGGAAGACCTGTATAGCGTGGAGTGGAAGTAAAGCCTAACGGAGCTATCATCATGAACCTTTGTTGTATGGCATATGCATTTGTTCCTAAGGAATTAAGATACAGCATGCCATCCTCATTAAATCCGTAGTAAAAAATGCATTTTTCTGGGTATTGTCAAGAAGGGAAGGGATACCACTCTTAGATGTGCGCATAAGAAAAATAATTCATAGCAAAGAATGCCACGCTTGATGAGCATGGAATGTATGTGAAGTCTATAAGACAAAGAGAGACTCTTGATCCTCACCAATCCACAGTAACTATGGTTGGAAATTCAAGAAGAAGAGCGTGCTAAAGAGCCACAAGTTGAGGGTCCAAGGTCATCTAGGGATGAAGATGCATGAAGCAGAGCCCTAGTCGATTCTTCACTCCAACATAGGTCAGGGATGCCGAAAGCACGTGGAGCACACACACAGAGAGAGCACTAAAGTTCAAGGAGTGCAAGAGGTCATAATCCCACATTAAGGTTTGGAGGAAAGACTCTTAAAATTTCAGCAGCTCCTAGCTCACGCCAGCACCATGAATGTGTTGTGGAACTTGTGCGGGACCTTGGGTGGAAGGAAGACATGGAAGAAAAAATGTACTTTTGTGTTTCCAAGCTGAATTTTGAACCCTTGTCCGCTGAAGCACTAGCGGCCCGGATGTAAAACAATGGGATGGCAGCTATGCAGAAGAGTATTGGATGCAATGCATCTTTATACAAGTCTGGGATTTAGCTAAAAATTTCCGCCCAAAAAGGAAGAAAAACAAGAGGTGTAAATGGGTCTTTAAGCCCCGCTGCAAACGATGGGGTCGCTTGAGAGGTATCGCAAGATTGCGGGCCCGGCTCTCGCAGCTACTGTGAATAGATTTTGATGAACGCTTCCTCTCCTCAGAGCCAAAATGAGATATCCATCCGAAAGGCCTTTGGCTGTAGTGACAGAGGACATGGAGATACATCAAATGGATGTAAAATAGCGCTGAAATCCGTTCTAGAGGAAGAGATATACATGAGGCAACCCGTAAGGTTTTGATCATGATAAGGGAAAGGTTTGCAAGTTGAATCGTATTTGTATGGATTCAAATGAGCCCACCCCATTACGGTGGTACAATTGTCTTGATAGGTTCTCAAGATGAGTTAGATTCCAAGGTGTAAAACAGAAAGTGGAATGTATATTACAAAATGGGATGCACAAAAAGAATTGTTCTAACCGTAGTCTATGTGGATGTGACCGGCTAATTGCCAAAGAAAGGGATGGAAGGAGTGCAAGGGGTTACAAGTTTTACGTAAAGAGTTTCAGATGACGCATTTAGGGGAGGTTCAAACATGTTTGGGACCGTAGATCGTTTCGATAGGAGAAGAAGGGTCCTCTTGATACACCAAGAAGTACCACAAGACTATGTAGCAGTTTGGAATGGATGATCCATACCACAAAGGAGTATTCTCGCTTTCTAAGAGGTCCGCTGAGCAAGGCAATGGAACCTCCAAGCAATAGAAGAACAGACAAAATGACGATATTCCCTATAGAAGCAAGTAAAGGGGATGCCTCATGCACACATATGGTTAGTACAAGGCCGATAGCATGTACAATCAAGTGGAGTCATGCATTTTCTATATGCAAAACCCGCATGGAGCACCGGAAGGCAAAGAAAAGAATCGGTACCTGTAAGGGATATACCAACTGATTGAAGTGCCGTGCCCTGATTTAATGATCCACTAGTCAAACTAGTGTCATTCAAGCATGCCGATCACGGGAGGATCGATACAAGCGAGATCTACCACGTGCTCTTGCAACATGTTACATGGAGCAGCCATAACTTGGATCGAAGTTCAAAGCACTTCAGAAAGTATTGTCATCATGCGAAAGTGCAGTATATGGCACATCGGGCAAAGAAGTAGAGAGATCAGAGTGGTTGAGGCAGCTCTTATCGTAAATCGGATATGCCTGTGCGAAGCAACCGCCATTTACAATGACAGCCAAGAGTAGTATTGCCTTAACTGGTGAACCCCATACATCATATAGGAGATCCAAGCATATTTCTATCCATCATCATTTTACAAGGGAGAGTGTGGAGGCTAAGACAATCAAAATGGATTATATATCCACTGCATCTAAATGCCGTGCCAGTATATCTGACGAAAACCATTGTGTGTAAGGAGAGATTTCAAATCATTTAAATAATCTTGGAGTAGATTGTTCATTCTAAACAATGGGGGTCATGGGAATATTCCATGAAGTTAAATGAACTAAAGTAGACGCTGTAAATATTATTTAAGAGTAGTGGCCTTGCTGTACCTGCTGTAACCATCGAGATCCTATAAATAGAGATGGGCCAAAGTGAACGGGCTTGCCTAACTTTATTCTGAGCCGCCTCCTGTAAAGTGTTCTTTTGATTTTGCTTCATTGTCAAATGAGCATATCACGTTTCGCTCTTCAAGAAAAGAAAACCAAGGCTATCATTCGAAGCGCCTAAATTCCTTGTTTAAATTTGGTATTCCACAATGTGCATAAGTTATACAATACAAATTACGCGCCAAATCGTGATAGCACGCGAAAAACTCGGGCCTACACATACCTATCACACAATTTGGTAAAAACTGCGGATCACCAAATGATGATTAAAATTATGCAGATTAAGTTCCACTCAACAATTTCTACATGATTCTAATTAAGATCACTTACCCGATTCTATAGTGCAAATACCTTAATGACCTAACAATCAAAAACACATAATCCATTTAGTCGCCCTTTGTTAAAGTATCATATTTTTAGACACTCAAGATGCCTGAGTGAGTAGAAAAGGTCATATATTATAAGTTACTAGGAAATATGTGATTCCTATAGTGTAGTGCCCAAAGGTCCTACTTGCTTAGGAGTTGCAATCCCAAAGAAGCCGCTTTCTGGTCTAAATAGTCGCCTAATCAATCTCCGCCATGTCATGGATTATAGAATGACTTGAGCAACCTTCTAAATGAAAGGCTTAACATTATTGCAAAAGAAAAGTTGCTCACAAAAGACAACTCATTTGTTAAGCTTTACAAAATACATTAGGTCGTGGACAATTGTTCAGACATACCTCCTATCAGAACAATCTTCCCGTTTCCACTTCCTAAATGAACATACAATTGCTCAGCATAACTCCTATACATTTTGTACATACCTCCTATTACCGTAAACACCCTCACAGGACTCCTAAATGTGCAACACCATGAGTGCCCATTATCCTAACCCAATGCAAATAAGGAACTAGGTATACACCTTTTTACACCAACTATGCAAAAACATGAAGTGCAAAAAGAAAGGGCAACACGAAGAAAAAGCCGTGTTCATCATAACCTAAGCCGATGGGTAGATGGGTAATGTCCTCGCTCGATAGCCTTCAAACTCAAGTGACATAGCCGAAAGTGAGAAATCTTGACTAATCTTGCCCTCGAAGTATAAGCAAAAGAACGGAGTAGTTAAGGGTCAACTTTCATGAATCTTGCACTTTTAGCTGACACAACCGCGTTTGACTTCTCTATCATAACTTTTTCAACAGTTCATTTCAACAGAAAACTAATGTAATATATTTGTACATCATATTTGTTCTATATTAGATGCAACAGATCCTTGCACTCAATAATGAATGTAAACGCATTTCAAAAACGATTCTAATTCCTCCGGCCAACTTTCCTGCTTGTTTCCCTTATAGCATTAAATTCCTACTTGTACATGTACCGCTTTTATAGCAATCAAGTATAGAACAAATAAGGTTAGAAGAGCATTTTACTATAGCTTCAACATCAAGTAGAAATTGAGCTAGTCCATCTAACCCATGTGTAACAAAAAAATCAACTCCTCATTTGTTAACTCGCACAAAATGTCAACACTAGTAAAATTAATATCCAAACATGCTTTTGATGACATGGAAAATAAAACTATTAACAAAAGTGGAATACTGAGTTGTAGTTGTAACTCTATCAATATGACAAAGATTAAACTCTGAGAGGCATTCTATTGCGGCTTTTAAAAGCTACCAAACAAATGCAAAATGTGTGCCTAAATCCCCAAAATCAAATGAAATTTCATGTTGGTAAATCGGGCCCAATGCTGAAGAATACTCATAATGACTTCATGTGGCATGTAGTTTGTATATATTTAACTCTTTTAAGATAGATACCATCATCACCACAAAATGTATTTGGTACCAATGGTGGCTCAGAATCAGGCCTAGGTGGTAAAACTCCGGGCATTTAATTCTACGTGCATTTAAATTGGCAATACAACATATAGTGCTTGGAGCAACGAAAACAGGGAAAACACAATGCGCAGTATGTTGATGGCATCAGATCCACTCTTATATTCAAAGACTACTATTTTAATGTCATTCCTTTGTTTCATGTTTCCTCAGACACCAATTTCACCAAAGGATCTATAGATGGGTTCCATGTCAAATTGCCTTCACCAGTTTTGTAACCGCGTATATACCCCTTGCCGCTGCAAACAAGCACTCAAAATCCGACAAAAGAACATTTTGCAAGAAGAGCTATAAGCAAAGTACCATGCCAAAACCATATTTGAGCACCCCGCGATCACTGCTCCAAGCATTGCCGACTTGCCTCATTTACTTCCACAGCCACAAGCTACCTTATCTACAATCACAAGCGCATAGGATAAATCCAGGGAATGGAATCACTGAAATACAAATAAGCAAGACAACTCAAAGCCGTAAGCCAAATTGTTGATATAAAGAATGCAAGCGTAGAAATACCTCGCTTTGTGCTCTGAGTTCAATCTCCGAAATGCATTGAGTGAATCTACATCTGGGTAAAAATGTTGCATGCTCGATGCTTTTCTCATCAAACTCTGACAGCTGATGCCCATAATATAATAATATACGTAACCACAAAAGCATGTTAGCTTCTAAACATGGCTTTCATCTACTTTGAGCTCTTTATTAGCCAAACAATAGTTTCTAAACACAAATGTGCATAGCTCTATTGGTTAGCCTCTATTGGTTATTGCTAATGCTATAAAATAGAATAGAATAGAATAGTTTTTTAACGCCCACTTTATGACCAATAGGTCATGGGACCCATTAGCTAATGGGCTAGTACAACTCATTACTACTAGATTAAAAACTCCCATTTCTAAAAGGTTTTCAAGGGAAAACCTTTGGCAAAGAATAATGATACTAGACAAAGGTAGATAATGACTACTTCAGGGCCTGTGAAGAAACCATATTGGTAAGGCAACAAACATCTGCCAAATAATTTTATCTCAACTAATTTTATCTCATTTTCTAGGACCTAACCTATAAACTCGGCACACAAAATAGAATAGAATAGAATAGTAATTTACTTAATAAGATCCTTTTGTTTGAGTTAAGCAGCTTTGTCTCTCGCTTTCCTTCGAGATTTCAAATGGTTGTATATATTCAGAGATAATCGAGTTGATTAGATAATCCAAATAGCCTCGATTGTGGTTTTTACATAGTTTGTGAAGAGGTGTGAGTTGCATCTCTTCACATGAATGATTACTTATCTCCATTAACATCATGTCCTTGGCATGGATCGAAGTGACGGTACAAGCACAATCTCATTTGTGTTTGTTCAGTGGAGATTAATCTATCATTCATTATCAAGTATAATCCATAGTTGCCCTAGTCAGCCGCTACGCATCCAATGTGTAAATAGACCGAAATTGCAAACTAAAACAACCGGAGAATAATAAGCTTGAACCTTCCTTTATTCTCAATCTTGGCCATTGAATTTCCCCACAACTATATTCGCCATTTTTCTAATTGTTACCCCTTTTTTTCCCAAATGTGAGCCCCCTCAAATTAAAATCCCATGAATTTATGATTAAATAAGCGTGGAGCTTGAAGCTTGTTTTTTTGGAAAAGGTGTTTTCGTCACAAAAGTCAAGAGACTTCATGTGTTTTCGCTTGTCAAAACGCTCTGAAACAAAGCAACTTCAAGGTCCTTTCTCCATTGTGTGAATTTTAGGGTGACATTAGGAGTGAGTATTGAACCTTGGATTAGGGACAAGATCCTCACTACCCTTCACAAATGGTCACTCAAGAGCTTTAACAAACTACAAAGTTTATTGATGTTAGATTAAGAGCCGTAGAAGGGAACTGGACATATTATGGTTCCCTCCTACCATTTCTAAGGCAAATTAGTACTGTATGCCCCATGCTTAGATACAAAACCCTGCTGCGGATTTAATCGGTTCGCAGATGGTAGCACTTTTGGCAGCCATATTAATCAGACAACAATGATTGCCTCAGATGAAAAGTCCTGTGATGTATTCTAATTTTTTTGTGGTATTTCGACATCCAAGTATCAGCCGTGGTATTTCTCCGCCAAAAAGGTGGTATTTCTCGTGGATATTAAAAAGGGTGGTATTTTCTACCAAAAGTGGTATTCGACAAAACCAAGCGAATCAGGCGCAAAGTGGAAATGGTGATCTTGGCCTGATTGCTTGCAGAAGCCTGCGGTGGCTTGAACTGCTTCAAAAGCCCCTTCTAATCACTTTGTATGCCTTTATTAGTTTGATGAAGCAGAGTAGTTTATTTGAGCCTTATAGAGTCGATTGATCCAAAAATGCCCCAAACAAATTGATTATGGGTTTGAACCGTGGAAGTGTACAAGACATATAACGGTGGCCAGAATACCACAAAAGTCCAGAAATACCACATCCCACTCTCTAAAATACTACAACCATTAAGATGAATGCTTCTCACTTCTTCAAGGAGTTTTTGAAGCATTCTTCAATGGATGATTTCTCCTCTTATACTCTACTCATTACTGCCACCTAAGGTCTAAAATGAATTTAAATCCCATGTTGTACTAAGAATAGATAAGAGAAGAGATAGTTCCTTTCCCCCATATGCAAATGAGTGCTTACAGCTAGATCACTCCATCAAAATCATCCATATGACATAATATATACCACAAGATCATACATTCAAGATCCAAAGAAGAGTCCACATACCCAATAGACATACTAAGTTAGTACACATCATGAGGGGAGAGTTGGACTAATCGCCAGTGTCCATAGCCAAGAGCTTAGTGGTCAAGTCCAGCGGGCGTAAGGCGCCGGAGCTGGAGGCACTTAATTGAGGTAGGAGGAGCCAAAAAGGTGAAAGTAAACAAATGAGAGGCCCCACAAATAGTCCGCAAGCTACTATAGCATATGGATGGGGTAACGTTAGCATTATCCAAGAAAAATAAACTACCACTGCGATGGAAAACATAAATTTTGTAAGGTTTTAGATTGCAACAACATAAAAGGTCTAATGATATGTGAGTGTATTTACAAAAAAAGAAGGAATTGAGATTTATTAATGTCTATGGCGTACAATGTACTATAAGAATACAATTGTAATGTATCAAATACTAGGGAGCAAGTAATGTGCATCCTACTAACAACATGTAATCTTAGGCAAAACAAATCAAAGCTTATGAAAATTAAGGTAACTCATGCATTTTCTCTAGTAGGCAAATATGAGGTAATCCACGCTTGTTCCCGCTCGCTCTTCCTCCGAAATGCCTCGCTTAACTTTTTAGCAACCTCAAGGAAACCGCTTTTGCGCCGCTTGTCCTTGAGGGAATTCTGTAGTTTATAGCCCATAATTAATCATGTTTTTTGCTATTGCATACTTTAAATAATCGATGTTAATAAATAAACCCTCACCGCTGAAATTGAAGAAACGACCAGAATCGCATTTTTAAGAAGATGTTTCAAAAATTATCCATGTTTCAGGCAATATGATCATTTCAAAATCATACCAAATAAGCTAGTTTATCTCAGGATGGAGAGATCAAGCAATTACGTTATACTTATGAAAGCGATGAAATGGCCCTTGAGGTCAAATTGGAAACATGGCAAACCATGAACCAAATTTACATCATGCTGATTTGAAGCAAAATTTTTCAAACACCGCATAAACTTCTACGTAGTTATCTACTAAAAGGAAAATTTTGCAAGAACTTTCTAAAGTCTTTCAAATGATGCATTTTATAACAAGACCAAAGTTATCTTGGCATAAGTATTCCAAATAATGTGATTCTCAATGGGGTAATTCTAAGATGTTCACAAATGCCAACAAAACCTCATTTATAGTTATATAATAATTGAGCTGTAATGGTGGAAAACTGGACATTACCTAGTGTGTTTTGTACATGTGACTATTATGAGTGGAAATCAACAAATGTGTAGTATCCGTTGTTGCAGCTTAAGTTGCTTGATTTTCAGTATTAAAGATATCTCGCCATAAATCTAACAAGTAATACCAATGTATGCTAGCAAAGAACTCATATGTAAAAATCCTTTTCATCAGGTTAGCATGCTATAGTTCAGACCTATGTCTTAAATATGTTCTTGCCAAAGATATAGTCGCATAAGAAACGTAATAGACAAAGGATTAGAACTTAATTCAAAGCAATAGGCATTTAATTATTCCACTCTAGCTTCTTCATTTCCAATATCTCTAAATTTTGCCTCTAAATGTATGGTAGTGCTAAGCCTTCTGTCTTTAATTTACTTCATCATTATGTACTTAAATTAGCAATAACACTTTTGAAGAGGTCACATGTTTATGGGTTGTTTCTTCTATGCCGCCTAAGAAAAGCTTGATCTCGATTCCATAAATATGAGCAAGATCCTACAATTGTAATAATTTATAGATAGTATCAAAGAAGGACACGCATTGGCAAGTTTGTATAAGGCCTCACCGCATACCTTCGTAAGATATACTCATCCCCTAGCCATTAAATATTTCAGAAATCACGCAGGTTTGCCTTAAAATTTCAATAGGTATCGTGACTATAATCAATATGATCAACTTAAATCCCTGATAAATGTTATTTTCAAATAATCATAATCTTCCTCAATATGTGGGCTCAGCTCACCAACACTCTTGCAAGGAGGCCAGCTTCATTTCCAAGATTCATAACAGAGGATATGTTTCCACTGACATGAGAACAAGTGATTCCATTGTACCTCGAAAAACGTGGAGATAAAGATGATCCGCCAATATTATCATGCAATGTGAATGATGTTATGAACTGCATATGATATTATTCTAGGCTACCACCCATAACATTGACTCCTTCATAATGATATATAATCATAAATTATACCTTATATCAATCGAATTGTAGCCCATTGTGGCAGCACCTGCTTGTTACTGCCAATTTCATTTAATGATTGTTGTTTGGGATGCTAATGTTCTATGCTCGCGACTTGCAACCGTATATTCCTACAACATATAGTTCACATAGTTCTTTTACCTCGTATAGAAAAACTCTAGGATACATCCCTTTGAAAATGGTTTTAAAGCATCACTTTACCTTCCTAACAAATGTCTTACACGGATTGGCACTTCAAACCTGCTTCAATTTTTGTGTTCAACCATGGACCCAAAAGCCTTTTTCCCCTGCTCAAATTTCTCACATGGTTTCCACCAAGCCACATTAGAGTGTTGATGCCTTGGGTGCTGGAAAAACAAGGACTATGTTAGGCTAATTACATATTTTAGGCCAGAGCTTATACACATGCTTTTATGTCCTTTATGTCCTTTGAAGTTTAAACTACCAAAAAATTGTGGGTTTGAAAACTGTAATGACCGAGATCTTACTGAGTTTGTAATTAGTGTAGCAAGAGCAAGGGCCAAATTCTCATAGTTAACATCCTGGCTTCCAAAGCTAAACAGTTGTTGAATATGTAAGCAAAAGTTTGTATATCAAAAAACTTTTAACAAGCTATATGCCTAAGATTATACACATCGTGTTAGGGTTGAAAGGTTGTTTCACCTATTTTCGATATAAAACTTTTGTAACTCTTTTTATACTCAAGGCCTTTTACTTCTTTGATCAATTTACATTCTTCTTCATTTTGTACCAAATCCTCGCCTATTGAATTTTCAATCAATTCTTTCCAGATACATTTTTGCAATCTAAAGTAAGTTTGCATCATGTTCTTTCTTTTCTTCGCTTTTCTCGTTCTCTATCCTGTTTTTGAATCCAATATTTTTGAGAGCGGTGCATTTGTCTCTCTCAGATTCTTTTATCTTTCTTCGCCTGCTCCTCATTTGCCTTTGAACTACTATTTTTGAGAGCGTGCATTTGTCTCTCGATCTTTTGTACCCTAAGCTTTAGATTTCCATGGTTTGAGGGAAGATTTGCCTACCCAAGGCATTTGTGCTGGCCATTTCTTGTTTATAGCTCAAGCAGGCCTCGTGGTAAAAGAACAGAGTATTTGCCCAGGGTAAAAGAACGGGTAGCATTTGGCTCTCTAATATTTGAGTTTCAGGTCTAGTATTCCGCTGACAAATCTAGTAGCGTGAAGGAGCCGATTAAATTCAGAACTGCTTAGGTTGGAAGGAGCAGAAAATTTCCGGGAGTAGGTTCATAAAGTTTGCCTAACACCGGCTCTTCTGTATGCTCTCGCGCGGCAACTTGCCTCACAACTAGAGGTGGCTTATGAATGCAAGTAAAAGATATACTAATGGGTCTCGAAAGTAATATTTAGCCGCCAATAGACTTCAGAAAACCAATATTTCGGTGCTATTGCAACGCTACGCTAAACTACTTAACTGAACTGATCTTTGTTGTAAGCAATTTTGAGGTGCGTGGAGGTTATATCTCGCAAAAGATTGGAAGGCCTCGCGAAAAAGATTGAATCTAATACTCAAGTAAAAGATTGAAGGCCTCGCAAAAGATTGAACAAAAATACTTAAAATCAAATCAAGAACTTACGTGATTATAATCGGAAAGGCGTATAACGTGACTTACTCTTGCTACGCTATTGAGTTTTGTAAGCTTAGGCAAATGTGAGTCCTCAAGTTAAGGTGTTTAAGATTTGATCCAACACCGCCAGAGAGGCCTGAACAGGCAGGCCGGGCTGGATTTGCTAATACTAGATAAAGAGGGAGCAAAGAATCTCTGAGAAGGGATTTATCTGAGTTGCCGGGCGTAGCCAGCCACATGGAGCCAACCGCTAATGCCGTGGTGCAATCTTCGCTGTATAGAAGGGGGCTTACAGCCGCAGTAACTACGCAAGAACTAAAGAGGAAAATGATGCCTACAGCTATAAGTCGGAGCCATAGCTCGCTGCACTCAAATTTGCGCCAGAGCTCTTTTATATGTTTGCCGGGTTATATGTAAAGCAGAACCTTTTTCATACTTTTCCTATATTTATTTGATACATGACTGGAGACAAGCCTCACGACACGCGGGTGCTTTGAAAATAGTCTCAGGTCCTCAAGAAATCCTTTCTCTTATGTGGCAGCCGTAATGGTAAATCCTCGCCTTCGACCGAGGTTCTTTAACGCAACAACTCGCGCTATTTTGAAAGTGGTTCATTTTGTGCAGCCCAGAAGACGTTCCCTTTATGACTTGGATTATGCCACAACCCAAGCGCAATCACAGAGCTTTTTAGATCGCATTCTCGGCATTGGAAAACTAAAGCCCCCAAATCCAGCGCCACCCAGCGTTTAGGCCCTTTTGGCTTTTTTTCCTTCAATTCGCTGCAAATGGCAGCTCTACGCTCTTCAAAAGGGTGTGTGCTATGGGGGATCTGATTTCTCGCTAGGAGTGACTAAATCAACTCCCAACACCTTGCAGAGGCGCTGCATTCTCAAGCATTGGATCTTGGGCTTCTTCAAAGCAGGCCTGTGAATGGCTCCTGCTTCATTCTTGAAGCGGGATACACTTCTAAGCTTGTTTAGCATTCCGGTATTCCGGTAAATCCGTTGAAGGACACCCTGAGGCAGAAATTTGCAGACGGAGACTAAGAGTACCTCATGGCTATGCAGCAGTGACAATCGCTTCCAGGTGGGAGTCACTCTCCGCGCCTTTCCATGGCCGGAGTTAATGTAGTAAGGGCAAAAAGTAGTTGCCCATATGCTTCTATCTTAAGAAACAGCTCACAGATTGTATTTGGAATGCTATGCCAGCCATAGCCATAATCTGGATAGCTTTCTGTCCCAATAAATACTATATTGTATTGTAGCTATTGACTCCAATTTGCGAAATGCTGCGAATCAGCTCGTAGATACAGAATTCCCTGAACTGCACCCTTTTTAAGGATTTTTTCACAAGGATTGTGAGTAACTCCTACCCAACTAAGTTCCAGAAAGGGTCTATGAATCTCCAATTTATGGATCTGGGCTTGTTTTAAGTGAAAAGGTAAGACCGGAATCAGATTCACATGCAGTCCGATTCATCAGAAAATGCTGAATGACCCAGATCGCAAGAGGACGAGAACATGCATAATTCAGCAACAGGAAAGTTCAGCCGTAAGCGGCCTAATAGGGAAAGGGAAAAATACGCTTTCCATAGCCTGCCTGTTTCTATTATAGCATTTTTTTGGCAGAGAAAAGCGGTCCCAGCCCATGCGGCCCATCTCTTTCTGCCAGGCATCCCCTGGACTAGCAAGGGTCAAATCTCTCCTACTTGGTTTAATCTCGGCTGTTGGATTTTCAATAATAATTTTGTATTTAAATGATGTATTTGATGCCTATACGGAACGTATAATATGGGCTGGTTTACTTCGCTGTAGCATCCGAACTGTGGCTTACAATATCTTAACAGCTAGGAAATTTGTTTGTAATGTGATGGTATTATAACAAAGCATTCTACGGATTTGCACATGAAACAAAGGCCGTTGGATTTATTGGCACGCATAAAATGCAACGACCAGATTCCCCATCCGTGCAACCCCAAATTCTTTTGTTCTAGATTATCATCCGTGCAACCCCAAATCTTGAGCCCTATATGGATTAAGTCATCTTCATCTTTGCATACACACCTCATATGATGTGCCAAACAGATGAAAAGAGTTCGCTTTTAGGCCCTTATAGAATTGTGACTATCAAGAATAATGAAGTTGGTACTAATTTTGTTCTCAACTTAGATTCTTTTGATTTAATAATACAAAACATCTTTCGTGAATCTAGTCGCATGGTCAATATTCTTCTATGGTGCGTAATCAACGTAAGACAAAAAATGCGGGCCCAAATTTCGCATGTTCTAGTGCATGTATAGATGCTGTTGAAGAGAATGCTGCTACGCAACATGAGTAAGTTTCTTTGTATATATAGCTTCTGCTGTGATTATTATTTGTCGCTTCAAAGACTTTTGTATATTATTTACAAATTATTTTACACCTCATTTTACGCTAGTTCTGCAAAGGGGACCTCGGGTCGCATCTATAATACCTAAGCATACATAAGCTGCAAGAAGAGGCTAGACCGCCTTACCTCGCAGTACACGCCCAATGCATTCTAGCCATAATTAGATAATACTACTACAAGGAGAGCTCGACGTCGAAATCCCTATTTATTTCGTATAGGATAAAGAACAGAAAGCTCAATGTGGTTTCTTTTTTCATTCCTCCCAAGCCCCCTGTAGAGGATAGGACTAACTTTAATATAGAGGCTGACTATAGAAGAGTTTCTCAGGGTACTTACCCTTCTTTCACAATCCAGGCTCTATTGAAGCATACTCTTATCGCATTCCCAGCTTAGTTCATGTTCTGGGCGGGATCGATGCTTACTAGAGTCGAGGGCCGCATATCAAATTTCAATAGGCAGGAAAATCCTCTCACCTAATTTGTAAGGAATCCCATCCATGCCCTTCATTGCATTCCCCGACTAGCTGTTGTTCATGTCATTGCTTAGATAAATTAGACCACACCTATTGCAAGTGTTCAACTTACCAGAATCTCCAAGTCCAAGAAGATCGCTATTGACTTGGGAGCCAAAAGGGTTCAAGACCTCTAGACTAGGAGGTGCCATGCTAAGCATCAATATTTTGAGGCCAAGGTTCTAATTACGAGGTCCTTTTCATCAAATGCAATGCATAGAGCTTTTACAGTATAATCAACACAACTAGATCATTCATGAAACAATTTCTATCCCAAGACATCACTACCCACAATTGACTCTAAGTTAGTAACGCCAAAATGGAGGTGAGGTACACTAACTCAAAGTATTCATGACCAAGAGTTAAAGGCCGGAAGAGGGCGTAGAGGGTGCCTTCCAAACCAATTTGAAGAGGAACTAAAGAGAGTGGAACTACAATGATGGGCATACATAGGGTTTTGGGGTTCATGTATAGAAACATATTAAAGTGAATAAAAGGTATTCTATCCTAATATTTATAATGGTATTAGGATGAGGGAAATATGTTCTTTGTCCTAATACCCTCACGTATAGGATGAGGGTATATTAGGATGAGGGGGAATTTCTCCATGGGTGTGCACCTCAATATATGCACACCTACGGATTGGGCTCTAACCTCACCATCCAACTGAATATCAATACGGAGATCATGATACCATGGAATACGCGATGCATGGGGCATGGTGGGCATGGTATAGAATCATGCACTCCACTTCATCCATCGGATCAAGAGGGGAGGCTGCCATTCGCCGCCGAAAGTGACTAAGCAGTGTTAAGAAGATTCGCGTGAAAATGGGGCAACCGACCCCAACCGCTCAGAAAAGGGCATCAATTTGGGCCGCTGATTACATAAAAAGAGAACATCCTCGAATTAAGAAGCTTCTTGCCTCAAGGCCCGCCTTCCTATTTTGTGCTTGCCGCTGTTCCGACTCCAAATATGCTAATTTGGTTGAAGCTTGGACGAGCAAGGATGCTTGAAAATATGGCCAGCGCATTGTATGCCTATCGTATAGAATATCTAGGTTTTAGCCCGACCGCACTTCTGCTTAGGGGCTTCAATCTTATTCACTGCTGGTAACAAGGGTTTCATAAAACGACCGCTCTTTTCATTTCATTATGATTGGATTTGCCGCCATGTCGGGATGTCATATATGCATCATAATTTTTAGCGTCATTGTATTTTTTTACTAATCTATTTATCGCTTTTTTAATTCTCATTATCCTGCATGCCATTAATCCTTAATGGGAAAATGATTGATGGACAGTTTCGGGTTTATTTTGACGTACATGTTAGTAAGTGGTATTTCATCGCTTTTCTTTTTCTATGGCATCAGTTTCTTGTAAATCAAGGCTAAAGGTAGAATTTTGACTAGTTTATATTCTATGCTTTAATCTAATAATTTTAACGACCTTTGGAAATATAAAGGACGGAATCTTCTCGAGAGGGCTTGACAAAATTTTAACTGGATTAGAGCATTAATATTTTAGGAATGAAAAGGGATGAAGAAATCCCAAAGTTTCTCAGTGGATCTTTAGAATCGGTCTACCCACATATAGCACCAAAAACTGTGATTCTTGTTGTTTCTAGTTCTTTGAATAGAAGCTTGCTGACATTGCGGAATTTGTTTTCGCGGCCATTAACTCAAGTCTTTGTTTGTGCCTTATGTGTTTTCTATAGTCTTGCTTGCATAGTTTGACATCTTTGTTTCCTTTTGCAAGTGACCTTGTCGCCTAAATAAAGAGTATTGTCCTGAATCAGCTAAATAAACTAGCCTTCATGTACTTCCACACCATATTTATAGAAACTTCTGAATACCCTCGAGATACCATCATCCTGTAATGCATGGCTACCAAATCAATACATAGGATGATAATATTATATCGGATGACCGTGGTTAGCAAAATATTTTGGTTAAGTGCTAAGTTTTAGGTAAGCAATTTTGCTAAGAGTTTTGAAGTATGGTATGCCTTGTTAATTTTGCCAGCAAGCAATGTAGATTCTTTCCATTCTTTGTTCTAGGTTTGTTGTTGTTCATATGTTTTTTAGAAGTTCTAGCTGTTTAATCCATCTTGCAGGTTCAAGGGCTGTCGAAGTTGAATTTTCGGTCAGAAATTTTTCTCTCAAAGCATAGTTTACATGCTCAAACTTCTACCCTTGCTAATTTTATTGTCCATGACAAGCAAAGGGCCTTATAAATAAACCTAAACATTCATGCTCCTCCCGAATTGTTTAAGGTAATCAGAAAGATTATAAATGGTAATCATTGATTTGAATCCTATAATATTAGCTTCTAAGTAGCTACTCTTGCTGCAGATCCAATAGCCATGGGAAAGGTCAAGCATATGTATCAGCAGTAGCATTTGGCAAATGTCCATTTATATCAGAGTTAACATCAGCTTCCATCGATGATGGCAAGATATTCACACATGTTAACCTACTTGATGATGCTTGTGTTTTCTTCTTCCTGGTTTTCGTGCGTCAATTTTGAGAGAGGCCTAGAACAAAGCTCATGGTAAGGTAGAAGTTTGTTTCCTGTATAAAGCTAGATGCTAAATGGGGAAGCATTTATAAGATTTTGGCTTGTGAGTGTTATAATTTTTTGTGATCTCGCCACTTAAAGATCCCCCTATTATTAGCGTCAGACTAACATGCACCAATTACTTTTTGTGATCTCGCCACTTAAAGGTCCCCTTGCTGCCACGGTTTTTCCCTCGAAAACCCTTCGAGGCGGGGGTTTTTTAATCCGGGTAGTAATCCGCTTGCTGCGCTTTTGTATTGGGTCCCATAGACCGATTGGTCTCTGTGGATGATAAAAATACCTTCCTTCCTTCCTTCCTATTATTAGCGCCAGACTAACATGTATCAATTTGCTACTCCAGTTTGATGCACCTGCATGGGTGTGAACCTGCGTTTGTGTATTGCAGCTTAGGATTTAATGTTTAATAGTATAGCCATGCTAGCCTGTAGTCATTATTATTGTGATATTGTAATCTTGAAAACTTAGTAAGCTACATCTTTTATGTCTCCCCTGTGCATCTGTTGTAATGCTCAGTAGTGTGTTTACTTTTTTCCAAGGAGATTTGGGGCATTTGAGCATAGCACAAGCTCTTGCCAAATGCAGTACTTTATGCTATATAATTATGTGTTGCCTTGGAGTTTCATGGATTTCGTAGTTTTATATAAGGCAGATACTAGAAGGTTTAGTTGCGTCAGTGGTTTATGTAACTACTATTAGTAATGCCACTTTGGTATTTCAGTTTGCTACATGCAGTAGAAAGAGGAGCAGAGTATGCATCGACGTAATATGTTCATATAATCATTAATCACGAAGCAAACGTCAATGTTGCAGCCACTTTGTATGCTGTTGTTGTCAAGTTATAGGCGTGAAATACTGACTAGAATATGAATGTGCTTCAAGCTGTATAGATACGATGATTTTCAACAAAGGTTTGTTGCCTCTAGTTTATATGTTCATTTTGCCTTTGTGCAGCTTTCCCCTTTTGACCGTATATTACTTAAGAATTATATGGGCAAGCAAATAGTAGAAGGCATTAGTGTAGAAGAGAGGCGAAAGAGGGATCAGATAAATGAGCAATGTCGTAGGCATTATGCATCACTTCCTGGGGTGAAAAAGGAATTAATGCCAGTGTGAATAATAATGCTGCTAAGCAAGAACAAGGGATTGTCTTCCATCAATCTCTGGTAGCAAGGTTTGGGTGATAGCACCATTGTCATGTTCTATTCTAGAAGTAACCTTTTTGGTTAAGTATAGCTAAACAAATAGGGTCTAAATTCCCAAATCCTTCAAGACTCAATGAGATCTATAATTCCCTGCTATATGGATAGTTCTGTCACCGTGTAAATGTTTCATTGAAGGCGCATTTTGATGCATTTGAAACATATTGTGAGTTGCAGTTGTAGGGATTGAAGGATATGTAGGCCACCACATAAAAGCTTTGATATCTTTGACAAGTTGTATAGGGCAAGAAATGAGTATTATTGCATGTACCTCATTACATCAGTTTTGATGCCTTTGATTTTATAAAGATATAATTTATGTGATTATTTTGGGGAGAGGGTATCACCAATCTTGCCTCTATGGAAATGTTTTCTATGTCGTCTCACAAAAAAGTTGGAATCGCGTACTAAGATGAGGATTTTAGACCTCGATAATGTCATCATATTTTCCCTGAAGGAAGGAATGCGCCTTCAGCCTAAGAGCCAAGACTGACCTGCACAAGCATAGGGGATAGAATGGCTTTAGGTTTATTTCTTAATGCTTACGCCATTTTAGGTTTATATTAGAGCCCAGGTCAAGATTAACAACTTCTCTTGAGATTAAGGCCTCATTTCTTTAGATAGAAAGATGACTTGGATTCAAAAATGCAGTAATTACCGCAGAGTCTTGTGATAATGCGACATGTACTTTTTTCGCTGACATTTTGTTGTAATTAAGCTTTCCATAGACTTCAAATCAGGGTCATATAAGCTGTATCTTGGACCATATAGTTTATTAAATCTTGCCTGAGAATTGTGCTTTGATTTCTTTCTTTCTTTTTTAAGCATAATCTTTTAATAGAGAGGTGTCATTGAAGGTGCTTTCTCAGGTCAGGGTCATATGCACACATTATTGGTGTACGCCCATTCTATTGTTGCTCTCCATCCCTTTTTTGCAGGCTATCTAGCACTAAATTTGAAAGTATGCATACTTTGTAGTATTTAAAATAAAAGTAATATTTTAACCATGTTAATAAGGGTACAAACCATAAAAAAAATGGTAAATCACCGTAAGCCATTAACCTAGATGTTTCACTCATAAACTCATCAAGGTAGAGAATCACAATCCAAAATGTGGGAACCTTCTTCCTAATAACACGAATACGACCAAAGTAGTCCAAGAGGTATTTAAATGCTAATATTTTAACCATGTTATCATAAGTGCAAACCATAAAAAATCCAGTAACCCACTATACAAATTTCGCATCAAGGGAAAGAGAATCGGGCTGCATCCAAATGGAAACTTTCTTCACGCAGAATATGATCACCAGTCCAACATCTAATTTGATGCGTACCGGTTCTTTCCTAACGTGTTCACTCTTAGAGCAGATACCTTTATGCAAGGCCTTTTAACTTGTAGATGTGATTTATAAGTCTTTTATGTATATTGTATGATGAAGGTAATGCAATTATTACTAAAGAGAGCAAGTTTTTATGTTTGCATCTTACAATATATATTGATCTACTATTACGCCAAGTTTTAAGACCTACGAACTTAATGTCATATATTTGTTGAGACCATTTAATTAGGTCGGACGCATTGCTTTGATGTATATGTATTTTATTAAATCAAGTAAGTATGAGTACCATATATCAGAGGGCTTGCTTCTTGTCAAAAAGTGTTACGGTTCTAACACGTAATTGAGTAAGGCATGGCTCTTGCTCCTTTTATTGTAAGGAGGATCCCTGTATGAAAATGACATATGTTTAAAAATACAAAAGCCCAATGGCACATACTCAAATGTTACAAAGATATTAAACAAAGAAACCCTAAGCAAGAAAGGTATAAATATAAGTTGCTGATAACATACCTTCTATTTTAGTTTCTATCCATTGATAAATAATTGGTAATCGCTAAATATTATCTCTCTCGCCATCAAGCCATATTGAACCCAAAAAACCTCGAGATTAAAGGCATTTCCATCGATGAATTTCAATATACGTGCCTTTTAAGCTAAATTATTTTAGGTCCGGCGTAAGATCTTATCAACTGTGAAAATAAAAGCGCATATGGGGATTTAAGAATACCTCCATTCGCATATTCTTGGACATATGGGTAACTTTCAGATCAAAAGCTTGAGCTTCCTACTTAAAATATGAAGAAACGCGAAAAGGCTGCCTTATAGACCAGAGTGATAAAAATGTGGTTCAAGATTAAATCTAAAGCTGCCATACAAGTGATTCGAATCCTTTTTAACCAATCTAAAAAGTTCATCTTTAAGCAAATCAATAGGCATCCTGCTCCGTGTATGGCTCATTGAAGAACCCTAACCCTAACGCTAGGTCCGCATCGGCGCATCGCCTCTGAAACTTCTGCAATTGAGTTGCTATCCTCAAGAAGAGCTCTCACACCTTGCGCACTCAAAAAGACGTAAACGTATGAAGAGGCCCATATCTATTTGTAAAGTAAACTCGCCACCATATCCGGCTAGTAAGTTGTAGTTGCGTACCGCCGCCATAGTCACATATCGGTGTCAGAAAGCCAAGAAGATACATAAGGCCATAGCCAAAGCTTTGGTCGACACCTCTACAATTATCGCCTTCCTACGCGGGCAAACCCTATACACGTAGAGAGGAGATTTGACTGACGCTTTAGGGCTTTTTTTGTGAAATCTTAGCCGCTGGATCTAGGGTCGGATTCAAAACCGCGACTTACGTATCAACATTATAATATAGGATTGATCCTCAATTTGTATGTCTCTCAAGAGCACAAGTGTCGAAGGGAGACGAGATCAAAGCTTCGCGCACGCATTTTTCTGGGTCGGCTGTTTGTCGTCCCATTGTGGCAAATTGATTCTTCCAAAGGTGTAAGTGGTTATAGCATGGTTTTCCCTTCCTGCCACCATTCACTCAGTCATCGCTTTGGTCGCTATCCAATATTCCGCGCGTGAACAAGGATTAAGTATAGTCTAATTACTGCTACGACAACAAAGTCTCCACCGAGAGCTTCACCGTGGGCCTCTCATGAGGAAGATGCTCACTTTGGGCTGCCAAGAATTTCATGGCTTGTTGGGGATCTTAATATGGTAAAATGAGTCCGACCGTTGGGAGCTACCTCAGGCAAGGACTGAGCCAACAAAGGGGTCTGGCTCTACCCATGACCTGTGAATCCCTCGGGAGATTGATGGGGAGAAGGGGTGCCTTTTACGGTGCAATGGCTGGGTTAGTGGGGGTCGTGGCAAGCTCTCGCTTGATAGAGCTTTACTAGGAATGCGATGCGCTTGTGGCACTTCCGTGTCTCTTCCGTTCGCCTCAAGGACAACTCCGCTTAGACCACCATCCGCAATTTCTTTCGTGATGAGCCTCCTCGCAGCAGTCACTCTGCATGGGATGCATATGTTTTCGCTTGAATGTAAAATTTCTTAAAGGATGCTGACTTTCAAGAAGATCAGAAGAACACTTGACAACCGCCTTCAAATTCGACGCTGAGGCATGGCCGGGTATGTTGATGCAATTGCGCAACCAAAGGTTTTGCAAACAAAGGGGCCGAAGAGTCCGTACAGGAGGTCGTGGCTTTATTGGACACCTTGTATCGTGACTCGCCCATTCTCGACAGGACCGCCTGTGATGTTTATGATCGAGATAGCACAGATCCAAACATTGATGAGGAGTAAATCCAACAGCAAAGATGAAGGCAAAAGTCTCCAGCGGGTTTGATGGAGATCGCTGTATAGGCTTCCTTTTCGCGGCAGCCTAAGAGGTAGATGCTTCCATGACGCCAACCGGCGTCCTCATTGCTTTGCCGGATGGTTCTGGCATAACAAAGCCAACCTAACTCACAATATCTACAGAAAGCCACTTTTTGATCTCTTTTTTCAAACATCTTCCCTTAGGATGTTATTTGTTCCAGGATTTCCCATCATCTCTCTAATTTGTTGCTGGGCATGTCAATAGAGGTAGATATGATGTGATGATGATTTAAGTTCTACAATTTTTGAACCAAAAGAGGCAAGTACCTTGGTGGGTTTTGATGGTTTGTCAGCTTGAGTTCTTCTGTGGATATATTGGGAATGGTCGAGCCATGTATATGATGCTTTCTCGGTGGATTTTCTATGGTCCAATCGCTTTTGGATAGGAATTCTAAGCACAAGTGTCATCTTACTCATCCCTAAGGTCAAGGATCCTCAAACTATTTCAGACTCCGCCCATCACCTTATCATTATTTGTATTATAAGATCTTTGCTGCTGCTTTTGCAGAGTGGGCTAAGGACATCTTGGCGTAGTCCACCCCAACAACCCAATTAGGTTTTCTAAAACAATACATTCTCAACAATGTTGTCAGTCAGCATTTAGGAATTCTACTTATTGGGCATATAAGCAAGACCTCTGGGCTTTATATCTTGCTTGATTTTGCAAAGGCTTATGACAGTTGTTAGCTCGGAATTCATGCTGAATGCTTGTATGCTAAGACTGACTTGGGGAACAATTCACATTAGAGATATGATAAGCGTTCTCCGCTTCTAAGCATCAAGTATGTTCCATGTGATAAGCCGTCAGTGCCTTCTCACTCTACCATGATATTCGCCATGATGCCTCTTTAGCACCAATCGCTACAATTGTCGCAGGTGCTGTGTCACAATTATTCACCGCCGCGAACCTCGTATGACTGCATGGTCTTCCAAATGGAGGATGGCACACGAGTGTTTGCAATCAGATAAAGTGTGACGACATCGCCTTCCTTCTAATTAAGCAATGATGAGAATCTCAGAGTCACAATCGCTTCCAGACACTTTTTCACCGGGTCCCGGCATGTCCTTTTGTGGTGGCGTATGTACGTGCCTTTATGGACATCGGATAATTCATCCGGGCGGTGTTCATGGTTATCCATGGAAATTACTTGGCGCAAGGACGCACTTACATCAAGTTGTCGGGACGGAGTTGGAATCCATGTTACTATGAGAGCTGCAAGGAGGAGACTATTGGCGGCTTGGAGAAACACTATTCCGTGGTCCACCGAAAGTTGTCTCCTGAGGGTCGCATTACAAAGCAAGGGTTAGTCCTTAGTAGTACCTATACTTATAAGGATTATCCTACCGCTAGCCCCACAAATCAAAGTACGGAGCTCATTAAAAATAGTTTGGAACTTTATATGGGGGTACCGAGGAAGGTGTTGTGATTAAGGTGGCTTGAATGGGCGCATCCTTCCCAAATAGGCAGTGGTCCGGGTATGATGGACTTCTTACCGTGAGAGCAGTCCTTATTTCCAAAGTTCATTTGGAGACTCTCAATGGGTGAATATGATTCTCCTGGTTTACGCTCTTCTTAAAACAAGTTCTTGGCCATCAGACTCTCTGTGCAAAAGGCTAACAAACCAGTCCTACCTTGGGTATTATTTCGTGACTATGCCTTTTTCCATAAGTAAGCTTCTCCATTTTTATAGGCTCAAGACAAAGATGGAAGGCAAGCCAAACCGATTTTTCCGCTATGCCTCCATCCTCAATTCCCCATCGGAGCCTTCCATGGTGGTGGGCACCATCGCCGTAGAATTTCGCCAAAGACTTCCATCAAGTAACATCAATTCGCCTCCCCCATAATCAGAGACAATGGGTTCTCGCGTGTGTTGTCTTCTATTCGCCATGGTATGAAGCAGGTCGCCTACTATCTTTCGGTTTTCCAAATTTCTGCAAAGTTCCTGCTCTCCTCGCGGGGATGTGTCTCTAAGTGGGAGAAGGCCAAGTAAAAATTTGCCCTTATAGCAAGCTGGTACGAAAGAGTGCCATGGATCAAGCCAATATTCACAAAGGCAAGCACTTTGTCGTGATCAAGATATCGCTTTGTATAACTAAATTTATATGGGTGTGGCACTGTGCTCCATGTTGCACCTTTTGTCGCATATGGCTATGGCCGTGGGGATAGTTGCTCCACCCAAAGTCGATGTGATATGGTGGCAGTTATCCACAGTGGTCGTATAAGTAATGCCTTCCGACATCGCCGTAAGTTCTCGCATATATGCAAAGATGCCTACTCGCCGCCAAGAACTTCAGTACGTTTCTTTCGATTGTCCGATAAACCAACCAGCGTGGTCTTGGCTACAAGGCTATGTTTATTGGCCAAGATATCGACCTGGGTTTACGTATCTTTGGGCATCCTGGTCCTAAATGTATGGCCCTGTTATGAGGGCATTCCATTTTGTTCTCGTTGACTCCTTGTGGATCGATATGGGATCGTCATGGCATACACCACATCTTCCAAGGCATTTATTCATCTCGCATTATGGTGTTATTACTTATGGCCTGTAAAAGATAATTTGACAAATTCTCATGAGATGCCTCTTTGATCTTAAAATGATGGGACGCGACCGATTCAAGATCTTCAAATTGGTTCTTATCTTTACTCTTTCCTTTCTCTCGAATAAGACATTGTGCCTGTGCTCATGCCCCGGCATCTTTTATGTTTCTATTACGCTTAAATGAGACATGTAAATTCTTGTAATTTTTATCCGACACAAACTTTAGCTTTCGTCCTCACAAAAAAGATAGCTTGCTTTAGAATCTTCTATATATAGGCAGCTACAATTGGATGCTAAAAAAGCTTTTAACCTCGCACGTTGCAACACTGTGCCATGCACCAATCTGCGTTGGGGTGCTAAGCATGCACCTGACCAGTTTCGATTGTTGTTCTTAAAATTAATAGCATATGAAGAATGGCATTTAAATTGAGTACAAGACCTGGCTAGCAAGAGCTTTTGATATCATCATGACAAGTTACCATGGCATTAGAAGGCGTGTAAAAAGACATGTTGCAGCAAAAAGAATGCCATAGAACTTTAGGAAATAATTCGAAGAAAACAAATATATCAAATTTCTACTCTTTTGATTTTTTGCATCATTGACAACCTAAAAGACAATAATGGGACCAAATCCAAGTGGATCGAATCAACTTAACCCTATTATCTCAAGTAAGAAATACAACATGCTTGTATAGAAGATAGATTCTAGATCTCTTTGACAAAATATTGACCTCTTTGTGCTATATAACAAAAGCATTTTCAAATGATCTTCCATCAAGCTAGTACACACCGCGTATTTTATACAACAAATGCCCAACAGAGTCAAAACCTATCCAAAGATTCCCCGCTAAGATCATTTATGTTAGGTATAATCCATGCAAAATCTATCATATCTTCAACATATCCTCAAATGCTCATAAAAAGATTTGTTCTTCAAAAATGAAATGCATATGTCTAGAATCATCGTTTGTTAGTACATCTCACATAATATGTGCAGAAATCATAGTCCATGTGCGCTATATATACCTATGCGTATATATGAGCTTTTTCTATCTATTACCGCGGATCAAGTCTCAGGGAAAGATGACCGCGGCCAGTGTATTTCCATTTTCTCCGGTAACCTAACAAGATAGTTGATATTGGCAAAAATCACCATCACATTGTCTTTATGTTTATTGTGGAAAATTTCATATAGTACAATAAGCGTGTGGGATATAGAATCTCCACAGGACACACCACCTTATCAATAAATGGCATATAACCTTCAAATAAAACCAACAAACAAAGTAATGTAAAAAGTTCCTATCACCCTCCTTAGCTTCACAAAGAAGCTTGTTGTCGCGACGTTTTTCCTCCTAAGGGGGTTTTTAATCCTGGGTAGCAACGCGCTTGTCAAAAAGAATTGCGTAATTTATCCATAGGCCGAATATTCTCATGGATCTATAAAAAGAACTCCTTTCCTTCCTTCCTTCCTTCCTCCAGAGGAGAGAAAAATGCCTCTGAACGACATAGCTAGTTTTAATAATATCAAAAGGCCGTGAAAATACCATATCATTGCACCTGCAGAAAATAATTTTAAATCAACTGCTCGCTTCTTTTTATTAGTGGTCACGTTGATATTGAGACATCCATTAAACTGAAATGCTCGTAAACATTGCTACCTATAAACTATATAAGATGAGAGTATTAAACAATGTATACTCGCTTATAAACCTTAGGTATTCCTAATGGATGCTACAACTTATTGATATATTGTTTGGTGAGAGCACCATTTCCTCGAGTAACAAGATAATGTATACCGCGGTAAAAACTCCAGAGTGGCTCTACTGATGTACAAACTTATTGATATATTGCTTATGAGATATCTATTTACCCGGCCAAAAACCTCCTGCGTGGAGCAAGAATTTCATGTAATATGGACGATGACACATCAAATCTACTCCAATTCTTGGTATTCCTGGCATGAGATACAAAATCTCTGCACACAAGTTGTCTTACTAGAAACTATTATGCACCTAAGCCATAAAAATTATCATGCTTCAACACTAACCTAAATAATCATAGAGAGGCATTGAAAATGTTTCTATGCATAATCCACCTCCTAACTACTCCTCATATAAATGATATATTCTGCTTACTTTGGTAGATTTGTTTTGTTATTATATCAAAGATGCAAGCTTGTTGATCGTTATCTGCTTAGGCCTACCTAGTACATATACATGTTTGGCATCAAAGAAGAAGAAACTATATATAACCTACTTCCAATGGACTACATGAAACTTAGAGAGAGTATAAGTACAAAATCTCTTCTTACCACTTCATGGTGGTCTGCAAGTGCTTCGATAGATAGGAGCCTCTCCCGCAGATTTGAGTCAGTATGTGAAGTAGCATTTTTGGTGCATGACTGCGGTAATTTAATCTTTCCGTGACTAAGCTCTCCCTTGGTCTAGTGGTAACACACTAGTTCCTAGTAATGTGGTTCCCGAAGTTCGGAGACGCCCGTGACCAAGACTCTCCTGCAATCGCAGGGGTCAAATCCCAATGACGCACGTAAGGTGGTCAGCGTGGCCCAAATCCGGGCAATGTAGTGTGGTGTGTGGTCACATGTCCGCTGGAGTTTAGCGGCTTGACGTTAAAACTACTATCTATCTATCTTTCAACAAAAAATTGAATACTAGGAGGATCTTGGGGGCTTACAAATGCGATCTGGCCACCATGGGCAGCTCTAACCATATCCGGAACACCTGATGGTACACCCATATTGGGAAAAAATGCACTATGTGCCCCGGCCTCAGATATACAAACTAAAACAGAATACCCAAAAACGATTTTAGCAGCCTACACCTAATCAAGACAGACTGCGGACTATCTCTGGTTAGCTACCATAACCATGGGTACCTGCCGTGTTGTACTTCATAGCTGCCATTTGTGCCCCGTTACATCCTCCCCTTCTAAATTTCAATCCATGTCCTAATGGGTGAACTAAGAATGTATGCTCCAATAAAAAGCAATTATGTTTCTTCGTTACCTTCCAATTATTAGCAAAACATATATGCTTAGAAGTACCATATAAACATCATGGATCTTGTCTTGGAGCAAACTTCCCAAGTGCTTAAATTACCAAAGTCATTTCCAATTTGACCATCTACTTAACATCATCCTATTCATCCATTTTGGTGATTGAATGATACCGCTGATTGATCATCATTCATAACTATACCAAGATGTCATTCATTCTAGAATGACCTTCCTCTCTAGATTTTAATCCATCTTAAGTAACAAATTGCCTCTTTAGCTAGTTTAGTTTTACGTACTTTAGGGCCGCTATTTCAATCCATCCTTGCCAAATTTAGCTTCATAGATATAAATAAATAACTCATGCTAAATTTGTCTACTACCTATATCTCCAAAGAGATAGCCCTTTGCATCGGTAATTCCCATCATCAATCAATTTTAAATTAATCTAGCAAACTATGCTCAAATGTTATAAACTATTTACTATGAATCTTCGTGCACATGTAATGCAATATACGCCAAGAATTTCCTAAATGTCGCTCAACCTAAAACGGTATTAAAAGATAATAGAACCGCATCCTTGAAATTTGGCCCCTTTCTATAAAATGCTAAGCCTATCATGGAAATAGAGATGCTCACAAATAGACATGTAATCGTGATGAAATCTTTTATGGGCTACCCAAAAAGTAACAAGTAGAATATATAGGTCAACTCGTGGTTTTTTGCGTAACTATCCATTCATCTTCTTTTTAAAATGGAATGTTGGGAACCGCTGGGCTTAACGTTAGCGATAACGCCGCATGCGCTGCTCCTTCCATCTTGCAGGTCCCGGCGCGCGACGTCATTGCCAATATTGATTGCTAACGGAAGTGGCCCGAGATTGAATTGCGGAAATGTCAACTTCTGGCGCGATATTCTCTTTTCCCACGGTAATTCTCACCTAAAGGCAATCTCGAAGTTGTGCTCTTTATCTTAGGCTTCACGGTAAATCATCTTTGAGTTGGGTAAATCATCATATGGTAAGTAATGCCCCAAATTGTATAAGACAACGATGCCAATCGTAGAATCGCATACATCGCCGATTTTCATTATGGTATTTCATCCTAGTAACATTGTGGTTTCATCCCGCATTTCATATGTATGAGTGTTTCTTTTGCAAGGATACGGGCTTATTCTGTGATTTTTCTCCCAATAACAAGGTTAGCCTACGTAGAGATTGCCATTCTAAAAAGAACAGCTTTTGAAATGGAAATTGATATTTTGATGTCTCTTGAAGCCATTTGCAAAGTTTTGAAGAAGAAGAAAAGCAAGGGATTTCACACTCTTAGGCTGTGCAAAGAAGGAAGTTGGTTCCGTCGTGATTTCTTTTGCTGCTATCAAGCCGCTTTGAAATTTGGGAGGATAGTGTGTTTATTTGCAATGTGTTTTTCGCTTTCTTTGTAATGCACACAAAGGAGTGCCCATCCGCTTAGTATCACCTATTTGATTAGAGATAATCGCCTTGATTTTCGCTTTCTCGAGAGAAGAAATCCATTATTTATGGTAAAACTATCTCTCCAGCCATTTTTCAAGATAGAAGGTCATGGCAGCCTCATTCCGCTCTTTTTATGAAATGTAAATAGCTGGAAGCAAATTTCTACATGTCTATCTTCTTACCAGATGTTTTCAGGAAGACCCTATTCTTCCTTTTAATTTAGTTGTCTCTCTATATCTAATCCTAAATGACGTAAATAATTAATGGCTGGGGCCATTCCCAAATGGTAACACAATTTGTTTGGGAGTAACTGTAAGGTCTAGAGTAAACAATTTTGTTTTGCAAAATTTTTATGTGCATTCTGCCTAATGCAGTTGCGTGAGATTCTTATTGATGTATTTAGATTTTGCTCTATTTATGCGTGCACTCAAAAAAGGTAAGATGATTGTCAACCTACAAACTTTTTATCATTCCAATATTTACTGATGGATATAAGTAAGCCTCATCCATGCCCGCTCTAAACAACAATTAAAGCCGATGATGGATCTCAAATGATCCTTTTGTTTATAGTTTCTTTATGACTTCTATTCATATATCGCATGTGTGATGTCAATTTAATCAGTAGGAGCATCTATTATATGTAACCGTGGTTAAGAACATGCTTTCCGATCAGCTCTGAGCAGAGATGGGCTACCACAAATTGGACACATTACCAAGTATGTATAGGCCTCTATGCATTTGCTATTTTATTGAAGGTCTTATTTCCAAATGTTCTTACTATGATCCTTGTTTGATAATCGGTCTTAATTGTGTTTCTCTGTGTTATGTTTTATGCTGAAACTATAGTGCAAATGCTTTAAGGTATCTATTGTTAGTTTGCATGTATACAAAATACTAATGTTAATTTCCATTATATTAAGCAATGTATAATTTTTTGGTATGCTCATTATGGAGTAAAGTCTTTTGGAAATTATAACAATGCATTTATGATATGTCATGTTGAATCCTAAACCCTTTGACCTGCTCAAGGTAAATTTTTTGTACTTTAAAGATCAAAGCCGCCTCCGGCCAAGTGAAATAATAGGTAAGTTCAATCTTGCTGGTACTAAAGTGCTGGCATTACATGCTTAAAAAGGGCTTATGAGAAAGACGGGCTTAAATTGCTCAAAGTGTTTAGAGATGTCGAATCCACATGCTTATCATGGTTTTCGTATCTCAGCCTACTTGATCCTCTTTCCATTGATTTTGTTTTGCCGCTTGATTTGTTAAAAGCTTTTCCCACATCACTTCCTGGTATTGACAGCTTAGGAGTTAAGTTCCTGAAGTCTTTTGGGGCTATTTATTGTGCAATGCTGGTGCAAGTTAGATGTGGCCACAGCGTTTAAGCCCTCAAGAATTTTGACAAGGAATTTACTGCGGTTTAAAAAACCATGTGTGTGGATCGTCCTTTTTTGTCATTTTCCTTGGTTTTCTATCCCTTTCTTTTATTCTTTTCTTTCTTTGTCGCTAAGCCATTTTCACCCTCTTCGTTTCATGATTCCTTGTTAAGTTTGTTTTAACCCATTATTGATTTAATTTTTAATAGTTCCGGCTGTTCCATTTACTTCCCTTGTGCTGGGTTGAATTTTTTTCATCTTTCTCGCTATATTGTTTCATTTGTGCACTTGATGTTTTTCGTTGGCTGCACCTCTACCTCATTCTTTCTTTGCCTCGCTTGTCTCATTTTATCACCGATGCTCCTCGCTGTTCCGCTCTTCTAGCCCTCTTTTCTGCTCCTCTTTTCGCTTCCTCGTGTTCTCTGCATCGCTCCTTTTCACTCCATTTTGTTTGACCCTTGTGCCTCGCTCTCTTCCTTTGATTTCTACATTCTTATGTTCATCTCTTTTTCAGTCCTCTATTTGGTCCATAATGTGCCACACCGCCATCACTCATCTAGCTCTCCTATATGACCTGCTTATGTCCCGCCGATTCCTACGTTCTTTCAGACCTTCCCGCCATGAGCTTCCTCGCTTCCACTTCTGGTGTCCGGCCCCTTGGCTTCAGTACCTCCTTGCCTCTTCATATTGGCCTTGTGCTATGTCCGATGACTTTTATCCAAAACTCCTATCCCATTTCCTAGATTTGGCTTGTTCCACTTGATCCCTTTATTGTCCATTTTATATTTTGTTCTTCCATTCGCTAGGGTCGTATTTTAAGATGTGCCCTTTTTGATATCATTTTTCCGCTTCGGGCCCATGAGTCATTTGAAATCTTTGAGTTTGTTAATATCATCAATTGCTCTATCCCATAAGTACCTTTTCCCATCTCGAAATTGTACTTGTTTGTGTCCCTATTTTTATGTTCCTTCTTTTAGCTTTCTTACAAAGATATTGCCAGCTCCTTTTATTTTTATGTTTTGTTTTTCATCTTTCTCTTCATTGTTACATCATGTCTTTCATTTTCATACATCCCATCATTCCTACCGCTTCCTTTGCTCCTTCTACTTCTTTCTTGCTTCTTTGTCTTTTGTCTTCTTTTATTCCTTTTTGCTCCAATTCTTCTGGTCTCCTCTTCCCCATTTACTCTAGTTGCCTCAGGGTCTCATTTGCTCTTGATGAGCCATCTTCTCCGGCTCCCTCGAGACCCATTTGCTTGCCCATTCTCAGCCGCTTGTCCCATTATTATGGGGTGGTCTCAAAACCAGGGGGGTGGTCTCTCATTATTTTGCATTCTTTTGTTATCTCTCCTGTTCCATTGATGTCTCTGTAGTTCAGCCAAATATATTATCTTTTTTCTCCCTTTATTTGTTTCATCTTTTTACTCCCCTGGCTACCTTAGTTTGCTCTGCTTTTATTTGGGTAGATTCTCTTCTATCGCCACTTGTTTGTGTCATAGGATTCCATCCTTAGGAATGCCACTTCTGCTCCATTGCTTTTAGCAATAGAACCGACATTCCTTGATGGGGACGCTTCACCTACATCCGCTATTTATTCCGCTTCTTCATTCATGTTCATTTATCAGTTGTTCTCTTGAGCTAGTATTCTCCTTTTGTCCTACCTTCCGGGGCTTTCCCCACCCTCCCTCCTTGATGGTTCCCTGCATTAGGCCATGTCTATTTTTCCTCGCTCCATTATTTCGCTGGCTGTGGGAAGTTAGTTTCCATTTCTTTTTGGCCGCTATCATCTTTATTTTTATCTTTCTTTATAATTCTAAGGTTGCTTTGCAAAATACCCTCCTGTGGCTGCTTTCAGTGTTTTTTGTAAGTGTAGAGATTTTATAGCTTCTATTTTGCTCTGCTATTTTGGCAATCAGCTCGACGATACTTATTATTTTTCTTTTCGACAAGTAAGTAAAATCAGAAGCCTCGGTGCATATTTATTTTTGTGTTCTTTCTTGGCGGCAATCAGAGTCTCCAAGGTTTCTTTTTCTCATTTTCTCTTTCCTAAGGTAAATGTAGCCTCCGAGGCAGCACCTAATCGATGTTTTGAACCGCTATACCATTCCGTGGACGCTCCCTCGTTGGTCTACCGTTGTTTCTTCTAAGGCTCTGGAGCCTCCAGCATATTATATTATTTTTACACAATTACAGCTTGGACAGTTCAGTTTAAAGCTCAACTTTCTAATGGGTCATTCTCGCTTTCAGACTTTCTAGTGCGCATCTTTTTTGCACTTTCTGGCTTTGTCTAAGGCCATCATGTTTGCAATGATCACTTCTTTAATATGTATGCCGTGGCATTCAATGAGAGCGCGCATGCATCGTTTCTTCATTATTAGGGGTTTCTCAAAACCCACAAGGGCGTAGGTTTCTATCCTCATGAGGAGCGTATTGTCGGTTTGCCTACATTTGCATATACCAATAGCGGAACAATCGCCTTTTATCTATAGCACTTTCAGCTTTTTCTATGCTCTCGGTGAATTGTCTAGTTTCGAGCATTGCCCGGGGCTTTTCAAGAGAATAGTGCCTGAGTCTACAAGTAAGTGACAAAAAATAAGGACCTTTCAGCCATGCTAGAAATTTCAAAATCACTAGCTATATCCCATAGCTGGACTCTTGTCTTCATACCCGCCGGAGAGCTTAAGGAAGTTGCAATATAATCGGCTATGTAGAGAAGGTATTATAGCTTGTACCTACTTCACATATTGTCAGTCAAATATTGCATGTAGCTTAATGTCACAATGCAAATTAAAATTATATTACATTAAAGAATTCCGTAGATATTGTTCTTTTGTGGGCAATTGAACCTTCATTCTCAATATCTATATATTATTGTGGATATATATGAGGAACAATGTATGGCCATGAATAGCTTCAAGTATCAAGAACTTTTCAGAATAGCCGAGCAAGGATTAAATCTTTAATTACTCACTCTTGTCGATGTAGATGCAAACATGCTCCCATGTACCATATTGTCATTTTTTCGCTCACTAACATGCAAAATATATGCACAGTTATCATTCATCAAATTTCGCTAAATGATGAGTGTGTTCCTAGATTTGCAATGCCTTTGTTTTGAACTTACATATTGCAGGTGTTGGATACTCTTTTGAGAGACACTAGGATACTTCTTTAATCCATATCATTGTTTAAGTCTCTAGGCTACCACTTAAGTAGTGTCATTGCTGCTGCAAGCAGACACAACGCATGGTTCCAAATCATGCCAGTTGTCTCAACCTCAACCAAAGTAAATTGAGCAACTTCTATTGCACTTGGCATCAGCTTTCTTGCTTTTATCTAAGAGGTACAAACATAGTGCAACCTTTCTTGTCTTTTTTGGAGGTGAGAACTAAAAGATACTTTTTGAGATCTCGTGAGGCTGTAAACCTTTGTTTTAAATTTGAAATAGGTAAAGAAACCAATTTGAATTATCCGCTTTCTTTGGTATTCTTTTATGCTTCTTTCCTTCTCTTTCGTGAGTGCATCTTTTGATTGATGTGTTCTCACTATTGTATATTACATGACAAACATTACAACAGATTAGGAATTGTATCTACCTCAAACATTCATTATAGAAGAGAAGGGAAGGAAAGGGAAGGGGAGTGTAGGAGGGAGTAGAGATGAGGAGAGGGGAGAAGGCAACATAATTAGAATTGAATTTTACCGCCGTCCAATCGATTGCGCAGAGAAGTGGAATATGCTACAGCCGGTACCGCAATCACAATGTGCACAAAACTTAGTGCTACAATCATTGCATCGAGTAGAGCAGAAATGTTTGTATCTCAGAATCTAAAATGTATATACATCAATTTATAGTATACATCATCTCTTCATTCATAAGTTTAATTTAGCGCCTATAACAAAAAAAAAAAAGAGAGGTTTAGAAATGATCTCATTGGCATGATAATTCTACGCATAAAACTAAAGCATTTAACTATATTTATTATTTGTCTAAATAAAATGATAGCTCCTATATTATTATCATTAATGGATAAAACTAATTATTGTAGCTTTCAATGTCTCTCGATAAAAACAATTCTATTCTATTCTATTCTTACTAGATCTCCATTCAATATTTCAACAACCGCAAACAATGCAAATTGACCCCATTGCTCTACCTACACCTTTCCCCGCACAAATGGTTTGATGATGAGTGCCTTGAGCCCAAACGCACACTCCTAAGTAAGTCATCGATCCCATCTCCTTCAATGTGCCATCACTAATACCGCCTCTTCTTTCTCAAGAACAAGAAGGCTGTATATCTTGCAAGAGCATCGCGAATAATGATGTTTGTCTCCCGACCGCACCTGTGACATTCCCTGAGAAGGGTCTTGAGTAAGCCCTCGCATGTACCCCACAGTGGAACATCACCCTGAGCAATGGGTGCCAAAGATTTGCAATACCAGTATCACCACCCGCCGTGGGGTCAGTACCCTCGTAAATTCCTCCAGCTGTGATAGGTAATGCTCCTCGTTAATATCACAGGTGGCGGGACGTTATCAGCGGGCCTACGCCATTTTAGCCAATGGGAAGGCAGCATTTAGATGGTACGCAGTGTAACTTCCGGAATGGGCCGGGCCTCCACCGCGCCCTCCTCACTAAAGATTGCTCAATAAAGCATTGGCGCAGAAGGCTCTCACGCTAATGGACCACTAGCAGAGTAGTGCCCATCTACAAAGGGACCCTCATAATGCCCGCCAACTACCGTATCATATTATGGTCACTTTGTAAACTATCGGCATCCTCAGAGCAGCGCAATGACAATATGGGCAAGAGGAAACTGAGGTGCGAAGCTTCCATACGTGGTAAGCTTCCTCTGGACATTCCACCATTGATCATATCTTCACTACAAGACATTGATTGAGGATAGCAGAATCACGCGTAACCTCAGACTGTTGTTTCAGTTGATTTTGCGGTAAAAAGCTGCCACACAAAGATTCTCGCGAAGCTCCGACGTGATTGGCATAGCTCTGGGACCCCCGACTTGCGTAATGCAAGATATAGGCCGGGGACGCAGGCATGCTCTGCCAGGACACATCAGCAAAGACAACCGTAATCGTAGCATTGGAGTGCGCCAGGTTGCCCCTCTCCCCTACTACACTCTTGGCCTACATTGATCGTCACGCTTGGAAAGATTGCTCGAAAGCGGAGGTGCGCGCGCACATCTCATGTATCACACATCCGCAACTCATATATATGCCGACGAGGCACAATCCTCGCGGGCCTACACCTGTGAGGACATGCAGCGCCACCTCGATGTTTTGACACTTTTTGCTACCATCGGCACGCTGAAAGTGAATCCTGGCCAAAACTAGGGTGCTGCTAGTTGCATCGCCCCGTACCAAGGCTTCCCCCACCTTCACTTGTCAGGCAGAGGTGGAAGAGGTGGCTCCAAACCTACAAGTACTTGGGGATTGAGTTCTCAACTACCACCATTGGGATATGCTATCGTGCTATGGTCACTTAAGCAAGTTGGAAACTATATGCCATGCATCAAATGTCTACAAGGCGTAGTTGTACCGGGGCCACTACCACATTTGTTTCGCCTTGGTTGAGCCGGTCCCGCTGTATGGGGCAGGCGTGTGGGTCCTCGTCATCTCCTCAACATGGAATGACCTCGGAAGCGGTGTGCGGCAGAGGCCTGGCACGGGCCCCGGGGTGAAGTCCATGCGCCTGCACTGCATCCTACCTGTGAGACAGCTTTTACCCTCTAACGGGCCGCATTGGAACGCCATATCGCTTTTACTTCCAAAAGGTGGTCAAGTATATTTGCTGGACGCTGTTCCCATCTTGCTTTGGCTACGCAATGATGGGTCCCCAATGCCTGAACTCCGCTGAAAGACAAGCGTTTTCGCTGGTTCTCTACCGGGCGCAAGGTGCAAACAGATGCCCAAAGTCGACAAAGAAAGATCGGGCGTGCACTTTAAACCGTACTCTAGATGCTACTTTCTCCCCTTCTCGCAAGTTCGATGCAGGCTCACGCGACGTTGTCGGGCACACCCATCGAAGAAGTCAATCCTAGGCTCACAAGAGGCCCGCATCAAGATTGTACACCCAAATTCGCCCATGAAGAAGCCGCCAGACCTAGCTTCCATTCAAGACGCGTAAAAGTACACCGCCCGTGATTGAAACAGTATGCTATTCGGAAGCACGAGAGCAAAGTGGCTTTGCTGCTTGCTGCTACCTGTATGCATTGGAGGATGAATGTCATACCCTCCAGATCTGTCCAGATTTGCCCATATCCCGGAGAGAGGTATGCCTCGACTACTAGTTCCCGCCACAGCCAAGCAGACCGCTGCTATTGACCACTTGGCCGGGTTTGTTGGGGTCATACCCTCCGTGATAGTTTCGGCGATGCACCTGACGCTGCTTTTGTGTCCTGCATTTGGACGGTCTTGGAATCAGTTCTGTATGCACTGTAGAGACAAGGTGCCAAAGATGCTTATTAATGCTTAAGGTTTTTCCTCTAAAACTCTCGTATGCAGGGTTTTAACTGCTGCAATATGCTTGCTGCTCTTTGTTTGGGTCCCATAGGCCAATTGGTCTCCGTGGACGCTTAAAACCTATTCTTCCTATTCTATTCCTATTCTAGCTCTCCACTTTTCTCTAGTGCCTTGCTCCATTTTCTCTTCTCTAGACTCCGCCTTTGGCCCACCTTCTCTCTCTAGCTTGGTCTAACCTCCCTCTCTCTCTCTCCTCCTCTCTCCCTCCCTAACATCATGGATATTAGGGAGTGGGTAATGGAAACATGTTATGGAGAAATCATGGAGAGTGCCAAAAGTCAAGAAGGAATATTACAGCGTAATTAGTCCACAGCCTTCAGTTCCAAGATATTTGAGAAGCGTACGCTTCCTCAAGAAGTTAAGGCATGCAATTAGCGTAATGAGACTTAGCTCAAATATCATCTTGGTGTCGGGTTGGGCCGAGCAATATTCCCCATGAGCAAGATGGGATTGTGGAGGGATGAAATGCACGCGGCTTTTTACAAAGGCGTCTGCAATACAAAAAGCATCGCAGAGACACATATAATATTGTTTTGTGGCAATTTGGTAGCTTTCTTTGATATGCCGTGTAGCACACCTGGTGACTTTATTGTTAAAGTATTGGAGCATAGGATATTACAATGTTCAGACATTCAAGAGATAAGAGGATGAGTTAGAGGGGTCTAGTGGCATTTCTTTCTGAGGATGTATTAGAGGATATATTTTTGGCAATCAGAAATGTATAGCTGAGCTACATAGACACTGTGGTTCCGCAGCGATATCTATAAACATTTCATTTCATTTCATTTCTCTCTCTCTCTCTCTCTCTCTCTCTCTCTCTCTCTCTCTCTCTCTCTCTCTCTCTCTCTCTCTCTCTCTCTCTCTCTCTCTCTCTCTCTCTCTCTCTCTCTCTCTCTCTCTCTTCTCTCTTCTCTCTTCTTCTCTCTCTCTCTCTCTCTCTCACGCTGATGCCGGGTGCTAGGTTTTTGCTAACTTCAAAGCTATAGCCTTCACATACTGCGTCGCATTGCAACGTGGGTTGGGCCTGCTGGGAAAGCTTATTTCATTTTTCCAAGGTAAAACATCAATACTTTTGATTCAGTTTGGCAGTCTGTAATTACTATCGGACCGTGTACGTGATAGCGTAGTAGGGACGTATGGCAAAAAGAAACGGATCAGAGATGGGACCGCGTAAAACAAAAAAAGAGGGAACCGAGGATGCCGGGTCGCCCCCGTGAGGGTACAAAGGATCAAGCAAGATCTGCTTAGATGCCGCTGGCCAGATGAGGGCAGCTATGAACTCTCTAACCCTATCTATGAAGACATCAATGGAGGCCTCTCGGCCCCAAAACATGATAAGGATTTGAATCTTCTTGTTAGCTCATGTGCAAGGTATGGAGAAATGTCACATGATAATGAATTACAGAGTGCCTCAAGAAGGGAATTAAAGGTAATTTGAAGCTTTCAAGCAAAGAGAGGTTTTGAGTAAAGATAGTGATTAAGATGATGTAGAAGAGCAGAAGAAAAGGACATATTCGAATCCAAAGCAATTATCGCCTTTTGAAGAGCAAGAGGCGAGAGAAAAGCATTGAACATCCGCTTTGATTTCAAGTATACCGAATCGTACCGTAGAAAGACCTCAAAGACATTGTTCAGCTTTTTGGTGAAAATGAATCAAGGTATAGATTCAGTATTACAGATGCATTTTGGACATAAAGCAACCGATAGGATCAGTCAGCATTATTGTCAAATTCAGATCAAAGGAAGACAAGATTAATATACTCGAAAAGAAGCATCTATGCCATGTAGGGAAAGAAGATCTCGATCAATGGACTTCCATCTTACTAAGAACCAGCTTCAAGAGTACAAGGAACAAAAGCAGACTCTCAAGGAAGCAAGGCAAGAGGGGAAAAAAGCTGCATCACCATGCATTTCAGGGAAGGTCATGGTGGAAAATCCTAAATGCATAGGTATTTGGCAGACCACTAGATAATGTGTTGGAACATAAATTCCCATAGTCGTAAGATAAAATAGGATGTAGTAGATGATCTATTTTCAAAATGTAGATGTTTTTGTTCTTTTCTTAGAAAACTTGTGAAATGAAGAAAAAGGCTTACCATATATACATGGGTTTACACTGCTGTAATTGCTTATACAATAAAGGCCGCACTCTAAAAAGGATATGGCGGATTGCATGTTATGTATTATCGTGCATGAAACACCTCGTGAAAAATAATGAATGAAAGAGGATCATTGGCAAGATATCCGGTGAGTTACGGCCGTAAAGGTAAGATCTCTTTGTAAGGGATGTTACTTTCCTCGGCCGAAAGAGAATCACCGCTTATGACTCGCACTAATCTCGGATCTGATGACCCCTTTTTAGCTTAGAAATGTGATGTGCTTTCATTGTCATGATGGTGATGTTCTCTTTATTAGGAGATTTCAACGGGAGCATTGTTAACAAACAAGTACTATTAAGTTAGCATGGAAGGGGGATCCCGTGATGGGTTGAGATGCTTTGATGATAAGGAAGTATCCCGTGAAGGATGGAGTAAACCACTACAGAGCAGAATAAGATGGCTCACACCCTCCAAGCAAGTGTGCAACCATGTGCTTAATATAAAAAGTAAAATGGGCTTGATTTATTGGTTTATAAATGGCACATGACAGCCTGTGTGTAAGTGCACATGTAAATGCAAGTAAGTTGTTGATCTCGCTCTTGCTACATCCCAAATTTTGCGTAACATGTGTTGCTATATGGGTCTATAGGGAAGAGATGAAAAGATTAACGCTGTGTTAAGCACCAAGAATTACACATGCCACCGCACGCGCAGTCTCTAAGCCTCCTCGTGACACGCATGTTTCATCATAAAGTGGAAAGCTATATGAAGAAGTGTGAGGCTAGAGCCTCCACAACAAATTGGCCCAGCGACACTGATAAATTAAGTGACAAGATTGCAGAGTTTAATGAATGAGCCATGTAGCCCTCCCCTTTATTTCCAAAATTGCAGTACAATAATTTGCTACTACTAATAATCCCTCATGCACACCGGCCTTTTTGGGTATACAAAAGACATGAAAGTATCACCAAGGATCCCAAACTCAAAATAAGTACATAAAGATTTAAAGGCATGCGTTGCTAATGTCTGCCACGACCCCAACATGCCAAGATTCTCGCAAAATACGCAAAGGACATTTCCCATGCCAATAGTCTAGCAAAAACTCGAATGACATCCTCCAAAATGTTGTAATGAAACTTCATGAACACCAAAGATAGCTCACAAGTCCACCTTACTCCATCTGAGTAAATCATGTAAAGAAAAAAAACAATCTAACACCCCGCATCTTTTTCAGGACTCCTCAATCTTGGCACGCAGGACCACCACATCTTTGACACACAAAAAGCAACTACAGCATGGCACAAGGGCCATCATCCTCTCAGGCACAAGAAGCACCACAAATGATCCATCAGAATGCAAGTCTGCTGGCACAAAGACCTTATCACCCACTTAAATCTCAATCACTCGAGATCGAGACTTTTCCAAAACCGCAATACTTGGTGCATAAGAGCCCCAATCGATATGCAAGAGACCAAGCACAAGATCCGGGGAAGGTATAATGAAAACCAAGACCTTGACCCAAGAAAAACTTCAAATAATGCATGGCTAAACAACTTAAATGGGAGGGGGAGGGTGGATAAGCACCACAAAGGAGAGGCCAAAGACGGCCGATGAGAATGAAAGAGACGCCAGAAAAAGGCTATAAATACCTATGAGTTCTCAACTAGCTCATAGCGTGATTTATCCGCTTAATCTTGAAACGCAGATAAATCATACTCTAGAGCCTAGTTGCACTCCAACACCACCAAAACAACCATGTCAAAAAAGAGGCGTATGATTAGTAAATCAATGTTGAAGAATTAAGGGGTACAAAGTCAATACTAAAACAAAAGGGGTAGTGAAAATGAGCACGAGTAGGTCCAAACAACTAAGAATACTAAAAGGTGAAAGGAAACTAAAGCCTTTCTACAACCCAATGTGCTCCAAAATCCAAAGGATGTGATCACAACACAAAGAATGGGAGTCCAATAATAAAACTTTCTAGTACACCACTATTAAGGCAACCAAATCAAACGAAAACCGGCAAATACCAAAAAACTATAAAGGAGAAGAGAGAGAGAAGAAAAACACAACAAGGGGAACTCAAGAGCTAATACGCAACCTAATTTAGGGAGCTAATCGAAGACCTAGGAGGATACCAAACAAGACACGATTACAGTGCGCAGAAAAACACTGACATATCTAGGCACAAGGGCCAATGATGCAAATCTGTAATCTCTAGAAATATAGGAACCTGGAAAAGCACACAACTACAAAAGTCCAAACCATCAAAACTCCATTGCAAAGATGAGAACTTAAAAGCCCATATCATGTGTCAAATGCCAAAACAAACTGCGATGCAAGCAACAAAACAAAACTACCGCTCAAAATGAGAAAGAGGTCTAAAGTGTATAAAGTAAAATAGAGCAAAATTAGAGGTACAATGCTAAAGAGCCATGCCTACAAACCGAAAAAGGAGAAATAAACTCAAATATAAAGATCCAAACAAGCTACAAGCAAGTAAAACTCAAATGACACCGATAAAGGACCAACTACTACAGAGACCATTCTATTAACTCCAAGTGGCAATCAGCTAAGCAACCAAAATTTCTACACCACTATACCACAACCACCAACAGGTCAAACCCTAACGATCAATAATACTAGAAGAAAGGGCAGAGAAACGGATCCAATGTGCAAGGACACAATAGGTGAAATAGCCCCTACAAAACTCCAATATCAACAGATCTAACTAAAGGGAAGAAAAGGTAAAACTATGCCATATCTAACTAAACTTGCACAAACCTAGAAGACATCTAAACTTGCACAAACCTAGAAGGCATTCCAACCCCAAGAACCTTGAAATCAAGCCCCAAAGAGTCTTGTCAAAACAACCAAAAGGAAGATTCAAAATCCAAGCCCTCCAATAATTGACATGGTTTCTGAGCAGACACCATCAATTTAGGTTCCTAAGGCCACTACGACAGGTGATACAAGGTGTCGACTACTCATAACGTCTAATGAATCAAGAAAGATGAGCATAATGTTGAAAATGGACAACAATGCCACCCCCTGTGGGCACAAACAAGGCGCAACAGTCTAGAAAAATGACATATGATTTCTACAAAGGTGAGCTATAGCTAGTCACAACAAACTCATTTTATTTTATTTTACGTAAAAGGACAAAACTCAACGATAACTGCCTTAGCAATGGCATAGAAACTATTCTGACGTACTTAAGGGACCCAAGTGGTCCACGAAAAAAGGACTGCCTTAGCAATGGCATAGAAACTATTCTGACGTACTTAAGGGACCCAAGTGGTCCACGAAAAAAGGAAACCGACTAGGGAAAATAAAGACAAGGCAAGGACAAAATCGAACCAAAGAGCCGAACAACTCAAAGTGTCCCACTAAAAATCCACAAAGGCTTAAATATCCATATGCTAAGTGAAGATTGTACCCTCAAGCTTAAGGGAACCACAAGCTAGTGAAAATTGTACCATTTAGGCTACTAATAAACACCCACAAGTTGAACATAACTCAATAGGGGCAATAAAGCTAAGGCAAGGACAAAATTGAATCAAAGAGCCCAACAATTGCTTATTAAAAATCCACAAGGGCTTAAATATCCATATGCTAAGTGAAAGGTTGTACCATCAGGCTTAAGTGAACCACATCTAAGTGGATTGTACCATCGTAGCTACTAATAAACACTCACAATATGCAAACAACATGCCCAATAACAACATACTCAATGTGAATGGGTACCTGGTGCTCAAGACTGTATCTAGAAATGGACAAGAGCGGACAAAATTGCCTACAAGAACCAATAATACCTACTGAACACTCATGAGATGTCACACTCCAAGCAAAATTACGCCATAATAACTAAAGAACACTCGTGATGCAGACCACACAATCTAACATAAAACAAATGCCTACTTGCTACTTAGAACTGTAACCAGAATGCACATTTCCGCTAGACCACACAATCTAACATAAATCAAATGCCTACTTACTTGCTGCTTAGAACTGTATCCAGAATGCACATTTCCGCTGACTTAAACGCTTGCAAAACTCCCATTCTTGCAAAAGGCTAAAACTTAATGACATCTGGACAATCAAAAGTAAAAAGCAAAGAAACTACTATTGGTCAAAGTTACTAGGGACAAAAAAGCAAAACCTAATGCACTACAAGGTAAAACTGATTTCAAGAGTTATCCATCTGTGCATGCGCACAAAATGACAGTTCATAACACATTACAAAACTGCCATGGACTATTTAGTCGATGCGCACGGTTCTGCGGTGTACTACATCTTTTGCAGTTTATAGGGCTCAGCTCAAAGTTCCAACACCACGGTGGAGAGTCCAGCATCATACATATCCATCTAAGGCCATGGTTGTTGAGACAATACGAAGGCAGCTATGCAGGAAAAACAAGATAACAGCTCCATTTCTACTGGCCAAAATGCTTGCACAATGTTCTGAAGCTCCAAACAAGCTGGGATGCAAATAACACAGTAAATAGTCAAACCCAAACTGAAAGGCCTTAGCAGATTTAGACAGATGGGAACTTGAGACCATCATTAAGCAGGAATCCAAACCTATCCAAGTCTCATAGCAAGTACTGTGTGCATGCAGAATTTAAAACTGTCCAGTAACGATGAAGTCAAACCCTGCCAGACAAGCATTACTGCACGGTGATGTGAACAATTGTGATGAAGTCAAATCCTGCCAGAAAAGCATTCCTGCACGGTGATGTGAACAATTGTGAAGAAGTCAAATCCTGCCAGAAAAGCATTACTGCACGGTGGCGTGGAGCTTGCCCTATAGAAATAGATTACCACAAATAGACTGGCACAAACTCAAAGGAAGAGAGACCTTGGAATTGCTGATCAAGCGATACAAATAACACCTTAGGCTCAAGCAACACTAACATTAAATGAAGCTAGCCATCTCCAGACACGTCCATAGCCAGTACTATCCATGAGACTGCAATCTTCTAGGTGAACGTATCTTGAGACACTGCAGTAGACTTAGTACGAGCCACCAATCGCAACACAACATCATACTCCAAGCTCTGAACAAATGCATTCTGGCTTGAAACTAGCCTCAACAAATTTCTCTATGCTAACTAGCAATCAGAAAAGCATGACCAACAAGACGATGTGCAACGAGAAAAATAACAAGCTCTCATAATTCTGACATAACTTCGTTCTGTCAAGTCACTAAACGCAATTCATACAAAACCAAACATATTCTAGAGCCCACGATCTCAATGTTTCCTAAAAAAGCGTAGAGAAGGGATCCAAATTTCACTCAGCTACACACATTCAAAACGAAAGGAGTGCACCGGAAACATGAACGTGAATCGGGAAGCTTAAAAATGGCTAGAGATAGAAGAATAGGAGATGGAGTACTCTACGGATGCACAAAAGGCCTTTGGACGTCAACAAAGGAATGTCATAGTGCAAAGAAAAACAAATAGATCGTTTAAAATACTCATCATGAACATAACCAATCAGCTCTCGCATGCCAAAAATTATTGAGAAATTGACTTTACAGAGTATGTGATGAAGGTAATCCTCAACTCACAGCTACCAATACCTCCTCGCAACTGCAATCCTTCTCCGAGCAAAGCTATGGCAACTAAGGATGTGACGTAAGAACTCATGGCCACGCCCAGAGACCGACGAACCTGTTCCTGCTAAAGCAACAAATGACAGAGAAAGCATCCTTGCCCTTGAAATAAAACATAAGAAATAAACCATAAAAGAACATCTCAGATCTCTGTGCCAGCCTGGTCGGCAAGTGTCTGATGCCACAAGAAATTCAAACAGAGCTCACACAATAGAACCATCGCCTCTGCAAAAGACTTAGCCCAGAATCCAGCCTCAACAATCTGCAGCTCAGCCCCAAACCCTAGCTTGGCAGTGTACATGCAACAACGCACTCCAAAGGGTAGCTCGAACAAATCTACCACAAGTGCTTATGTGCGGATTCAACCTGCTGGTGTAAAATCGTTGGCCTAGCTGCCGACTTAAACCGGAAGAGCTTTCCACAAGAACTAAACGAACGAAAACCCTGGCTCTCCTAAACTCCTCGAGAATAACTTGCATGAACGCAACCGCTTGAACCAGGCACAAAAATTGAACAATCAAATGGTGCGAACCCCGGTGGTAAACGGGATCGCCCGCAACGAAAAGGAAATCGAGAATCCACAATCGGCCATAAAGGGAGAGGATCGCCCAGAGAGAAGAGAAATGGGACAAGTGACCACAAAGGGAGAGGCTCAAAGACGGCTGATGAGAATGAAAGAGACGCAAAAGGCTATAAATACTCTAAGGGGAGCTCCCTCAACTAGCCTCAAGAAGCAGATTTATCTGCTAATCTTGAAACGCAGATAAATCATACTTAGTTCTAGATGTTGCCACTGATTGTTTTATCTCACGCAGAAAGATGAAGGGGTTGCCATGCAATAGTTGGTTTGATGCGTCTTGTAGAGCAAAAAGAGAGGCATTTAAGCAGGCAAGGGGGAAAGATAGACAGAGATTAAAGAATATTTTGCACTCACGAAATAAAAAAAGAAAAAGTATGTGTATCAGAGACAGCAGGAGCTGATCCGTGACACTATAGCAGATCTAAAAAAATTCTGGAATGAGCTTAAGCCTAAGATGAAGCAGGAGACCCACCTGGAAACCATGGCTTTAGTAAGCCAAGTGCTTAAGCTGTATCACATGCCGGAGGCCAATGTCGGTAATATTGACTTACAGGATGTAGGCTGGTGCTTTGATTTGGAAGACTTAGAAGAAGGGTTAAGTCATCTTGCCAACGGGAAAGCGGTTGATTCAATTGGGCTGGTAGCTGAAATGTTCAAATAAGGTAACTCAATACATGTTGCATTGTTGTCATTATTTAACAATGTTTTCGCAAAGGGTTTCCTCGCACTTGGCGGTGAAACGAGTTATCCCTTGCATAAAAGCTGGAGATGAGAATGATCCGGAAATTACCGAATGATTACGGTTAGTAGTTTATATGCCAAATTATTTGCTGCTATCTTTGAATTGTAAATTGAGCACTGGGCTAAAAACATAATGTTAGAGCTTTGGACAGCGGGGCTTTAGACCAAAAAGATCTACAGTTGATCATTTGGTTACTGCGAGCTATGGTTGATTCGGTTAAGGGTAAGAAAAAACCCCTTTATGCTCTTTTTGTTGATTATGCTAAGGCATTTGACACGGTATCTCGTAGCAATTTATGGGAGAGAATGGAGGCCCTAGGGGTACCAATTGAGCTTAGGCATGCAATGAAGATACTTTATGATAAAGTTTTGGTACAGCTATCATCCCCTACATTGAGCAATTGCTTGAGATGTGGTAGAAAGTAATATTGGAGTGAAGCAAGGGTGCCCATTGTCGCCCACACTATTTGGCCTATTCATAGACCAACTATGAGGCTTGGATGTTCGAATATGGCGGGAGGGGACCCCATTGTTTAGATGCATGGTTACATTTGCTCTTATATCTTTGATGATGTTGTTCTTCTTTTCGGATTCGATGGAAGGCATCGAGAAACATTTAGATCTTATTTGGCACATTTACGTGAGCAGAAAAGTATGAAGGTAAATATGTCAAAGACTAAGATGATGGTATTTGGGACAAATAAAGTAGATCATCTTAAATTCCTCTATCATGGAGAACTTTGTGGAAATTGTCACCTCATATAAGTATCTAGGGATACATGTGGACAAGGGGCATAAATTTGGAACTCTTTGTTGAGCATAGAGTAAATGGAGGCCCGAAAGCATTATATAGCATGCAGCGTAAAAAGTGGAAGCAGAAATATGGGACTTTAGCTTTGAGGCGTACATTATATCGTGTCTTTGGTCCAAAGCAGTTTTGCTCTATGGGTGTGAAGTATGGGGGTAGGGATTATCGCAGAGAATCCTGGAAAAAGGTTGAGAAAGTGCAGAAGAAGTTCTTGAGAACAGAATTGGGTACTAAAGCTCAAACTCCATATGATATGCTGCTTGTAGAGTGTGGCATGATGCCCCTAGAGGCTGAAGCCTTATGCAGAACGCTTACATATCTCTATAAGTTGCTATTTGATATGCCAGAAGATAGCTTACCAAGGCTAGCATTAGAAGAAACAAGAGACAAGGGATGGTACTCAGATATTAGGGAATGGATGAGGAAGTGGGGGATGGACATTCATGGTATACGTGAGAATAAGGGCAATTTAAGAGAGTGGGTGCATGAGCACCTCATTGGAAGAAGCTGGAGAGTCCCGGAGACAAAAAAATATTTCTATAGGCAGTATTTAAATCCCACTCTCCAAGAGGCCAAATATCTCAAGGAAGGTGTGTCTTTTGGCGCCAGACAGATGATAAGCAGGATGCGGCTTAGCTCCCATAGGCTTGGGGTTGAAGTTGGACGTTGGAGTAATATTCCCCATGAATTGAGATTTTGCAAAGTATGCAATATGGGAGAAGTAGAAGATGAATTGCATGTCATCGTAAGGTGCCCGTCATACTCAGGAATTCGAGATAAGTACAGTATCCACTCAAACTCTTTGCTGGAATTCTTTGATATGCCTGGACATCACATTGGGAAATACTTGAAGGAAATATTGATACAGAGAGAACATCTAATGAGTATTAAAGATTGTAATGTTATACATGATGAGAGATGGGAAGAGTCTAATGCATTCTTGTCAGAAGATGCATTAGAGGATATCTTTTATAACGTTGAATATGTACATTGATCGTCTCATAGACACGGTGGTCTGGGCGTAATAAATACAACATTTCATTTCATGTCTCTCTCTCTCTCTCTCTCTCTCTCTCTCTCTCTCTCTCTCTCTCTCTCTCATGGTCTCTCTATAGCCCTACCAACTCGCTAGCCACACCCCTTCTAGCTACCTAGGTGTCTCTCGAACCCTTCACCGCTTTCTCTCTCTGACGAAGGCGACTCATGGCGCGCCAGTAGCATGGCACTTCATCGCTTTCTCTCTCTAACGAAGGCGACTCATGGCGCCGATGTAGCATAATGCCTCACGCTTTCTCTCTCGATGAAGGTGACTCATGAGTGCGCCCGATAGCATGTGCCGTATTGACTCATCATGGCGCCCGGTAACATAATGCCCTCACGGCGTCGGCGCCGATAGCATGTACCCGGTGACTCATGGGCGTCGATAGCATGTGCCTCACTACTTTCTCTCTCTCGCGGCGGCTCATGGCGCGCCAGTAGCATGTGCCTCACCGCTTTCTCTCTCTGACGAAGGCGACTCATGGCGCGCCAGTAGCATGTGCCAAGTTGCGCTCAAAATTAGCGGGGGTGAGTAAGTATACGCTTCTTCCTTGTGTCCAATCTCATGGCGCCCGATAGCATAATGCCAAGTTCTAGCACACTCAAAATTCGCGGGTGTGTAAGCCTACACTCGCTTCTTCCGTGTGTCCAATTCGGTGAGTCCCTGCGAGTCGCCTTCTGCTTCTTCCTTGTGTCCAATTCGGTGAGTCGCCTTCTTCTTCCTTGTGTCCAATCCCATTCGCGCCAGTAGCCTTCTGCTTCTTCCTTGTGTCCAATTCGGTGAGTCGCCTTCTTCTTCCTTGTATCCAATCTCATTCGCGCCAGTAGCATGTGCCAAGTTCTAGCACACTCAAAATTCGCAGGGTGCGTCGCCTTCTTCTTCCTTGTGTGCAATCCCATTCGCGCCATTCGCGCTAGTAGCATGTGCCAAGTTCTAGCACACTCAAAATTCGCAGGGTGAGTCGCCTTCTTCTTTCTTGTGTGCAATCCCATTCGCGCCAGTAGCATGTGCCAAGTTCTAACACACTCAAAATTCGCATTCTTCTTCCTTGTGTGCAATCCCATCCGTGCCTGTAGCATTCTTCTTCCTTGTGTGCAATCCCATCCGCGCCAATAGCATTCTTCTTCCTTGTGTGCAATCCCATCCGCGCCAGTAGCATGTGCCAAGTTCTAGCACACTCAAAATTCGCATTCTTCTTCCTTGTGTGCAATTCTTAATAGCCCTTTAGCCCTTTAGTCCCCTTCCATACCATACAATTCTTAATTCCTAATTCTTTATAGCTTTAGCAATACCCTTTAGCAATTCTCAATTCTTAATAGCCCTTTAGCTCTTTAATCCCCTTCCATACCATACAACCTCATGGCCACTTTTGTAGCCCCTTGCCCAGACTCCCATTTGGAGGGAGACATTCCCCAGCCCCAGCCCTAGCCCCAGCCCACCAGGGAGAACCAAGGGGAGGGACCGCTCGCGAAAACGGCCCCGATCGGATAACAAGAACAGGGGAGAAACCTCTTCTATGAGGAAGGAGGCCCGGTCGAAGGCCCAGTCCATGAGATCGACCCAGGAGACGGACAAAGGCTGCTCAAACCCGACAATGCACCAAACGCAGGCGCAGATGAGGGCCATGAAACAAATGGAGGAACAAATTGAGAGCAACAGAGCCCGGATTGCAGGACTGGCAGCAGAGACACAATCTTCAGCGTCCCACGTACTCAAAAGACAGTTGGCAGCAGAAAGGCAACAGATTGCAGAGATGGGGACCCGCATGCAGCAGTTTGAAGACGTGCGAGGGGCAACAGGATAAGCAGGGTCTTGCTGACTTGCGAGCTCGCATGGATTCCCTCCTCACCACCATCGAGACTATGGCACGGGACAAGCAGGGTGTATGACATATTTAACAAAATTTGGACTTATTCAAATCTAATAGATATACATCAAGGATGTCATGATAAGATTATAAGTATTTTCAATTCTTATTGATTTCAAAAATTCATTCAATTTATCTTTAGATCATTGATGGCTACTAAAGTATAAGATTTATTTTCGCTTTATTTTATTTAGAATTAAATTTTCATCTAAGATAAACTCTGTATGAATAAAATGCTATTTTTTAGAAATATTCATAGAAGAATCTTTTAGATTGAAATTAATTAACTAATTACGCTTATGCTTTAAAAAATTAAATAGCTTATTATTGATTATATTTTATTTCATCAATAATAAATTATTCAATAGTTATTATTAAAATATTAACTTTATCATTTAATTAATTTCAACCTAAAACTTTTCCTAAAGTATTCTTAAAAGTGTAAAAGTTTGTCAATTGTGAAATTCTCATATGAATTTTAAGTCAATCACTTATTAAACCATCAGATTTTCACTTATTAAACCATCAGATTTAATTTAAAAATTATCATGATTGGCAAATTTTAAATTTGTTAAATTACTGAAAATTGAACTTTTATATTTTTGAATGTCTAATTCTAAAATAGATTCAAGTGAAAATTAGTTTGAAAAGTAATTTTATTCTTTGACAACCATTATAGTTTTAATCTAAAGATAAACTTATATAATAAAAACTTATAAAAATTATACCAATCAAGAAGAATTAAACAATACATAAATTCTTATAATGGAATCTTTGAAGTGCTATCTATTAAATCTGAATAAGTCCAATTTTTATTGAATATGTCATGTGTTGAGCAGGATACAGTGGCAACTATCTCCCGCCTCAAGTCAGAAGCTGAGGGGTCTGCCACCATAATACAGAACATCCGAGCCACCTTCGAAGCCAGCCAGCAGGCAAAGCTAAAAACCCTACAGAGTAGGGCTGAGACACAAGATCAAGAGATGCAGGAGCTCCGGACAACCATTACCCAGCAAGGCAGGGTACGGTAGTGCACGAATGAGTTGGCCAAGCAGCAGAGATTCCAACAGGTCCATGAACAAACTTATAGTGATATATAAGAAGATTCATCTCTTCATCTCTTCAAATGGCACGATGGCATTCCCGGCACCGGAAGAATGCTCTGCTTATGCTCGCCGCACCGAAAGAATAACTGGTCAAGGATATATTTCTTGTAATGCATGTGGCTTTGGCACACAACCAGACGGTGAATTCCCTCTTTCATGTAAGCTTTCTGATCTCTTTTATTGCTCATTCATTTTCTTGTATTGGCATTTTGCTTTGGCCAACTGCTTTCCAGCCCGCTATTGGACTCGTTGAATCTTATTTCCTGTTCTTGCACTTGGCATCATAGATCTTATCAGTAAATTGCATTTATTAAATCGTCGTTATGGCGATGCAATCAACAATTGTCGTAAATTTCCTGTTTCTTCCTTGAATTTCACGGATCTTGTATGAATCGCTGTTTCTAATGCAAACTTCTTCCGGAATGCTCGCTTGTGAAATAATTTATGTGTAAGTATGATAATCTTTAATGATATTTCTGTGCTAAATCGCCTTGGATTATGCGCAGTTGAGCGAGTATTAGTGATGTTGTGTCGAGAGGAAACAGGGGATTTATTTTTGATGGGCGGGGCAACGACGGATGCAAGGGGCCACTTCGAACTGAGAATGCCCGATAATTTAGTGGAATTTGGGAATGATCTTACTTCCTAGAAATTTTGGAGCCAGAATTCTGCACACTCATCACTGCCGGAACCCCTCATATGTGCCCTCCTACAGATAGACAGCTTTTTTCCCATGCTCCAGCTCCACTTGTTTTGTGACGTTCCACGTATTTATACGGTCTACTATACGGGACACGTACAAATACAAGCACGTCACTCCCTAAAGGTACGCTACCATGGGGGTATGGGAACTTAATTGCAACCTAGGGGGTTACCTTACAAAGGATTAAATTAGCTATGCTAATTTAACACATTATTAACAATAACCTATAACCTAGGAAATTAGGATAATTACCAATTGGGAAGGCGCCACCTGCCCCAATCGATTGGGCAGCATGGGGATTGCCAAGTTTGGATGCCAACTTGACCCCTATCCCTGGGATTGACTCCTGAAGATCGACCAAGGAAGGCCAGGAGCTGAGCGCCATCAACCACTGCAGAGAACCGCCATACCCGGTCGTCCCTGTGAAGCCCACAATTTGAATCTTCAACCGCCAGGAGATGGAGGCGCCCCATGGGAATGAGTCCAGCCAGAATTCAGGTAGGTGGCTATGTGAATTCTAGATAACACTTGGTTGTGTCCGTCTTTCTCTGTTCTTTTTGTAATTCAGTCATAGAAACTAACCCTTGTTTGTGCAAACAAGTTCTCTTTATATTCAATTCTGGTTCTTACTCTGAAAGGATGGATTGTTAGTTCTTTGTTTCATCGACTCAAAGCGGGAAGTGCAGTAGAGGCCTCTGAGGCAGGTGTATGGTAGTATGCTCCTAGATAGCGCCCTGTAAAGTCCCATTAAATGCGGCCTGTGCACAAGAACCCACCGGGTCCTAGATGCTATGGTCTGGCTTAGCACCAGACAAGGAACACAGTGGTGACATGAGGGGTGGGGTCTTGCATGAGCATACAAGGCTCCGAGACTCCTGGTGGGCTAGGCGATGGCCCGGTCACGTGGGGCGGGTATGGGTCTGACACTCCCTGGGTGGGAAGGTGTGATCCGTATGGAGCACCTTGCACTTTGAGTAGATTTAGGGTGAGTAAGTCGGGTACGGATGCGGGGGTCGCTGATGCGGCACGTATTCTCTAGCTCACCCATGGAACCCTTTGTGATTACGGAAGGGGCGCCTCCCGACCTGCCTCATCGGACCAGGCGTCATGAACCTGGAGTAGGCTCAGAGGGTGATGCCCTGGGTCTGCGTCTCCGGAAGGCTATAGCGAAGCCATAGCATGAATTGACCCATCTGCAAAGTGTGCACAGGAGGGGCGGATGGAGTGGACAACCCTAGCCAATGTTCTCGCCCGATAGCGCCATGCCAAGACTTCGATCTGCTGATCTCTTGAGGCCCGGTAGTCACCGAACCACGGAGTCCGTAGGCTGGGTATAGAACACGGGGTTTGGGTGTTTTCTTAGGATTAGATGCATATTCTATGCGTTGGTATTTTGGATGGATGTGCCACCCTTCGTGGTGGTTATTTATGTATCTTCGTGCTGTGTGCTAACCCTTGTATTCATGCTTCCGCGACGTAGGAGTCCCATTGAAGGCGTGGGCCGAATGACCCCTTCGTGTCCTTCTTCGGGCCTCATTTCATCGATGGCCCGAATCGGGCGGAGGGCCACGCTCATGGTGAGATGATCGCCATGGAGGAAAAGTCCCGTATGTATCGTCGAGGGTCGTATATATTGCAGGGCGTCCCCGATGGTATCAGAGCCGTGATTTGGTTGCTCGAAATCATAGCACTTGCCAAACACTAACTTCGTATACGGTAGTTAGGAGGAGGCTAAGTCAATGTGTCGTTAGTTCTCTTTGTTGTTTGGTTAATTTGGTGTTAGGTTAAGTTAAGAAATTGTAGCTTTGAAGTGGAGGGGCCAAGATTGGAGGCCTAGCAGGTGCCAGTGGGGTAACCCAAATGACAAAGATGATGGCTCCATTGGATTGGGCTTTTCGAATTACCTAAAAAGCAGTCAACTCGAGGCGAAAAAAATAGTCAAAGGCAGGCCCAAAAAGCGAATCCGGAGCCGCTTGCTTTTTGTCGCTTTTGCGATCAAGTTAGAAGCACCGAAATCTTTGTCGGCGCCCGACCGTCGACGTGAGTCAACGCAGACCCGCCAGTCAACTTCGGCGCCGCTTGCATTCGGCGACACCGGTCGGAGAGAAACTCGATATAATGCCATGCATTTTTGGCCCCGTATGTGGCGCGTATTTCCAGCGTATATTATATTTTTTAATAATAAAATTTTTAAGTTAATAAGGGAAAAAATTTTTGAAATTTTAAAAAGTTAATTGGCCGTTTAGCAAACCATTTTACGTCATTTGTTTTGCTTCCGCGCCTCCAACCTTTGAGCCGCTCTCCGCCATCGCCACGGACCGGACCTTGATCTAGCGCCATTGTGCTTTGTGCCTCCTAAGCCCCCTCGCCATCCTCTTAGCGCCCGGCGCCTCACTATTCCCTATGGCTATTACCAAGGCGCTCGGATCCAACCACCATGAGCATCGTGGAGATCTATGCCATGATTGCTAAGCACATGGCTCTTGACCCGACCCTCATCGACATCTTGTTGGATGAGCTGGTCAATAGGTTTGAGAACAATGATAGGATTCCATATCACGTCTATCACTTCTCGAGCCATTCCTCATCCGAAATTTGAACCTACGCCCGACTCCCCTATACCCTTGTTGAGCAACCTGATATGGTGATGATGCTCATCAAATTTTATCCTCTGAACAAGAAGGCCATACAGGAGGAGGAAGATGAAGGACGGAGGCCGACCCGGATTAGGGGTTTTGCCGGGGAAGGCGACCACAGGGAAATTGGCTGATGCGACCTGAGCGGCGGGTAGGGAGAGTACGGTACCTCGAGGCGGCTTTGCCGTCATCGATGGCGAGAACCATTGAGGTTCCCCATACCAATGGCATGAGGGTTCCAACAGCTTTGTGCGGGAGAAATCCCGACATTAGCATAGACTATATCGACCACTATTCGGATAGATATGGGCTATGACCACAAAGGTACCATGGCCGAACTCAATCGCCGTCTGCAGACCCAACTTTTTGCTCAGATCAAGAAGACACGAGGAGAGCTTCGGGAAGAGCGAGAGGTTGGAGCAAGAGGGGGCGGGACCGACAAGATGTTGGGACCAACAGGGGAGGAGGTGCATCCGGAAGTGGTTCGACCCCAAAACCACGCATCCGGCCGTTAAGCTCGGGAAGGAAGGGAGTTGCTCATAAGGCGGTGATCAATACAAGGATAAGTTAAAAAGGCTGCCGGGGCTTTTGGGAAGAAGACCAGCTCCGGCCGGGAGGCGGAGAGAGTGGATAACTCGGCCGGTTCTTTGGGGCTAAGACGGTGCCAACATCGTCTGGGGCCTCGCCACCTGCGGAAGCCTCATCGGTTCCGACCGGTCGCCGTGGCATTGCGAGGAGATCCGCAAATTTCAAGTCCCGCGGACCTTTCGATCGGAAGAGCTGCCTTTTCGAGGTCGGTGCGGGGAGATCGCCGCGGCAATTTAAGACCGATCTCCGGTTCCGGACCTTTGCAATTTTGGCGCTCAAGAGGCTCTTTGAAGCCTACTTGGTAGCACTTTTAGTGATGCCAACCTTTGCGCTATCCACGCCAAAGAGGGTCACCATAATGCCTAAGGATTTGGCCCTCGCCCGTGGGATACGGGGAGCAACCTTAGCCTACTTGCGGGGATCCGCATTTGTACATATTTTTTTGTGATAATTAATAAAAAGCTTTTATTTTGAATTAAAAGTTTAATGTTTTTTTCCATGTTAAATTTAAAATAAAATCGACGTCGGCTTTATTAAGAGGGTTTAAAAGGGGGGAATTTGTAGGGTCATTTTAAGCGCTTCTTTTCCTCTCTCCTCCCTTCTAGCGCCATGGCTGCCAGCAAAGCCTTCTTTGCCTGGTACCTTGATGGAGAGAAATGGGATCCACTGAGGTTCCCTTCGACATTCTGCAGCCTTTGCTATGCCAGCGCATAGACCTCCTTGCCAACATCGGCGGCATGGGACTATGCGGATTCCTTGACTTTTACATGGAGGAAATGCTTCCTCTGTGTATTCCTCTAGGGATCCTCCCCACTTGTATTTGGGCGGGGAGATAGTTCGGATGCTAGGCGGGGACACACATGCTTATGACGTCTTGAAGGGGAAACTCCGATGGGGTAAGCACCTACCGGTGGTCCAACATCAGGGGCAGCAGTATCTAGAAGCTACTTTTGCTCTAGCCATCCTCATGGACCAATACGTTGAGGATGAAACCTTGCGGCGAGAGAGAAGGGCAAGCTGCGGAATCCTCGAGGAGGGGGATGGCGAGCATATAGGAATGGGCGACTTTGCCGTTGGAAAAAACTAGCGGAGGAGCTACCACCGCGCCCGTGACCAATCTATAGGCTTGTCGGGGTTAGGCGGCCTTCGGTTATTTATCACCGGGGCGGAATACCTTCTCTTGGATGATATTATGCGGGCGTATCATGTGGTGGCGGATTTAGGCGCAAAGCGCAAAGACCATGTACTTTATGAGCTTGCGGAGTATTGTATGGATGATTTCATCGACTTCACTTCTACCGAAGCTTCCTCGGGAGGTGCACATTTGCTTGCAGTTCTCGTCGGGGAGACCACGGAGCCAGCGAGACCCTATTATGTCTTAGCGACTTGCGTGATCACGAGGAACCCGGCCGCGAACTCACGCACGGATGCCTTCGCGGCTATGGGACCTCACGTCCCAAACATTAATATGGTTGAGGTTCCCTCCAGGACTCGATGATGAGGGTGAAGATTTATATCATAACCCCAGCATAAGAAGGAGGAGCAACAGAGCTCAAGGAGGAAGAAGTCCCCATGGACTTGGATAGGGAAGTGGCGTGATCACGAAACTCCGCAAAGGGAAGGTCTTTGGGTAACCACCTCACCCGTTTCTTTTTGTCGGCCTTCAAATCTGGGCGGGTTCTCTTCATAGCCGGGATTTGGGGCCGAGGCTGAAGCTTCATGGTGGGCCCTCCGTGCACTTTCTACACTCGCCCGGCCACAAGAAGCTTCCTGCTCGATGCGTTCACGTATGTACTCGTCTGACGGGATCTTGCCCTACGGCCTTGGGCGGGATATTGCGCCTTGGATGGGCATGAAGCTCCTCACGGCAGCCCCATTGGCGTTGCCTATCCACCGAGAGGTTGCATCATTGCGGCGGCCACCGTGGACCCAGGGGTAGCTTCTGGCTGCGACCGACCGCCTCCACCACCTCCTAGGGCTAAGGATAAAAAGGCGGGGCCTAGTTCTGAACTCACGGGTGTTATATAAATTTTGTTATATATATATATATATACACATGTAGTTATGAGATTTTGGATTGGCAATTGCTTAGACCATATTGAAAAATGTGTACCTTATCTACTTATTAAATACAAAGCTTTCTTGATGAGTATAACTAAATTGTTTTTTTATGACATCCTCTTCCAAAGCATTAAAGTTTAGGGTATAGTGGAATTACAAAATATTCTCTATTCATTCCAACTATGTTGCAGAGGAAACCATTTGGGAGTATGAGGAAAGAATCACCGACATGGTTAGGAGGGATGATCCGGGCATGAGACCGGGACTACTGACCCGAGATATGGTGAATATCCAGAGTGGGAGGAAGGCTATGAAACTGAACCACCGCCACCAGGGGAACTCTATGACCCTGACAAAGGGCTGGAGATAGTTAACATCCTTAGAGATCGAGCTTTCGAGGATCTAAAGATGACCCTGTGTCGTACCTGGGACTATTGGAATATGACAAGGCACGAAGCCTTTGAGGACGCCAACGACCATCTTTGGCAACTCTTTTATGCGATGCGAAGGCTCTTTAACCTTCTGATTATCAGCCCAACATGGGAATACCAAGCAGTCATTGTCCAAGCACGGGCACGCGCTATAAACTTCGTCCGATTTTGCATGCGGAGAGTACCCGCCTGCGATCTGTACCCTTCGCCAACCCCTAGGCTTGGTCTCTTCCGTTGTGTTTTCGTTGCTGTGGTTACGCTGTGTGCCAGTAGAACTTTAAAAGTTCCCATTGTATCATACCTACTTTTGTCTCAATCCATGTATCAATCAACCCGTTGTTATAATCAACTTGAATGAAATACAAGTATTGTCTTCTATTTGTATATACTTTTGTTCAATTAACTTAAAAAAAGGGATTGCACATTAATGCAAATCTGCTTATATATTCATGAATGACTCCTATAGGCGGTTATGCGTAACGCCGCTGCAGCATAAACACCCTCCAACGCCGATGAGGCTCACCCCCTGAGCAGGAATTGATGTTAATGAAAAGGCAACTTCGGCGAAGTTCTGGGCTTATGTGTTGCATACCAATCCCCGCCACATACTCGGGAGGAGGGGCCGGACGGAATTACCTCAGCGACCATTGAGTCCACTGCACTGTGACCCTCTCCTCCCGAGCTAGCCCCGTGCACATGGGGAGGACTCATGCTAAGCGTCATCGAAGTTCCTCTAAGGATAGCGCCGCTTCCTCACATTCAACCACCCGGGTTCTTGGGTTCCTCGCTATCGAGGGCGGTGACCATTCAAAGGCGTAAGGATAAGGAATAAGAAAAACCGTTGATCTGACCATCACTAGTATATGGAAGAACCAGGAAGTTGGCTCGGTTTGATGGGAAATCGAGGAGGAGGCTTGAATGCGGAATCTTGGTTGGGCGAAATGAAGGAATTCGGAAAGTCCTATGGAATGGCGAGAGAAAGATCTGAGGGAAGGTCGCCACCCACGAACCTTACGAGCTGCGTATTTGGTGGAAGGGTTACGCCAGAGCTAAACACCTGGATAGGAGCAGATGCAAGTTCAGGAAGTTTGCTAAGGCTTTTAAATCGCATTACGTACCTCGCGCCCACAAATGCCAACAGATTCAGACCTTCTACAGGTTGGAACAGAAGGGCATGTCCGTGCAGGCCTACACTGACGAATTCATGCGTTTGAGGTTGTATGTGCCAGGAATGAATGAGAAAAGAGCAGTAGAGGGCTACATTGAAGGGTTGGCCCCATCTATTAAGCGAATGGTCAAGGCTATCGACCCAAAGTCGTTAGAAGCTAGGCGAAGCTAAGGCATTAAGCCTTGAGGAAGATCGCCAAAGGAGCCGGTATCCGCTGACACCGCTCCTTACTTCGCGACCCACGGCACCGTCCACACCTTACAAACCCCGTCGCCAAGTCGGGGCCCCTCAAAGACAATTCCTATGGGCGCCGAGGAGAAGAAAGTTGCTTTTAGCACGCCGGATAAGCGAGAACAATCGGCAAAGGAAAGTGGGGGCTCTTACGGTCCATTCCTAAAGAGGGAGAGAACAGCTCCGCGGGATAAGGCATGCTACCGGTGCATGAGGCCGGACACTTCATGCGCGAATTGTCCGTCACGTCACGCTGTGACGCTCAGCGGGCCATGGCCGACCTCGATTGGGAAGATTTGGAGTCCAATCTTGCTGCGGAAGACGAGGCTCCGAGAGTACATTCATGGTGCGTCTCATATTCTTTGCAGCTATAGAAACGAGTAACGCCGAAAGTCGATATACATTATTTCTACAATAGGCCAAGTAGACGATAAGCCCTTCATAATTTTGATGGACACGGGTAGTAATGCGCATAATTTTGCTTCTCCTAGAATGGCGAATGCTGCGGTGGAAACATTGAGATCCCGACCTAAGCCAGTCACATTAGCTAGCGGTAAGATCAGACACACTCATGGCCGCCATATTAACCTTAAAATGCAGCTGCCAGGTGCACCAGTTGCCTTGGGTGCCGAAGTTAATGGATATTGGCAAAATATGATCTTATTGTGGGAATGGAGTTTTTAGCGTGCGCTAGGGGCCCACATAGGCGTGAGAAGCGGGAGGTCACCTTCAACGCCGCTAATGGAGCACGTGTGACAATAAAAGGTGATTCATTACACTCCGCTATGCGATCAATGTCAATAAAGCGGCTAGGAAAAGCTATAATGAGGAATGAACTTCTTTGCCTCATTAGACTTGCTTCCATTGAGTCGGACTCCAAACAGCGGCAAGTAATCGACGCTTTACCATCGGACATTGCTACCCTTCTTCGAGAATTTAGCGATCTTTTTCCAGATGAGATCCACAAGCTTCCTCCTTTTAGAGGGGTGGAATGTGAGATAACTCTTGAACCGGGTACTAAGCCTACCAGCAAAGCCCCGTACCGAATGAGTCCTCCGGAGTTAGCAGAGCTTAAGAAACAGCTACAAGAGTTACTGAATTTGGGGTTTATTCGGCCTAGTGTTTCACCATTTGGCGCTCCTATTCTTTTTGTCAAGAAGAAAGATGGCTCCTTAAGGATGTGTATTGATTATAGGCAACTCAATAAGCATACCATCAAAAATCGCTATGCTTTGCCCAGGGCAGATGATCTTATGGACCAGTTACAAGGAGCAAAATATTTCTCAAAGATTGATTTGCGCTCCGGGTACCATCAGATAAGGATTAAGGAAGAGGACATCCATAAGTCCGCTTTTCGTACCCGATATGGGCATTATGAATTCACTGTCATGCCTTTTGGATTGACCAACGCCCCTGCAACGTTTATGCGGCTGATGAATGACATCTTCCGCCAATACTTGGATGACTTTGTTGTCATTTTTTTTGATGACATTCTCATCTATAGTAAAACCTTGCAGCAACATGAACAACATCTTCGATTAGCTTTGCAAAAGCTAAAAGCCATCGACTCTTTGCCAAGTTCTCTAAATGCAAGTTCGCCACTCCGAGGGTAGACTATTTGGGGCATATTATCTCAGCAGAAGGAATTGCTACAGATCCAGCTAAGATAGAAGCAGTAAAGGATTGGCCCATTCCAGCCAATGTTTCAGAGGTCCGGAGTTTCTTGGGACTCGCGGGATATTATCGGAAATTTGTTAAGGATTTTGCAACAATTGCCGCACCTCTTACTAATCTCACAAGACATGAGAAAGTAAAGGATTGGATGGAACATTGGAAAACAAAAGTCCAAGTCGGCTTTCAGAAACTCAAGGATGCTTTAACATCTGCACCAGTCCTTACCTTGCCTGATCCGGAAAAGGATAAATCGGTAGCCACCGATGCGAGTAAGATAGCTACCGGTGGTGTCTTGATGCAGGAGGGGAGAGTTGTTGCTTACGATTCAAAGAAGATGAACGATGCAGAAGCGCGATATCCTACCCATGATCGGGGAGTTGCTAGCGGTTATGCGTGCTCTCGTATTTGGAGACACTACCTTCTTGGTAGAAGATTTCGGTTGGATACGGATCATCGAGTCTCCGCTATCTATCCACCCGACCAAATCTAAATCTCGTCGGTGAAGATGGATGGAATTTCTTGAGGAATATGACTTCGAGATTGTATACAAGCCAGGAAAGCACAATGTGGTTGCGGATGCTTTGTCACGTCATCCCTTTATAACCCGCACCCATTGTAATGCCATTTCCACACTCACCAGCGAGTTTGGAAAGCAGATAGAACAGACCTTGGCCACAGATCCCGAATTCTGTAATATTTGGGAAAGTTTGGGTAAGGAAGCCCGTACTGATAGAGAACGTGAAGCATTCCGTTCATATAAGAAGGAGGGCAATTTATTATATTACAAAGATAAGTTGTGTGTTCCAGCGACTTCAGGGGTGCGAAAGTTGATTCTCCATGACACACACAACAGCCCTATAGCAGGACATGCAGGTTTTATGAAAACTTACTTTAAGATCCGCTCCAGCTATTTTTGGCCATCCATGAAGAAGGATATTGCTAGGTACATCAAACAGTGTCAGGTTTGTCAGCAAACCAAGGCGGAGCAATTAAGAGTTCCTGGGGAGTTGCAACCTTTGGATGTGCCCAACGCCAAGTGGGAAGTCATAACCATGGATTTCATTGTGGGGCTTCCACGTACTCTCCGTGGGTATGATGCCTTAATGGTCGTGGTCGACAAATTATCAAAGATGGCTCACTTCACGCCATGTCGCACCAAACGACACCGACACACCGCCTTGCTCTTTGCAAAGGAAATTTTCAGGTTGCACGGGATGCCAAGAGTAATTGTATCGGATAGGGATCCTAAGTTTGTCGATTGCATTCGGAAGGATTTCTTCGCCACCATCGGACCAAGCTTGCCATGAGTACGACCTACCATCCTCGGACGGATGGTCAAGCAGAGTAATGTCAATCGTATTATTGAAGATATGCTAAGAAGCTATATATGGAGTAAAATAAATCACAATGGGCGGATTATATTTACTTGGTGGAATTTGCCTACAACAGTACAAAGCAGGAGTCTTCTAGAATGTCTCCTTTCATGATAAATTATGGCTATCAATGTCTTACTCCAGACACATGGCATAATCCTGTTTCTAAAGTGGAGGTCTCTCAACAACTCCTTCTAGAAATGCAGGCCTTGGTGGAAGAAGTTCGGGGTTACTTATTGGCCGCACGTAGTCGTCAGAAGAGTCTAGCGGATAAGCACCGAACCCCACGAATCTTCCAGGTGGGCGAATCGGTTTGGCTTAAAATCAAAGTAAAACAAGCCAAGCTTAAAATTGGTAAGCTGTGAAGAAGCCGGCACCCGGATGGGTGGGCCATTGTAATTCATTGAGCGTGTGGGAGAACAAGCATATCGCTTGGACTTGCCACCCAGCTTTGAAGATCCACAAGGTCTTTCCGTGGAGTCTTCTCAAGCAACACACCCCTGATCCAGAGGAGGTTTTGGATACCCCTACCCTCCTAGAAATGACTGAAGAGCACCTGGAAATAGTGCCCGAAGCTCTTCTTGATCGAGCTTACAAACAGACCAGAAGGACTCAAATGTTGCAATACTTGGTTAAGTGGAAGCACTTACCAGTTGAAGATGCTACCTGGGTGATGAAGATAGACCTTGAGAAGCACTATCCGGACTTCATGCGAGAATCTCAAGGCCGCACCATCAACGATGCTATCAACCCCGCTCCCGGCGGTAAGCTTGAAGGCTTGATTGACCGAGAATCATGTTTTAGAGGGGTAGACGCATCGTATATGATAGTAATAACCGATGATGAGATCACCTTCGTGTTCTCTAGGACGAAGTGTATTGTTGATGTTGACATGACCACGAATTGCTAGGAAGGCATCTAGTAAATAGACTGCGTTCATTCTGGCTATAAGGGGAATTGCAAGCCGTACACATGATAGATTCCCTTCTAGACATTTTTTCTTTTATTTCTAGGGGGTGGTCCCTGCAACCACAACTTAATCATACTATTAACCTACGGGTATATGGTTGTGTGCAGGCCAATGAACAAGTCGTCACCTGCATTGTATAGAGGGTTGCTGATGACCCAACTTGTCCCGTATTGCTTTTGTCTATATGTATGAATTTTGTTGTCAGAATGTTTTAAATCGGACTCCGGTCCTAAACTCCTTTGGTCATAAGATTGTATCGAGCACCCTGTTGCTTGTACTTTGATATTTTAACTTCAATGTATTACTGTCCAAATTACTATAATCTCAACGTATTAATGTTATATTCTTAACTTCATTCTCTAATGCAGTGCTTTACGTATATGTATTCAATTAGCTAACCCTAATGCTGAGGACAGCATTATTTTTTTTAAGGAGGGGAGAATGTGACGTTCCACGTATTTATACGGTCTACTATACGGGACACGTACAAATACAAGCACGTCACTCCCTAAAGGTACGCTACCATGGGGGTATGGGAACTTAATTGCAACCTAGGGGGTTACCTTACAAAGGATTAAATTAGCTATGCTAATTTAACACATTATTAACAATAACCTATAACCTAGGAAATTAGGATAATTACCAATTGGGAAGGCGCCACCTGCCCCAATCGATTGGGCAGCATGGGGATTGCCAAGTTTGGATGCCAACTTGACCCCTATCCCTGGGATTGACTCCTGAAGATCGACCAAGGAAGGCCAGGAGCTGAGCGCCATCAACCACCTGCAGAGAACCGCCATACCAGTCGTCCCTGTGAAGCCACAGCTGAATCTTCAACCGCCAGGAGATGGAGGCGCCCCATGGGAATGAGTCCAGCCAGAATTCAGGTAGGTGGCTATGTGAATTCTAGATAACACTTGGTTGTGTCCGTCTTTCTCTGTTCTTTTTGTAATTCAGTCATAGAAACTAACCCTTGTTTGTGCAAACAAGTTCTCTTTATATTCAATTCTGGTTCTTACTCTGAAAGGATGGATTGTTAGTTCTTTGTTTCATCGACTCAAAGCGGGGAATTACAGGGGGTAGAGGCCTACGAACGTGTATGGTAGTATGCTCCTAGATAGCGCCCTGTAAAGTCCCATTAAATGCGGCCTGTGCACAAGAACCCACCGGGTCCTAGATGCTATGGTCTGGCTTAGCACCAGACAAGGAACACAGTGGTGACATGAGGGGTGGGGTCTTGCATGAGCATACAAGGCTCCTGAGACTCCTACATTGGGGCTAGGCGATAGCCGGGTCACGAGGGGCGGGTATGGGTCCGACACTCCACGGGTGGGAAGGTGTGATCCGTATGGAGCACCTTGCACTTTGAGTAGATTTAGGGTGAGTAAGTCGGCACGGATGGGGTCGCTGATGCGCACGTATTCTCTAGCTCACCCATGGAACCCTTTGTGATTACGGAAGGGGACGCCTCCCCCGACCGCCTCATCGGACCAGCGCCATGAACCCGGAGTAGGCTCAGAGGGTGATGCCCTGGGTCTGCGTCTCCGGAAGGCTATAGCGAAGCCATAGCATGAATTGACCCATCCGCAAAGTGTGTGAGGGGCGGATGGAGTGGACAACCCTAGCCAATGTTCCACGCCACCAACGCCATGCCAAGACTTCGGTCCGCTGATCTCTTGAGGCCCGGCCGTCACCGAACCCCCAGGAGAGTCTGAGCCGGGGTAGAACCTGGGGTTTGGGTGTTTTCTTAGGATTAGATGCATATTCTATGCCGTTGGTATTTTGGATGGATGTGCCACCCTTCGTGGTGGTTATTTATGTATCTTCGTGCTGTGTGCTAACCCTTGTATTCATGCTTCCGCGACGTAGGAGTCCCATTGAAGGCGTGGGCCGAATGACCCCTTCGTGTCCTTCTTCGGGCCTCATTTCATCGATGGCCCGAATCAGACGGAGGGCCCTGCTCATGGTGAGATGATCGCCATGGGAGGGGAAAGTCCCCGTATGTATACGTCCGAGGGTCGTATATATTCTGGGAGCGTCACATGTTTCTTTATCGTGTTTCCATTCTCTCAAGTTTTGCAATCTTTATAACTTCTCAAGATTTATGCCCTTTTTTTTTTATCCGTAAATTTGGATTAGAGTAGTGCAAGCTCTAGATTTCGGTCGACAATTAAATTCTATTCACTGCTCCTCCAAGGGGGATTCACTGTAAGTGCCATACAATGTGCCTGAGTGACTTGTAGGGGGGTTTTTTCGACCCATTTCCATACGTATACGTAAGAGGTAGGGGGGCTTTTTGCCACTACTTGGGGTAAACTTTGTACGGAAGGGGTCGAATTTGCCTTTCAAGAAATCGTATACGGGGGTGTTTTTGATCACCCTATGCACGCACATGGCATACCCCCCTTACTATAAGTGAACCCCCCGGGTGCTCCTCTTGTTCTTCAAACCATACAATTTCATATCTAGTTTGGATAATTGTATTCTCGTCTGGATGAGTTCGTTAAATAAGACAAATGTTTCCATTTATAGTTTGGATAAGTTCGTTAAGGTTGGTTAAGGTAGTCTTATTATATCTTTGAAAACACTTTGCCTTATTATAATGGCAATCATCAAAACTCACGTTCATGGCACGATGGTTTTAAGAGGAGATCACGCTTGCATGATTCGAAAATATATCTTCCCAAGACGCTCCAAAGCGTTGTTATGCTTTATGAGCAAAGCTCGCATCAAGTACACCTTCATTCATGGACTTGTTGAAATCTCTGCTGCTTAGCCAACTCATTCATTCATAAATGAAGAGATGAAGAGTTTCATAAATGAAGAGATGAAGAGATGAAGAGTTTCATAAGTTTCAACAGGTTCATCTCTTCATTCATAAGTTTAATTTAGCGCTCATAACAAAAAAGAAGAGGTTTAGAAATGATCTCATTGCCATGATAATTTACGTACAAAACTAAAGCATTTAACCATATTTATTATTTGTTCAAATAAAACATAGCCTCCATATTATTATCATTAATGGATAAAACTAATTATTGTAGCTTTCAATGTCTCTCTTACTAGATCTCCATTCAATATTTCAACAACCGCAAACAATGCAAATTGACCCCATTGCTCCACTTTCTCTCTCTAGCGCCTGGCTCCACTTTCTCTCTCTACTTTCTCTCTCTACCCTGCATTGGCCCACCTTCTCTCTCTAGCACCTTGGCCCTCTCTCTCTCTCTCTCCCGCTCCCCTCCCCCTCCCCTCCCTCCCTCCCTCGCTCGCTCGTTCAAAAAGCTGGAGGCATTGAACAAAAATTTTGAGAAGATCCTGCCAGTGATAACAGGTTTTGTAGAAAAACCACTTCAAAATTTCGAATACATTGGAATCTCTGGTGGCGCATCTAGAAGTGGTAGACTAGATGGCGATCATTCACCAAAGAGATAAAAGTTGGTTCGCTCTATAGAATACTCTATGGCATTGGCGGATGAATTGTTGGATAGTTCGCAGATTTTAGGGCGTGTGCAAGAGATAGCTGTCGCAATGGATGTGGATATCCTGAATACTACAGGATATACAGAAATGGATACATCACAGACCATTGCAGCACGAAATGAACACGTTAGAAGAATAGCGGCAGAGCTTGGCGTAGATGTCTGTGAAAGAAACTCAGTGAAAATGTCAATTCATAACTATTTTTTTGTAATTATACTTTTCGAAAAATACATGTTTTATGTTATGTGCCAATTTCGATGAAATTATTTGTCTAAAAGATCACGACCGCGATTATTCCGAGGCCTTTTATTTAGATTGATATTAGTTAATTGTAAGCAGTGAATTCTTTATATTTTGCCTTGTTTTCTTGTCCAAACTTTCGCCATGGCGATCTTTGGGAGCATTAGTGATGCTTTTCGAATCCCATATTTAATGGTCTGACACCTAGAGGCTATAAGTGTACAGATGATTTTTGGCGATTATAATTTCTTTAAGCTGATTTACTATTTATTAACGCTTCATTCTGCTTGCATACAACCATTTTCTAGTTTGCCTAAGATGATCGCGACCTATTTCGTTGCCAAACGAGAAAATGAAATTTCCCTAATTAATGAAATCTTGCTTAAAGGGGAGAGTCTCAACTCTATTGCACCAGATATGGATCTCATTTTCCTCATGGAAACATGGGAACATGCAGGGCACATACTGCCGAACCTTCCAGGCTATCTGCATTTTTCGGTGTTCAATGAGTGCACAGGCAAGCGAGGGCATGGCGGGGTTGCCTGCTACTATCATGCAACTTTGGAGCACTCAGTCTCACTGCAAAAAACAGACAGGTACAATTGCTACTTGTGGGTGCGCGTGCATCATAACAGTGGCAGCATCCTCTTCATAGCAGCATGCTACTTTCCACATGTCGAGAGCAACTTTTATCACACTCATTCGGGTGTGGATAGATTGAAGCCCTATGTCGATCTATATGATGACATACAGCAGCACAAACAGTTGGACAAGGTTATGTTGCTTGGCGACTTTAATGCATGCACAGGAGCCGAGCAGGTCCCAAAATTTGAGCCCCTGGCAGAGGACGTCTTGCAATTGAACCCCGCAGAGGTGGCTTGGTCAAGGATATCAGACGATCGCGCTATGGCAGGCAGTTGTTGTTGCTGAGTGGTATCTTTGACCTAGTTATTTGTAATGGGTTGGCACAATGGCCATCTTCCAACCACTGCACTTGTAGACAGGAGAACCAAGGGGGCGACTCCAGTGTGGTGGATTATCTGCTGGTTGAGGAACAGGATCTGCACCTGGTTACCCATTTTTCCATTGGCACAGACACTCGGGACGAGGAAGTGGACTCACACCACCAGCCCCTATTCGTGCATCTCCATTGGCAAGCTCCCCATGCATCTACTGCCTCAACACCCGAGGTGCCCCAGCTGCACCTGGACTACGACCGTGCAGGGACCTATGCCCAGCTGCTTGAGCATGACCTGCCGGGACTGCTGCATCTCCCCACACTTCAATAGCAATCTGTTCAGCTGACTCACCTGCTTCTGATAGCTGCTGAGAGGTGCTTTGGGAGAGGCCGCTAACGGCGAACCTCGGGCGCTGCCACCTTTCCCCACAACAGATGGTTCGATGATGAGTGTTGGGAGCTCAAATGCGAACTCCAGCAAGTCACTGATCCCACCTCCCGCCCACAAGCCATCAGTCAATACCGCTCCTTCCTCAAGAACAAGAAAGCCAGATACCTCGCAGAGCATCAGCAACAAATGTTTGGTCTCCTGGATCGGCACCCCAAGACATTCTAGAGAAGGGTCTTGAGCAAGACTGCACAGCCCACAGGGAATATCACCTCGGAGCAATGGGTACAGTACTTGCAACAGCTTTATGACCCGCTCGGGCTCCGGACACCAGTCCCTCCACAGATAGGCATGGCTCTGGTCATCACAGAGGGGGATGTCATCATGGGCCTACAACGTCTAGCTAATGGGAAGGCAGCAGATTTAGATGGCATGCAGGCAGAACTTCTGAAATGGTCTGGGCCTCCACTGGTGCCTGTCCTCACGACATTATTCAATAAAGCATTGCAACAAGGCTTCCCTCCGCAGTGGACCACTAGTAGAGTTGTGCCGATATACAAGGCAGGGGACCCTCAATGCCCGGCCAACTATTGTACTATTATGGTCAGCTCTCTCTTTGTAAAATTATTGGCTGGCATCCTTGAGCAACGGCTGACAATATGGGTAGAGGAGGCAAATGTGCGAGCTCTCACACAGGCAGGGTTTTGGCCCAGGCATTCCACCATTGATCATATCTTCACTCTGCGCACATTGATTGAGGATAGCAGGAATCACCGACAAAACCTGTACTGTTGTTTCGTAGTTTTTGCAAAAGCTTTTGACACAGTGCCCCGGGACAAGTTATGGGACAGACTGCGGCAACTGGGGACTCCCCTTGACTTGCAGAATGCAGTGTATAGGCTATACGAGGCATGCTCAGCCCGTATCACATCGTCAGGACAGCCGATAATCAGTAGTATTGGAGTGCGTCAGGGTTGCCCCCTCTCCCCCACACTCTTTGGTCTATACATTGACCAGCTGGAAGATTGGCTCTCTGAGCATAGAGGTGCGGGCGCCCATCTCATGCATCACACAATCCGTCAACTCATATATGCCGACGATGTCAACCTCCTGGCCTATACTCCAGAGGACATGCAACGTCACCTGGATGCTCTTGACATTTTTTGCCGATTCATTGGCATATGAGTTAACTTGGCCGAAACTAGGGTGCTGCTAGTTTCATCATCCCGTCAGCCAAGGCTTCCCTCATTCACTTACCAGGGACAAGATGTAGAGGTGGCTCCGACCTACAAGTACTTGGGGATCGAGTTCTCTGCTACCACCCACTGGGATGCTGCCATCAGGTTGCAGGTCACGGCGGGTTGGAAAGCACTATATGCCATGCAGAACAACAGCCACAAGGCAGAGTTGTATGCCTGGGGCCACCAGTCACACTTGTTTCGGGCCTTGGTCGAACCGGTCCTCTTGTATGGGGCAGAAGTGTGGAGTCTGGTGATATCCCTCAACACCTGGAATGACCTCAAGCAGGTGCAGAAAGCCTTCTTGGCACGAGCCCTTGTGGTAAAGTCCACAGATCTATACCAGATCCTACTCCAGGAGACAGGTTTTTAACCCCTTCAACGGGCTGCATTGGAACGTCATATCATTTACTTCCAGAAGGTGGTCGCTATGGGTGATACACGTTTGTCCAACCTTGCTTTGGCCATGGCGATGGGTCCCCAACGCCTCGAAACCTGTTGGAAGGACAAGCAAGCTCAGTGGTTCTCACGCTGGGTTGTGCAGGCAAACAGATGCGTACATGTAAGGACAAAGAAAGATCACAAGGCACTTAAGCGGTACCTAGATGCTACTTTCCTTCGCAAGCTCTGGGATGCAGATGCTCTGACGCACGTTAAGCTCGCACACTATCAGCAGCAAGTCAATCCTAGGCTTACGAGAGGCCCACACCAGTACTTGTACACCCAGTTGCCCATGAAGAAGCGCAGACTTATAGCTTCCATTCGCACGGGTGCACATTGTCTCTGCATTGACACAGGACGTTGGGCTCGGGAAGCACGAGAACGAAGGCTTTGCCAGTGTTGCCACCAGGGCGCCCTTGAGGATGAATATCATGCCCTCCAGATCTGCCCAGCGTTTGCCTATATCCGAGAGCGGTATGTTCGATTACTAGTGCCTGGTCAACCGTTGCATGAGTTATTGAATACGGCGTCAGTGGGTTTGTTGGGGGTCATACCTCCAGGAGGTTATGGATGCACGGACTCAATTGTGTCCTCCGAGACGGTATTGAACTGTCCTATACAATTGTACAGCGTGCCAGCATACTTATTACTGCTAAGGTTTTTCCCTCGAAAACCCTTCCGGGGAGGGGGAGGGAGGGGGGGTTAATCCTGTCAGTAATACGTTTGTTGCTCTCTTTTTGTTTGGGTCCCATAGGCCAATCGGTCTCCGTGGACGCAAAAAAATCTATTCTATTTTATTCTATTCTATTCTTGTTTCTTATTAGATAGATAGATATAAACATAGATTTTTGTACCATTATATTTATTTGCAAATTAATCTAAATTCCAATCATTCCAATAAACAACAAAACAACATGGTATTTCCATAAACTGGAACTACACTTTTTATGAAATACGTAGCATTCAGACTATCTAATATTGCCATCCCAATAAAAGCATGTAAGCTTTCAAATTTTTTGGGCGTATAAAAGAACTAATAAGCATACAGACTCAATGGCAAGTTTTGGCATGGCATTCATGATATAAAGCCATTTTAAAAATGGAGCTTGCTGTTTTCTAAATCTCTTGATGAGTGACAAGAATTATTTTTTTTTTTGTTTAGACTTATCGGAATGTCAATCCATAGTGCTGTATATCTGAATGGCGTATCTGCCAAATTCTTGTATAAAATTCTTTCGTTGGGCAAGGTAATGTCTAAAGTAGGTAATGCTTGTGCAGAGGAGTTTTAGTATTTAGCACATTGATCGGTAGATCAAGACTTGTAACGGAAACATATCATTGAAATCGAGAACCTGCTACACACCATATTTCGCAACATATCACAATTTTAGTCTATCACTGTGATGAGCAGAAGCTTCAGCAATTGTGATCTCTAGGAGCTTCCAATAATTGTAATTGAAATAATAGGCAAGTTGGGAGCAAGTAAAGTTGGCCATTCTTGTTTGAGAGAATAGCGCAAACTTCCATTATTTGCGGTGTTTGAAGATCTGGTGGTCTTAGATTGCTGCCAGAAGTCTGGATTATTTGATGAAAAATTGCATCATGACAAAGCTTCGAATAGGATGACATAGGATGACATTTGTCATGCCCTGAGCTTCGAATTTCATACATCATGACGTTGATAGGAAAAATAATTTCAAAGTTATTCTATCAGCCTTTCAGCCAAAATAGCACAACAAATTAGTGCCATAGAAGGTCAATATCCTCCCGTTTTCAAAAGAACCCCAGCAAGGAATGCATGCAAAGGCGGCCACCCATGCTAGATACGTTAATATGTACAAGTCTCCTTTTCTCAACGTCTATAAAATTCAGATTGCAAAGAAAAAAAAAACGGTCTGTGATGTGTGAACGTAATGTTAAAAGAGGTAAGTTACTTTGACTAATGACGACAACAAGTGGTTGTGCTCAAGTACTCTTCTTGAAGCAAAGTCAAGATTTAGCGGCTTGATTAAGCACCGTGCATCAGACCTTAATGTTGCATTATTTTTACTCATCTCATTTAAGCCATACGAGAATCTTTGACCAATTTCAGCAACTCTGAACATCGAAGAAATCGTATAGATTGAATACTCTGGGACACTAGCAAGGACTCACCATATAAACTCTTTGGAGAAGTCAGCATGTGGTTAAGGTGAAGCCAGATGGCTACTTTAAATCCTTCAGCTCAACAAATAGTTTCATATACACTTGGCCTATGCCCAAACATTGGTGACATTCCTGAAAACTTTCTTTTTCCATCTGAAGTCTGGCCTGCAAGAAACAATTTCATGATCAAACGCAATACCGAGTCTTTAGAAACATTCCTTGCCAATAATTCCTTCTCGCCCTTGAATATATGATCTTCATTCCACACCCAGCAAATTTTTTACACTAGTTGCCGCAAACAATATCCATATCATTGGTAGTTGTAAATGAGATACTGACATGCAATGTGCCAGTTAGCTTTTTGTCATTGACATTCAGGGTCTTTCTGTCATTGGTCACTTGGGAATCAATTAATCAAAGTAGTGTCCGTTGAAGATTTGGCCTAGTCATTTCCTCCAGCACTGGGGGTGCTTGCATATACAAATTGTTTCCTTCATGTGAAATTGGTTTTGATAGCTTCTCCTTAAACCTTGGATCTGCAAGCAACATGTCTATAAACTGAAACACAAGAAGATAGTAAAGCTAAATGAACAAACATTTGAGGTGCATCTAATCAGACGATTACCTGCTGTAATGTGATTGAATCATCCACCTTAACTGGAACTCCTGGGCTGCATATTATGCAATTTGGGTCTTTGTCATAGGAAACTGTACGAGTATACACACCAGATGTTCCCACATGAGCCACTAATCTTCTTTGCAAAATGACCAGACAGTAACTATGAAGGGTACCCACATTGTGTAGTTGTCCATCCCTTTACTGCACATTGCAATTTTTAGTGCTTCCAAAGAACACATGGCAGCAATAATTGCATTTATAGATGCAATAGCAGGTATTATATTCTTCACTACCCCCTGAAAAATAGTTCAAACGTTAGCTCAGGGGTGAGAAAAGTCACAGGTCCAATCAAGCAGTAAATTTTGTTGCATAGCATTTTAATACCAGACTACATCTAATGACAGTGCCATTGACTGTTTCCAAATTGAAAGTCTTATCCAGTCCTATGTATTTCATAAATTTCTAAATATGCAAGAGGCGTTGATGCTGAACCTGTGTCAAAGAATATTTCACTCCACTTATGTTAAACTGCTCTGCTCTTTTAAGTGCCTGCGTGCAAAACTTACCATTAGCAAAAATTGATATCTTTAAAGACACACAAAATATGTAGGCTCGAATACCTGCTCATAGATCCATTTCATATGCTCTGGATTATTGGAATCAAATGATTCCTCTGTCCTGTCCTGCAAAATAAACAGATAATATGTAAAATTGAATGATAACATTTCATCAGTAAAAGACAGAACCTTACCTGGCCCCATTGAATGAGATGTACATATTCAATACAATGAACCGGCGAGCGGGGTGTCTCGGCGAGCGTACACAGAGGAAACGTGACTTGAGGTGGGAAAAGCCACAGCGTGCAATGAAAACATGGCGTAACACCAGGTAAAATAACGCGAGCATGCCCTTTAAAACCCTCAGTCCCCCCATCAACCATTGGCTTGATTGTGGAATAATCAGGCGTACCATCCGCATCATACTCTTTAAAGAATGCCAAAAACACATTAGCCCTTCGTCATGCTCTAACCAATGTTTGAAATACAGATAAAATTAGGCAAAAAGATATCAAATTATGACTGCATGAAAAATGGGATACACGAATTTTTTTTTGCAAAAGAGCCGAGGTCCCAGGAATGGAAGCATTACTGCAGACATTGGCGGCTCCTAGGAACAAGATATAGTTCCCAAAAAGACAGAAATTCTGCAACAGAAGAAAAGGCCCCAGGAAATGGAAGTATTACTGCAGAAGTTGGCTCCTCCTAGAAACAAAGGTATAGTTCTCAAAAGGAAAGCAATGAGAATCAGAGACATACACACGATGGAAGTTTAAGCTTGGCAATTGATCTGCTGATTTAGAAAAATAACAGAATTTCAATAGAAGAAGGGGAACAACTTTTGCACTATAGCTAACAAATGCCATCCAAAAGTATAAAACGTTACTGTGCTTATATGTTTGTCTATTGTGCCCTCAAATGCAGAATTCTTCTGCTTCTTTTATCTAATCTTCAGTTCGATATCCTGGCCCGAATATTACTTGATACCTAGGAAGTTAATCATTATACTGACGACATTCAAAGTACATATCAGAGTTTTGAGCATGGTACCTAGAAGCTACAGACTACCGAATTGATATAACTCCGTGCCTCAAGAGAATCTAAGCCAAGTACAATTATTTGGAATTCCCGATAGAAATCCATTTCCTTCTCCTCGATCCTAATGTGGGGTCACTGTAACCCCTTTCACTCGTTGCATCACTCTGGAAGCTGCAACCTCAGCTTTTGGCTTTCCTACATAAAAAGTCCTGTATAAAAAGCACTATCTCAAGTTACATTACTATTAGCAACACATCCCTTTAGTTGCAAAAATGAACAATTTGCAGAAATTTCCTCTGTGATTGGTTCATCCTGCTATTCTGGCTTACATTTACCTTCTCCCAATCTGACATTCTCTCATTGTTTTGACTTCGGGGTGTTAGCCTAACATAAATGTGTTATGTCTTAACATACACACGAGACATGCAACAATGAGAAGGTTAGGTGCAACGAAACCATCAAAGAATCACGTTCAGCCCCAGACATATTCTGCTACAATAATCTCTAGAGTCCTGTCTCCAAATTCTCTAAATATTGTCTTTTTTAAAAAGAATGATTCTTTATTTTATTGCCGCATTGAAAATGCGCCGAGGAAGTTGGACCATTAACAATGCCCCATGCAAAAATAATCAGAGCACTGCTGCTGCCCAACTTCTAGTCAGGCCTGTTTCCAGCTGATCTATTGTTAACCATATAAAAGCAAGAAGATGCCGTTAACCATCTGCTGCTTACTTTATTCAGGCAATGTGTGATCCATCTTTGCATGTACAGATGCTCTGGGTTTAAGTACTATTACGCTGAACTTGCTTTGATACTTGTTCCTTTACAAGCAGCTAAATTAGTACTGTGTATTAACACATTGGCAAAATATAAGACTTTAATCTTATACCAAGTTACTAATGCAGTGGAAATCACATAAAAAATATATATTGTACGGAGATATAGCAGTTCTGTCTTTATCTTCCAGGAGGAGACATTCTTGCCAATTACAAGCGTAGAGAATGTGGGGAAATTTTCAGAGTTTAGACACTTTCAACAACATTATGCATCTTGAATGATAAAAAACTGGTCTCCATGCAAATACAACAATGACATACCTGAAAAGAAACTGACGATTGAGATTGGATACGTCAATAGTGTCCATGTCAATAACATCAATATTTCCAGAACCCGAGAGTGCCAGATCCTTCAGCAGCTCACATCCAAGACCACCGGCACCGATGACTAATACTCGCAGATTATTCTTCAGAAGCTTTAGTATCTGGGGATAAGTCCTGGTTGTCAGAGTAGGATGGTTTTATGAATTGAAAAAAATTGACAGCTTCATACCTCAGGGCCAGGCTCAAACCCAGGACCTGCGAGATTACTAGGGCGCTTCTAAATCCCGCCATCGACCGCCCAACTCCTACGTCTTGCTCGCTGCTGTCCATGGTAGTAGTGATGCTAAGTAGCTTTATAAAATGGCAAGATTTATAGACATTTTTGTGGCTTTTTTAATTCGGAGCTAGGCACAAAGCAATGGTTAAGATGTTTCAAACATTCTTTTGCATCCTATAAGGTTCCCAAATTATCTAATTATTACTAAGGTTTTGGCAATGGTTGCGAGAGAAATTGGGGTTAGGGTTTTGTGAAACTTTTTTTTGGCCTGCCTATGGTTTTCTGTTACAGATTCGTGGCAGCGGTCGTCCGAGCGTGGCAGGCGGCTGATCCTCGCCCCCATGTGCTGGAGGAGATGGCGGCCATGCCGGTGATGCTGCTCCCGCTGCTCTGGAGCCTCCTTCACGATGCAGAGGAAGCCGGATGCAGAGGAGGTCTATTTCTGAGGTCGGCGAGGAAGGGCAAAGAAGGGTGAGAACGGCGAAGGAAGAGCTCTATTTTTGAGGTGAGGCGAGAACGGAGAAGGGCGGCCAGATGCAGACATGCTTTAACTATCTGTTGTTGTAAACAGCTTTTTTGTGAGGCTTTTTCTGAGGCTTCTATGTGGACTTGGTTTATGAATCCTTCGAAGTTTGCAGTCTGAAACTTCTAGAATCCAGGGCAGTTTGCAATGTCAAAGGTTTAGGTGGGTGGGAGGTTCGGAGTCAGAAGAAGACTCCAACTTCTGCTGAAAATGTATTTTTTGTTCAGGCTAATTGAATGGCACCTCTTCACTCGTATTTCTTCCTATCTGTTTTTCAGTCTCGTTTCTTGTTATCTGTGCTTTGTGAATGCACAATGGTAGTTCATGCATTTCTTATCTATATGGAATTAAGTATACCATGTATGTATATACGTATTTAGGCGTATGGGGTGCGCAAACTTATACGTGGGGCTGATGTGTAAATTCCACGGCCCTTTATTTGGCATATTCATGGAACTATGCTTGGATCCAATGATCCAAAAAAACAATAAGGAGTGCAATAATCCTACTCTTAAAAGCTTCTTGAGATGTTTTAAATTCTCTTGAGGTGCTTCTTGGTTCCAATTTTGGGTGCAACAACAATAGAGACGATGATAATTTGTTTCTCAAAGTGCTTCTGTGTATGGGGGCATGCCCACCATACCACTTTCCGATGTGGCCGGTGGGACCCCGCCACTTCTCGATGTGGTCGGTGGGGCCCCGCGACTGGCGACAATTAGGAGTGGGTCACCAACCCACCAGAAAGTGGGACCGATGGGTTATGCCCCAAAACATAGAAATGAGGAGCAGATTTGCCCCCCTTCTTCTTTCTCGCCATTTTCCTGTAAGGCGGAGCTGCGGCTATGGCACTGACAAAGCGGCGCCCTCCTCAGCCCCCCGCTCCTTCTTTTTGAGACCTATGCCATGTTTGCATACAGCAGTGCCATGTTTTCTTTTAAGATGCTTTTATAGAGAAAATAAGCCCTCTAGGTTGGGAGTAACCTCTAAGCTTTGTTGTCCACGAAATTAGCTTTCCAGCTTCCATTCTAGATTTTAGGGACACGCCACGCGGTAGCACGTAGTTAAGGCTCAAACAAAATTTGGGCCCTATTTCCATGTTGTACACAAGTATTTTGAAGAGGACATATGGGAAAAATCGAAAAGGACTGACTTTTTCAGTTGCATAATTCAGATCTCAATGACTTTTGTTGCCAATATCAGCATTCTTGGGTGTTCAGTTCTTATTGCAAGGTTGCAATTTGTTATAAATAATGAATCTAATCTTTAAGTAAAACAAAAGGCATGTGTGATCCAGTAATTGATAGCTTATCCAAGGGGAACCATGCTATAAACTGTCTCTACGTGGAGTAACTGCAAGTCTGATGGCGCCCTCAAAGTATTGCAACCAGCTTATTTGAGGATATGCAAGCCACAAGTTAGAATTCATGGTTTGACTATGGAGGATGGATCTCAAGAAGTCTGTAATCAGTATGTTGATGATACATTTCTCTTCCTAGTGGCTGAGGATGATAATCTTCAAAATGCTAAGCTTCAGCTGGACTCTTTCTCATTGGAATCAAGGGTTCTTGTTGGATGGTTGACGTGCTTTGATTTACTCTTGGGCATTCCTGTGGGTATATATATTCCTCCCTCAGATGCATGGGATGTTATAGTTGAAGGCTTGCGTAAGCATCTTTTATGATGGAATACAGCTAAGCTCGCTTTGGCAGGGAGGATAATAACGCTCATGTCTATATGACGTTTGTAGTGCTGGCATCACAATCAAAATTTTAGAAGGTTATAGCAGTTGTTTGCAACTTCATTTGGGCTGGTATTGAGATGTGTGTGGTTATGAAGGTTGCTTGGTCCACATGTATCAAACCAAGATTTGCGGGTGGGCTAGGTATGATTGACTTTGCCTTATAGAGTACAATTATAATCTCTAAGTTCATCTGTTGCTACGCGGTAGGCATAGTCCACTCACTTGGAATGAGGTTGGTTATGCAAGCACTTGGGCAATGTGTTTCTTTTGGAAACCAAAACTTAAGGCGACTCTTCCTTGGTGTCTCTTTTTTTAGTTTCGCCCATATCCTAGTGCTTCCCCCTAGATTCTTGGAAGACAGTTCGAGCCTTGTTTCAAATCAATCATAATGCTTGCATACAGTTAGGCGGTCCATGCTGGCGGATTCCTCTCAATAATCATATGCCTCATGTGCTACGGTACATCCATTGACTCAAAGGCATTGGAGGCTTGCTGGGATTCTCACAGTTGATGTTTGGTATGAGGCTGGTCACTTGTTGTCGTGGGATGCTTTTCAGACTAAGTTTATGCTATCTCGATGGGATAAAGCTATTTGGAAAGAGGTGGCTAATATTATGCCAGCCACTCCCTCCCAACCATCTGATATACCTATTTGGATTGGTCCCCAAATTGTTAATGCACAACGGCTTGTGCATTCTTTATATCAGAAGCTGGTGGACTTTGACATTGTCCCGGGTTGGCAGCTTCGTCTTCTCCCTCCTCAGTGGAAGCGAACATGGTTCTGGACTTGGGATAAATTGCTTCATCCCAAAGTTTATGCCTTTTGGTGGCAGACCCTTCATAGATGTCTATGGGTTAATATGTTGGTTCATAATATTCCCAGTATTCCAGAACTTTGCCCATTGTGTAAGCGGTAACTCTCGAGCATTGTGTTTTTCTCTGCTACCAATTCCGGCCAGTTTGGTTGTGGTTGCTATGTCTCTTTCATGTGACCTTGACTAGCCAGCAGGTGCTATTTGCGATCTATCCCTCCACTTGGAACAGGTTGCAGCAGCAGGCTTTTCATTTAGCGTCAGGTTGGTTGGTGTGGTCTATCTGGAAAAGGCGACGGCAGTGTATCTTCGGGGGCTTAACAATTTACTGCTGACTAAGTTCTTCATGACGCACGAGATAGATTAATAAAGGCGTACCTATATTTGCAGCTTGCTCCTGATAAGAAGCGCTTGATTTTTGAGGAATTTTTGGGTATATCATCTCTTGTATATTGCTCCACTCAGTGGATTATTCTTGTATACTGAGATTTTATTCCTGCCTTTGCAATTATGCATGTACTTTCTTGGGATATTGAATAAAGTTTGACGTCCTTCAAAATAAAAAAAAAAAAAAAAGAAAAAAGAAAAGAAAAGTTGAAACACAAAAATGTTTGTTGGGCTATAAAAGGGTGTAAAATCGCTAGTGGGGTACAACTTTTGGCGAAGCGTTTAAGCACTTTAAGTGCTGAAACTCGCGGACGTCGAAGCCCGTCACGCCCTTCTCCCTCCTTTTCCCCTGGGCGCGAAAACTCAGATCAGTGTTTCACTGTTGATGGTGGAGGCATGGAGCGCGGATGATTTTCACACCATCGAGGTTCAGGCAATTCGGGGTGAAGCCCCACGAGGAAGAAGCTTGGTTGGAAAATAATGTCACGGATCGAGATTGGGATTCTGTTTGGACAAAGAAGTTGAACAAGGGAAAGATAAAATGGCAATCGCAAAGGAGCATCTTCAAGAGAAGTTGGAAACACTCTACCTAAAAAATCTACAAGAATTGTCACAACAAAGAAGTAAGAAAGCAACCGGCCCTTGCTTTTTGGCGTTTGAAAATTGCACTAGATCAATACTTGCACCCGAGGAACACAAAGTAACCGGGCTGCATTTGTCGCGGCAATGTCAAAGATACCACAACAATAGACAAGTAAAAACAGAGGCGATATGTTGTAGCACATGTTAGAAAATCGAAATGAAGGCAAAGCCAAAGGTGGTCGGGCTGGATCAAATGAGATGCATGTGATGAAAACATAAAACCTTAGAGAATGCAAAGACATGTGAGATTGGAAAATCAGTTTTACTTATCACAAAGAACTGGAAGCAAAGAGGGAAGTGAGCTGAAAGGCAATGAGAAGGCCTCTCAATTACGTAAAATGATGTTGGAAGAGGTCGAAAAACATTTTAAGACAAAGCCACAAATGATTTGGCTACAAAACAGAGGAGTTCAAGCTTAATCCAACATGTGAGTTGGAGGCAGAAATTAAAGATTTGGAGCAGATCGTCCGTGATGGAAACTTGGCACAGAACAAGGTACAAAAAGCAATGAACCCTACACTGTTAATGAGCAGGTCAAACGTAAACTCAAACTTGAGGAGGAGTTAAAAGTTCTCAAGAAGAACAGAGACTTACGCATTTCTACATAAACAATTTAGGAAGCTGAAAATGGATACTCCCCGCAACATTTAGCATCTCTACTATTATACGAGATAAGTTGCTAGTGGAAGATCCATTTTATACATGTTCGGCATGTGGTCCGAATTCACTAAAGCTTACAGTGTTAAGTTTAGCACCGAATTGCCAACATGAGTATCATATAGCTTGTTGTTCATTGTTGAGAGGAGGACAATGTATTCATGGTTGCCCGAAAGGTGCCGAGGGTGTATTTTACTTAGCCGGGTTTTGGCCATGTTGCAAGTGCTTCAAATAGTACACCAAAAAAGGATGTGTTAATCCGTCCTGCAATTGAGGTCTCACCGTTGAGGGTTCAAAGAAGGACAATGGTGCCATTTGAAGATGCACAACACCCGCAAAGTCCTATAGGAGTACAATCAATTGTGACTGATTTGAATGCAACAGCCAGAACCACCACCACCCAAGAAGTCTGCCCAAGAAGCTATAGAAGAAGCCGTAAACACAACACCGGTTGTAAACACAAAGACCTGATTGTGGAAAAACAACAACCGATTGTACACATTGAAGCACCTAAGGAAGTTGAGGGAGTAATTCCATCGGATGAGGGCAACTTGGGTGAATATTTGGCAAAAGGAAAGGGCAGAAGAACAAAGAGGGATAAGCTGGAGGATAGCAAAGAAGTTGTTCAGGCTACAACAAAGAGAACAAGAAGTAGCTATGCAAAAGATGCAGGAAGCAGTCTCAATCATGACACCACACATATCGAAGTGTGTTCTGAAGAAAATGCAGAACCAGGCCCTCAAGTTTCAGGTGAGCCTGATCTTCAACAAGTGATTGCTGCCATTAATAACCCTGGAAAGGGGGTATGGGCATTGCTGGCCAAGAAGGCCACAACTTAGTGTTGCTTAAAACATTGAATATTATTGATTTTCTTTTGTTGCATTCATCGTAGGATTACCAGTTGATTCTCGTTAGGGTCGAGAATCCCCGGCTGTTGATACGTAAAGGTTTCCACATTCAACCCATTTTTCATTTTCATCTTCATCTATTTATTCATGTAGTAATTCCTGTTGTGTAGGTATTATTCGTGGATGTTCCAACGCACTAAGTATTGATTTGGCAAAGAAAAGATAAACTCATTGTATTGGATTTAAATGGTGTGTTGGTAAAAACTTTTGGTGCAAATGAACACATACGCTTGGAAGCGAGGATTGACAATGACATACACTAGCGTAAAGAAAGTGATATTCGCACCGTATGGTTGTTCTTCTTGAAGACTTTGTTACGTATGTTGTGTTGGTATATGGTCATCAATGCAACTCTCTAATGTGGAAGATGTGTCGCAAGTACTATGTCCAGATTTGAGGGACATATTTCAATTTGTATGGGGACAGAAAAATGTGTGCGCACCAGTTTTCACCACCCTAACAAACCCGGGTCGGTCCATTCATGATGAAGCCACTTGGGAAAATACATGAGTCATACCAAGATTCAAAGGTAAGACTTTGCTTCTTGATGATTCATTATACAAGTCTTACCTTAGCAGTCCCCTCGAAATTTCTCAAGGGTACCGCAGATTCAAGATGGATGTCCATGATGAAGTACTAACAAGACTCACCCCAAAGATAGAAGAAATACCGCAGCCAAGACCGAGGAAAAAATGAAGTTCTTGGTGAAGAACACACACGATACAAGCCTTGGCCTAAGACAGATAGAAAGATTATGAAGCTATGCTTGGAAAGACTTTCTTCGAAAAACAGCTTGCGATTCTGCAGAGGTTTGTGAAGGAGGAATTGAGAAGGTTTATGGTGATGACGATTGTCATTCTCCATGATTATTGGCCTGTTTGTCATTTATTTAGGCCAAGGAATCCTACACTTTTCATGTACCATCTTTATCTTAATTTAAGAATGTTTTTGCTATATTGTTTATGTAGTTCAATGCGGACTTGTCTATAATTTTTGCTATATTGTTTATATATACTTCAATGCCGACCGAAAAGGGATGTTGTAAACTTATCAAGTGCTTAAAACAATTGCCCCGCAAGTGCTAGTCCGGTATGAGTGTTAATGGCGATGATCATCGCTTATTGTCATGCAAATGATGAGTTTTTATGTAGTTGCTTAACGCAGCCTAAGGTGCAAGTGCTTATTGTTAAGCTATATAACCGTTTAAAAGTAGTCATTTTTATTGCATAAGTGCTCGTGGTGTTCCAAAGGTTTACTCACCGGGCATCGCTGAAACCGATTAAAATGCTTAGTGTTTGAAACTAATGAAAGAGCTAGAGCACTGTTACATTCAAGCAGAATCTGAATGGACTGCACAGGAATTCGAACTTCATAAATTTGATAGATAGACAAAAATAACATTTCATAGAAGAATAAGAAGAGATTTCAATGAAACAAAGATAGAAACAAAGTTACAAAAAAGTTTGATGGAAACAAGATTTTTTATAAAAAAAAGGCCCTTAGGCCAGTGTACACAAAAATCATATACAAAATTTTTACAAAATTTCGGCCCTGAGGCCAGTGTCTTCTTGAAAGGGGGGTGTCTTCTTCATCAAGGGGGTTGTCTTCTTCATCAAGAGGGGGTGTCTTCTTCAAGGGGGTGTCTTCTTCATCTTCATGCATACGATCTTCATTCTCCATCTGCAACAAATGAAAATGGAAGATTAAACAAACGAAAAATTGAAAACAGAAAGCAAATGAAAATGCATGTACCTTTAAGGACCGCCCTGAACTCCTCCAAGTCGGCTTCCTCTTCTTCCTCTTCCTCTTCTTCTTCTTCCTCTTCTTCTTCTTCTTCTTTCTCGGACGAATCCTCTTCTTCTGATTCGCCTATCCAACCCTGCAGCACAGCAGTGACATACTCCTGCGAATTCATTTCCGATTCCTCATTTTCTGATTCCTCATAGGAATCAGAAGATGAGGAATCGGAATCAGATTCCTCCTCAAACTGGGAGGCAGTAGAGTGGGCAGGAGAGGAGGCAACAGAGTGGGCAGGAGAGGAGGCAGCAGAGGCAGCAAGAATTTCCGGCAGAGGCGGGAAGAGTGGAGGGAACACCTCTTCGACGCTTAGTAAGCGCCTCTTCGAGGTGACCTCCGGCTCCTCCGATCTTGCTCGCTTCATGCCGGAATGGGCGGAATGCGGAATGGGCGGAAGAATTGGGAGGCGGAGTGCGGAGCTTGTGAGGAATTGCCGGAGCGTGAGCTTGTGAGAAGAGCTTACGCTTAGGCGCCTACTGCTTAAATCCTGTGCTTAGGCGCGTCAGTGTACGATAAACCTCACACGCGCCAGAACAATTAATTCGTAACCAGGCTGCAATATTTCGTATGACCAGTCGAATTGACACATGTCACATCGAGGAAATGCCTTGACAATATAATTTTGCCAAGAATGTTGGGATAGTGATGGTACCAAAATAAATAATTGAACCTTATTCCAATGTCACAAATCTACATTCTTATAAACAACAATTCAATCTTCATTTCGAAGTACGTGTCCATGCACACCACCCTTGTGCATCCTCACTATTGTTAATATATATAAAAATATGTGCTTACGTGCTTAGGTGCTGGAACAACAAATCACTTGAAAAGAATAACATCAATTTCGTTAAGTGTCAAACAATTACATTGTTATTGGGAGACTGGCCATAATTTTTTCATGGGTCTCCCCGTGAAATTGTACATGTCTCAGCCTTCTATTTTTCCATATCAATTTTAGGATATCTTACCACATGGTGTGCACCTGAGGCTTCGGGTTGTTTAGTGAGCAACATATACTTGAAATTACCCAAGAATTGATAATACAATCCACTTAAGATAACCTCATGCACTCCAAATTTTTGCCCCCATCCATTTTTGTATGAATCTTCAAGTGTGCATTTGGGTTCAGGCACTTGAGGATGTAGAAGTCCACACCCTCCCGAATTGTCTACCTCCGCATTCACCGCAAAATTGTCACCTACCTCTACCAAATTATTGATCCATTCATTGGCTTGTTCAAGAGTCTCCTTTTTCTTCTCAACTCCCGGTTTTAAGTCGGGGTTACCTTCCACTTTCCAAATCTACGTATTGATGCAGAGTCCCAATTATGATCCATGCAAAACGAAAGTAAACATGACAGGGCATCTATGAGCAAGCCTGTTTGGTCTACTCCTCACGATGTGTGGTCGACATGTTGAATCTTCTTTGTGCCTTTGAGTGTTTCAATTTCATATTCTTCCATGTTTGCCACAACAAAGCGGGTTCAATTTCCCAAAAATATCTTTTGATCTCATCTGTTTCATCGACCGGTAGATCTGGCTGAAATATGTACACGTAAATTTTACAATATCTTTAGCATGCCTCGGTTGCACACCATTGGGTTTGAGTTGTTCCTTACTTAGCGACCTTTTGATAACAAAGACTGCACCATCATGTTCACCTTTACCATGAGCAAGTGGCAAAGTAGTTCCACACTATTTCCTTGTCATTGATTGTGAAGTACCGCCTAAGAAAAAAAAAAAGGTTTTTTCGACTTGAATTGTGATGAGCAGCCATCACTCCAAACCCAATGCTTCTCATACTCTATTTCCCGTTCCTTAAGCCATGCAACATGCTTTTGTAGGCGTGTTCCACAAATAATGAGTCATGCACTTTATCATCGAAATGTAAAAGTGAGTCTCTTTTATGATCTTCCTACCATTGTTGAGTCTATTCCCGACCGCTCCAACCTTCGTTTCTTTTTCTCTTCTTTGGGCGGTCTTCTTCGTCATCGCACAGAACGTGAATATCAGCACTTTTGTCATGTCTATATGTTATGTGAACAAGTATAGAAACTTGGTGCGTATGCTGCATTGATGGGGCTCATTCGGATCTTGATGTCGTAATTTTCGCAAAGTCAATAACAGATACAATTGTATCTTCTGGAAATGATGACACACACTGTTTAAACTGATTGGCCTGCCAATGTGCTATGTAATTGTGTGGAACAAAATCTGATATTACCTTCTTCACTTCCTCTTGAAATTTTTGGGACTTCTCTCCTTCAGACTAATCTCAAGACAGTTTGTACCTCAAAGCCTTTCTTGGATCCCCGAATTTCTCGGTCCGGGTCCATGTGTTGCTTTTCAAATGTCTTCCAAGTAACTAGTAACCGAACCCGTGCCATCCATTTCCCCTGTGGACATTTTCTAATTCTATCCAACCCACATTTTTTACACGCCAACATCAAGCGGTTATGATCAAACCACTCCTCATCATCACCTTTTGCCGCGGACCACTTGTCTCCATAAATCACTGGTGCACTTGATTGTATGCTCCTTGGCTGCACATTCTGGGCCAGGGCCACAAATCTCACAGTGGCAGTTGCAATTATCATGAACTCCACCCGATTTTCTCAGTTTTGTTCAATCCCCTCGCATGATGTATTCAAATTTCAAGTGGTAAATGCAACAAAGATGTATGCCTCTCACGCATCCTCCTTACAAAACTCGGTTTCAACCTCTCAAAAGTCCGCAATGCAATTTTGATATGAGGATTCTCCTCTCTAAACCCGAGGTAGAATTGCAACCAGCTAGGGAAATCGTGGTGAATGCCAAATAAATGCTACATATAATGAACCCTACAACATAGGATGAATACTTACTTGGCTGACTTCAAGAAGGTGAATTGATGTTCCATCTTTATTCCTCGCTCTCGATACATACTTCCTCACGCCTTTCTTGTATGGAGAAACTCTTGTATTTTTCTCGGTCCGTAACTTGATAATGACTTCTCTATTGTGATCTAACATGCTATCCATCCGCTTCCTCCTCCCGAACATTGACCAAGGTCCTTCCCTTTGTTAGCTTGCACCCTTCTTTGAAAAGCATTTGAAATTGTTTTTCCGGGGATCTTTGAGCAACCGCCACTTCGCTTGATTCAATGGCTTGACACCATTTGTACCCGCCGCCGCCATTATCGTGGTGGACTTCCTTGCACGAAGCATGTCATGATTCCTCTCAAACTTATGTTCTTGCATTGTTTCCTTCAAATTCTTCACCATTTGCGGCCATAGTAACCGCTTTAGATTTCTTTATAGAAGCAATTGGTAAATCCCTTTGCCCTCCAAAGAAGACCGCCAAGGATGCGGCCTTTGTCATTGTCATCAACGCTTGTACTAATTTGGTTGAATACTTCATAAATTTCTCCTGAAATTTCTCTTATTCTCATGGTCCTTTCGGCCTCAATTTCTTATTCGCCTTTGAAGGCTTAATCTTTAGAAGGGGAATTCTTCTTCATTGCTACCTTCTTTGCATACAATCCGCCTCGATCTCTCTTCCTTGCTGCATCAATGGCTCTGTAAATTGAACGGGGAGAGGAATTGGGTTTCATCTATCCCGGATTTCTGTGTATTGCAAAATTGGTGAGGGCAAATTGCTGAATTTCAGTTCAGGCAATTCTTGGAAACAATTAGTCCCTCCATTTTGCTTGAATTCAAGATGTGTTAGCCCGCCATCCAGGAATATGGCGGGCTACAGGCATTCATGTTTCCGGCACCAAACATGTTCATGATTCTCTCAGCCTGTCATTTGACGGGCGCGCACCCTACATGTCAATACTTCAATCACGCACGTCGTGTTTAAAACACACCGATTTTAAGCACTTGTAAGCGGCGTCCGGACGGTGATTTCTGCTACCCAGTACCGATTTTGCATCCAAAAATAGATTGGATTTGTAGTAAAGGTTACACCTTGCACTCTCACTTACTTGGACAATGGCAGTTCTTACTCGTAATACCCCGATAATTGTACCAAAGAGCTTTCAATATTGTTTTATGTTAGCCACTCTTTGAACTTCTTAGGAATAAGTACCTGACCACTGTCATATGTCCAGCATAACATAGTTGGCCATATCTGAAGTTGATTAGTATAGAAGAGGAGAACAGGGTTTTGGTATGCTTGCTAGATGAGATTTGTATGCAAATACTTATGATAAATTTACAATGGGTATTATAGTGGGACTAGTGTTTGCAGATTAAAATTGAAGCGAGCTTGACCGTTTATCAGGCAAGCTGGCTTCAATAGATAAAAAGATTGCTGAGTTGGCTTGTGACCTATAAGTGAAGCAGCTATTGGAGGAGAGTGCTAGCTTGTGGATGCCAGTGGTGACAAGCACAGGTGAAGAGTGCAGAGAAGTCAAACATTTGAACAAGATCTTCATGAACCTGGAGAGTAATGGGTTGAAAATCTCCGATGGAGATTTTGACCTTTGCGGTTGATGCGAACATACTGACATAATTAAATTTAGCTGTCAGATCCTGTCCAAAGAAACAGTTATTGGCATGGGGTGGACATCGCATGTGCAAGCAAATAATGAATGAAGACATGCACACATACAAGTGTGAAATGTCATGTTGACCCAAGGGCACCAGGGCATTTTGCAATCTTTCTTGTGCTGTCGCATCCCAACAATTCGTAGTGCCCTAGCACGCCTTTGTTTTGTTAATATTGTTCAAACTTTTCCTGACGAAAGCGTAGCAATGCTAGGCACTTTTTCTAGTATATTCATAAACTCCTTTTCTCCATTTCTTTCGCACGTTTGCACAAACACAAGTTAACACTTTGAAGCAATTTTAGAGTGTCCACGTTGCTGCCAACGAGGATATTTATCCACGTGGATGTACCTACCATCGTTGGATTTAATCCACGGTCATAAAGAATAAATGGAAATTCCAGCATGTTTTGGGAAGTTATGCCCGCGTTGGGGAAGCTATGGCACATCAATTCGGCTATGGCGAAGCGTAAGCGAGCCTCTTCAAGCCATAAACCTCCTCCTTCCCCTCCTCTTTCTTCTCCTCTTCGTAACCCTTCTGCTTTGGTCGTTTTTTTCTCTTGCGCATCCCCTCCATTCCGTGGTTCTTCTGCAGTCCCTTCCAATGGCTCCGACGATCATAACATGGTCAATTCTGAAAATGGTGGTTGTTTTGTAGACGATTTTGCTAAAAGAAGTCGGACGGATTTGTTTTCTTCTTGAGTTTTCATGTCTTCAAATGAGTCCTTGAGCTTGAGAAAGAGGATTTGGGCTGACCTCGGAACTGGAAGTGGAGCTATTGCATTAAGTATTGCTCATTTATTAGAGGAGCAAGGCTCTGTTTTGGCGGTCGATGACAGCGCTATTGCCACTGCAGTAGCCTGCTTCAATATCGAGCGTTACCATCTTCAGGTGTGTTGTTGGCTCTACTGACGTCACAACATTCATCGGCTGATTTGCCATATGCAGGAGAAAGTGAAGGTCTTAAAAGGATCTTGATTTGCTCCTATTCAACATTTGAAGGGTCAATTGTCTGGCTTGCTCAGTAATCCACCTTATATACCTTCTGGTGACATATCTGGGCTGCAAGCAGAAGTAGGAAGGCATGAGCCTGTGCGCGCACTTGATGGAAGCCCTGCAGGAACTGATTGTTTGATCCATATATGCGACAACTCTGCTTTGGCACTTTGCTCGGGTGGTTTTCTTGCATTAGAGGTCTGAAACGTTTGTCCCTTTTATTCTATCAGTTGCTTAAATGCTTGGTTGCGTTAACAATAAACACTTGTTTATTTGTAGACAAATGGTGGCAAACAAGCATATGCTATTGCAGATTACCTCTGCAAAATTCAAGGGCCATGTTTTCACAATGTGAATGTTGTGAAGGATTTTTCGGAGATTTCAAGATTTGTGACTGCATTGCGTTGCTGAAATTTGCTGGTAACCACTGGTTTATTGCTCTTGTAGTTTTTTCTGGCGTTTATCACCAAAATAGAAAACTATCTATTGCAATGAGTTATGGAGATCTAGTCGTTCATTTATGGCTTGTGGTAATGTTGATTCACTGATTTTTGCTAATACGATAGATATATCACAGTATTCACTTCACCATGTTTGACAACAAGGACCTGCTCCAGCAGCTTGGATCTTACCTTAAAGGACTGGCATATGGTATGGCAGTAAGCATGGCAAAACTTTCCTCAATTGCTTGATCAAGTGCAGGTCTGAATTGTTATTAGACCCCAAAACTTTGTGAGTGTGGTTAGGATAGAAAAGGTGAGAATTCTCATGGCTTGGGGTTTGAAGGAAGCCCTTTCTGTAAGAAATTGGAGGCTTTAATTGGAGCGGAATGTATATTAAAAGGTAAGGGGTCGGATGTTTGTGTTTGTGTTGAGGACGGAACTGCTTTATATGCCATTCATTTGGGCTATGATGAAGATTTGGGTTGTGAAGAGGAGGATTCAGTACTCACAGATCTTACAGATGAACGTATAAAAAAGAGCTTACAGGATCCCCTGCGAACTCCTGAATCTGAACTTCCAGGAAGTATGTATTCTAACATCCTGGACTTAGAAGACGGGTCTGCTTTGAGTGATAATGGACTAAAATCTAGTGCTAGCGTAACTCCAAAGCAAAGTGCTAGCATGATTCTAAAGCAAAGCGGCCCTTCGTTTACATTCTCTGGTAGAAAATCCAGGAAAAGGGTTAGTATGGGATCCAGCATCATTTATCAGATGCATAAGCTTCTTTCCAAAATGATGTCAAAATACAGAGTTGGGTGGTGAAAAGCTCGGAGCAAGAAAGAGATGCCCGTGTTGTGGTTTTACTAGATGTTCTCTTGCCATGTTCCTTGTGGTCAACTCATAATTACTGGAAGGCTTCTCCTCAAACTGCTGCTGCCCCAATTCATCTCAGTTGTGATTGGAAATGCAGAAACAAAATCCTTTGAATCTGCAGATCTTATTACTGGGAAAAGTACGATTCCTGGAACTGAAAATATATGGCACATAGGAGCTTGCAACGTATTGGGTTGCAAGATGCACATGAAGTCTATTGAAAGGTTTGATCTTCATGATATTTTCAGTTGCCTCTCAAAGCAGGATCCAGAGGCAATTAGTCATAAAACTCCAATATAGCCTGACAAGCCCACACAGGATAACTTAAGTGGATTTTGGGACCTTCCTAATGATGTTCTCATTTGTATTTTTAGCATGCTTTCACCCAAGAATTTGCTCAGTATATCGACAGTATGTCGACAAACAAGAATTGTTACGTCACGTCTTCTGTCATACCTTGAATGAAACTCAATCTCTTTCCTCATCAATAGGCAGCAGTATGTTGGATGTTAAACCGGGAAGAAAATCCCCAGGTACTTTTGAATTCAGTCTATCAGGTCTTTAAAACAGATGATGGCTTTTATTTTTACCTCAACACAATAAGTGGAGAAATATCTTTGGAGATGCCTCCAGAGATATCTGATTTTAGAGGTGGTCTATTTTGTGATGAGCCTGGTTTGGGGAAGACAGTTACTGCACTTGCTTTGATCTTACTACATTTGCTTTGATCTTGCTTTGCACTGCACTTACTGTAGCCAGGTGGGATTTTTGTGTAGGTGGATGCTATTTTGATCATTTGATTTCATCGACAGCGATGGAAATTCAAGGAAATTAAAACGGTTATTCTTCGCTTTGGCAATGCGGCCCCCGGCTATGGTAATGCCCCCTTCAATCCGGTTCTAGTGAGTACTCCGGCATTTTGGTGCCCCCTTCAATCCTTGCCCCAAATGCCTGATTGCTAGCTTCTTTAGTGATTTTAAGAAACTAGGTCGAATGCTCGGATCTGCTTTTCTAGTCCGAGATTTATTTCTTCAAGTCCGGTTGAATGCTATAACTTTCTAATTTTATTGAATGCAGCGATGGGAAGACACAATCATCCTTCAGGAAGGCGGAGAAGAAGAGAAACCTGTTGAGATCAAAATGTCCTTGCCAGCTTTACGATCGCCGTATACTATTCTTTTTCCTTTTAACATGCCAAGAAGTCTATCTTATTGGTGGCCATGTCCTCGATAGGATTATTTTGGAGTTGTTTGCTTTAAACCTTTTGATGATAATTGGGACCATGTTTTTGGATGATAATTTACATGCGGCAAATGATACAACAAATCCAGATGGAAATTCATCTAGTGTGTTGAGAACACGGATTTCTAAGCTTCTTCTATGTTTATCTGGAAAACTTGATCCCATTGAATGGGAAACCTAAGTAAGATCTCAAGTATTTAAGATAAAGATAAAGATAAATTTTTATCGTCCGCGAAAACCAAAGGGTTATGGGACCCATACAAGAAAAGGGGGCAGAAGCCCAAACAGCCGAAGCAAAGAAGGCAAAAGCCCAAACAAAACCCAAGGAACAAAGCCACAAAGAAAACAAAGGGCCAAGGCCCAAAGAAAACACGAGGGCAAAAAGCCCCAGTACAAACAGGGTGAAGATGCTCATGGATGCTAAGAATATTAGTGCTATTGAGATATTCTAGACATAACCTATCCACGGGTTGGAAGGCCAGTGGTCTAGAATAATCGCTGCTCCTCCTCGATAAACTGCCCATTTCTTATGCTGGCGCGCTTCCCTTACTCTACAGAGTTCGTCCCTGCGCTTGCACAACTGTATTGGAGAAAGATCCTCCTGTACCGAGAATGCAGTCCCCTTTAGGTGGTTGCCATGCTGAAGAATATGGAGCCGACTCAACGCATCCTGGAAGCGAACGAGAAGGTGACGAGGCCGATTAGGACGCGTTGCTCCCACCCGAGCAGCACTCACAATTCCAGTAGCAGGAACATGCATTGTCTCCGTAAAAAATTTCCTTGCTACCTCCAAATCTGTCTGTCCTTCTGCATCCGTCTCTATAACCCCTATAATCCGCAAATTAAGGGTCGATGTATCAGTCATAGAGGCATCCTGTGATGAAGACGCCTGGGAGCTAGCAGGAACCCTGTATGGTGGCAAAGTCGGTTGTGAGACACGAGTCTCGCATCAACACGATTGTGTCGGCCTCGGTGCGAATCTACGCATCAACGCAATGTCTGGCCTCAGTCTGAATCTCCGCATCAACACACTGTGTTGCCTCAATCTGTGTAGAGATTTCAGCGATACCCTTCACGAGGGAGGCAGCCTCAGGGTCAGATGTCCGTACGGAAGCATATAAAGCATCTGCATTCTCTGCATTCTCACCATCCTGATTCAGATTTGTTGAATGTGGCACGAAGTCCTTCAGCAACTGCAGTAACTGTGTCCAACGCTCAACAGAAATAGTGAGAGATGTGGCCACATTTCCTCCCTTAGAATAAATGGCATAGAGATGATTCCGGAGTGGAGGCGGAAAACAGTGAGCTTGGAAAGCGAGGGTGCTGTTGAACCCAATCCTAAGAGGCTGCTGGGGCCCAAATAGAGAGGAAGGCAAACTGATTGGAGCAGTTGGTGTCATGCCATGAAGTTGGGTCCGAGATCGGGAGCTGGGTGGACGTGGCGGAGGCTGTGGGAGCAAGGGCTGTACTATTGGCGGTGGTTTCGCCCTGGCCATTCGCACTCCAAATCGCTGGTTATTGGGTGTCCTGTGGCTCATGGTGTGCAGAGGTTAGATGCAGGAGTGCAGAGGAAATTGGGACAGCGGGATTGGGGTTGTTGCAGAGAGATTCATGCTAGAACCAACCAAGTCTGGATCTGATTGATGAGCCCCTAATGGAAATAGAAATCAGAGGTCAAATTCACCTATAAGACTTGATGGCAAGAGGCATTGCCGACACTAGATTCAAGAAAGTCATTGCCAGCAAACTTGGAGTATAGAACCATGTTTCCTGCAGCATCGAGAGGCTTCCGATTGCCTTCTTGTCCAATAAAACCCTACCTGCATATGGATACAAGATCGTCTTCTGCTCTGCTTCTTTGAAAACCTTTGATATCGTTTGTGGCAAAGAGCCCAACAAGGCCTAAGCAGTGCTGAAAACCCTAAGTCTTGATGTCCGAACTCCTCTGGTTGATGTTGCACCCCCTGATTGAACTCCTCTGGTTGGTCCGGCTGCCTTAGGCTAGACGATGGCGCCTATGAGGCTAGGCGGTGGCGCATTTTGTGGAAAGTATCAGAAGGAGAAATAAAAGCAGTACATGGTGAAACTTGAGATGCATACTCTCTTGTTTTAAGCATACACAAGTTTCCATATACTCAGTTCCTGCTTCAGTTTGATATATGCTGCCTTGATTGCATTTTCGTCCTATGATTTCATGAGTCTCTGTATCCTGAGTGCTTGGTTCTTGATACATATGCAGGTGCTTGGTTTTACCTTCTGTGTTTTCCTTCAACATCATATCATTACCATGTTTCAATCAGTGCTTCATTATCTTTTTCTCGATGGTGTGAAATACCAGACTAGTAATTAAGCTTTTCTGTTCTAATATGTATTGGTGGCTTTCACTACCCCAGATACGAGTCATATTTATGGGATAATGAACGACGTTCCTATCAGCAGTGTGCAGTACTATTCGGACTAGCTGAATCATCTTTATACTGGTAAGTGCATAAGATACAGCCTGGTGGCGACTTGAATACATTAAGCATGTCTGTCTCTGTTCCACGGTTCTCTTATCTACCAATCAGGTATTTTGTTTATCTATGAACATAAATATTGATAGGGTGATGTGTGTAGAGATAGTTTTGTGATGGATATGGAAAAAATGGTAAGCATATGCAACATTTATCAATGTGGATGTGCATTATTGATGCTGGCCCTAAACTAGAATTTCCTGGCTCTTTGTTGAGTCTTCAGTGACCACTTAATGGGAAGTTATTCTCGTTTGCAAGCCATATGCAGTGTACTAGTAAGTTAGGAGCCAATTTCAAATGAATACCTAATAATTTGTGGATGTAGTCTAATAAGTAAACTGAAAATTTCAGAAATCTGTGACTAAAAATTCCAGAAGTCTGTGACGAATTTACTTAGACCAACATGGATAAAATGCGGGTGTTGCTAAGTCAAACCAACGGAGCTTGTCAATCCAACAATATTGCTTCTTATTTATATATTGAAAGATGTATGTACTAACAGTCAGTACAAACAAGTGGCAATCACTTAAGCATTTGGCGGCACAATATTGAGATTTGTTGTGCTGGGGCACATCTTTGTGCAACCATACCCATTTTTCTCACAACAGTAGTGAGGAATGCCACTTTTGCACATGTATGTGCATCCATAGCCATTCTTGAGACAACATTCATATTGAGGTCCACTCTCGCATAGCTACTGGCAACGATAACCATTTTGGAGGCAGCAATAGTAGTGAAGTCTAGAGTCACATTCCTGGAGGCAAGTGCCGAACCCGTTCTTTTGGCAGCAGTAAGTATCCCCCACTATATTACATTCCATGACACACTGTTAATACAATTGAATAGAATAGAATAGAATTTTTGAACATCCAAGACGGCAAATAAGACTAAAAGGAACTCTGGAAACTGTCAATTCTACAAGCCACTCAGGGAAAACAAACAAGAAATTCTATGGCACACTTTTCATAATACAGGCAAGAAGAAAGAGAAGTCACATTTGGTGGAAGTAGAATGGTACTCCAGCACAGTGGTGGACTCCATGCCTACATTTCGAGACTGCGCAAATGCAGAGAGAAAGAGAGGAGGCCAACAGAGAGAGGAGGCCGAACAACACACGGAGCATTCCAGATGAAACCATTGCTTATAATGCTTGTTACAAACTGAAGCAAGTCTTTTATATGTGGAAGATCCGATAAGGGAGATAGATGGACATGAACTTTTATAAGGGAGACAGATATGATGAAGATCTTGTATATGATGAAGATCTGATAAGAGAGACAATGGACATGATAAGGGAGATCCTCCATGTTTTTAAAATCCTTCGTGTCTTGCTGTGCCTAGATGCACATGAAAAAAATAAATGATCCTCCAAAATTTATATGTTTTTAAGATCCTTCGCGTCTTGCTAAGCCTAGATGCACGTGAAAAAAAATAAAAGATCCTTTGTCTTGCTGAGCGTCCTGCTCTACAGTAATATTCAATTAAAGATTCTTCAACCTTACTATTCAGTAACACAGTCTATTATCCATCAATTAAGCCGCCCCCCTATCTACAGTAGTGTCTGCGTGCAACATGCTCAGAATATAATAAGAAGAGGGAAGATGGAGAATATAATAAATAATGAATTAAGCAACAAGATGATAGAAGTAGTCATGGTTTGGAGTTGAATGCTTATATCGCTTTCCAAAATAAGTAGTCATAGATAGGGTGTTTCTTGTTGTTATATGTTATAGTGAGTTCCACCACACTTGGAAACTAGCCTACAAACTATGTCACTATTATTATTATACAAGAATTTGTCGCCCGCCCTTAAAATTGGCCCATTTGTGTTGTGCTTTTTAGTTTGTATTTTGCAAAAGATAAATGGAGTATGACGTTGACAATATAAGGAAAAAAAGGGTTAGTTTTTCTTATTATGGTATGTGGTCTATCTTAACTTCATATATAATATGTGCTGCACTCAGAGCCCTGGAGTTGGCGACCTTGGGTACAACACCAACCATTACTCGAAATAATTCTCAAGGAATACACCAGCTTTTTAAATTGTCCAATAGCCACGTCTAGCCAAGTTTATGTGTCCTAGATATTGTCAAACAACTAGAATTCATTTTTTTTTCAACATGGCATGTTTCCCAATGTTGCATGCATCAAAGGTTAAAATACTTGGAGCTATAGAATTAGAGGTAAAAGCTTCAAAATCAGATGCAAAAACTTCGAATGAGAGGTAGATGAGTCAGAATGCAAAGTATATCTAAGAATCAGAGGGAAAAACTTCAAAATGAGAGCTAAATTCGTCGAAAATGCGAGGTAAATCCGTTGGGAAAAAGAAATTGCGCCAATGACATTTGAATTCTTTTGTCACATGATCCTATAGAAAGGGAAAGCTATAAGATTAAAAATTTAGTAGCAGATAGCTAAATGATTTGCAGATCTCGGGCTACTTATGCTTATCCACTTCAAGCAAAGGTATTGTTTCCGATCTCTTGCATTTTAATTGTTTGCACTTGACTAATATCGATTCTTGCTATCATAGCACAATCATTAGATGTGTCACAAAGTTCCCAACTTGCTCGCACTTGCAACATATTTCTCCTAAAAGTTATTGATGATGGAAAGCCAAAGTATCCATTGCTAGAGATTTTAATAACTTTTTCTAGAATCCTTGTGCGCCCAAAGAAGGTCTTGCTATTTATTTGCTTTTCTCCACTATGCAGCCACCTGAGGCCCTTGCAGTTTGCTATCAGGTTCTTTTTGTTGCTTTGGATGTTAGAGGATGGGAATATCTATCGCAAAGCGTTGTTGCCTTGTACTAGAGAGTAGATATTTAAGGAGATTCCTATGTCTTTGCCAAGCATTTGGAAGACCTGCTTTTGATTAGCCCTGCTTTTGATGACATTGATATAGGGAACTTCATATTACAAATTACATAGGCAAAAGAACATTAGCAGAACATGTAATTTCTGTAAAAAGTAATCAAACGTGCTTTTGACTAGTTTTCTTTTCTTTTTTTTTTAGCACACCAGCCCTATCGGGCCTACAACCTTTCTTGCAATTCTAGACTATCCACGTGTAATTTCCATGTCATGAAAATCTGAGGTGCCTTATTTTGCACCATCAGATCTTGGCTTTTGCAAATCTAAGGCCAGGGAAATTAGAAAATCTTCGAAAAATGGGCACGGAGATGGAAAGGGTCACGGAGTAATTTTCTTTTTGTCCTTTGAAGCTCTGCCGAAGAGCTTTTGGCGTGGCCCTAGCACATTGTGTTCTACTGTTCCTTTGCATCTCCATTCCGGAAAAATTTTAGAGCTCACTTCCTGATCATATCTTATGGCGTTAGTGGTTGCATCTCCTCAAACACTTCTATTTTTACTCATTCATTCGTTCTCGTTCATCAGTGTGGTTCTCTCAGAACACCTTCATTTTTGCGTGCTATCTGTATTTTTCGCTATTGCTCTCGTATGGATAGAATGCAGTGGAAGAGCCTAGCCTTAATCCAACCTATTTGTCCCAGTAACTTTAGGGTTTTTTGCAACCGGAAATTGTTCACAAATCGGCAACGGCTCAGGCATAGTTTCCACGGCTCAACCACAGTTTCCAGTGGCCGTTTCTATTATTCTTTTGCTGAAACCTGATCTGCATATGGAGCTTTGGCTTATTGGAGTCAGTCATCAAAGGAATAGTGGAGTCGAAAGTTCATGATTTCTTTCTTTGCTTATTATGGCTGGTACAACAGCAAGACAAGGGCACGAATCTTTGATAACGGTGTCGGGATTCAAGAATTCAAGCATGGGATGCAGTTTCCCATTGAGAAGCTCTTCAGATAAGTTTTGATCTTGTCAAATTGTATTTACTTTAACAACATTTTGCTCACATTCAAGTCTTTTAAGTTACTGCATTTTGTTGATTGCATCCTTGGTATATCACAAAATTGTTTGTTGATCCATCCCCTTTTCATCATCTTAGCAATTTTAAAGGATAGGGGTATTATTATAATGCTTCTATTATAATGCTTCTACTGGCGTCTATTGTGACCGAGATTCAGGCCTTTACTTCAGCATGCGGGCTTATAGTTGAGAAAAGTAAGAACTTGGACTGTATACAAGCACCATTTAGAACTTATGGTTGTGCTGTGGTGCTGAGGTCCCTGAATTCTAAGTGGGAAAGTCTTTGTGTTAGCGAAATATGCTTGAGAAAGTGCTTGATAGAGAAATGCAACAAGGAAATGCCAAACTGACTAAGTTGTGGTTCTGAGGTCCCTGAATTCTCAGTGATGGGCAATTAGTATTGTAAGGAACTCCTACTGTCTTGTCTCCTGTGAAATGATTGCAGGATACATGAACAACAAATTTATCATGTACTCTATGGCCTCTTTATCATGTACTCTATGACCTATGTTTAATCAGGTATATAAAATTGTGTCTTATTGTAACAGTCAGTTCGTAAAAATCCTATTGTATGCTATATTTGCATTAGCTGGCTTTGTACTCTATGATAGAAGGCAGATCTGAGATAGATTGTGATAGCGTGCAGGCTTGCACCCCATCCCTTTAGGAATATCTAACTTTCTTATCTTTATTATGTGCCTCTAATGATTTGGTTATTTTTCTAAACTGCCACAGTTTATGCATATCCAGGCTATTCTATTATGTGCAAAGTTGTGGATTGCAGCACTTTCAGAAACATGCAACAAGCCTAATATAAAGGAAGGATATGTTTCATATAGACATGTTTTACTAGCTTATGTGCAGCTGTTATATGCTTATAGATATGTTATACCAGTTGTGGATTGCAGCACTTTCAGAAATATGATAGCAAGAAGTGAAACAAGGAGGAGTCATGCCTTTCTCGGCCTTTTGGCTAAGATCGTGTAGTATATCTTCTTATCAGTTTCATAGCTGATATGGCATCCATCAGACCCAATGCTACTAATCTAATTTGGTGTGGATTGTGAGCCTGTCGTGGATCAAAGATAGACTTAACCATTGTGATGCCCTCTTAGAACTTAGAACATTCTATCCAATTGATTGGAGACACATTTCAAGTTCCTAACAAATTGCAAACAAGCTGCTAACGTAACAAAGGGTTGCTCTATGGAGCAGAATCGGACAGACGAATCAGGAACACAATACAATTTCATCCACATGTATGAATGTGCAAGTAGCTGAAAAGATTATTGTCCCTCATCAACACTGTTCCTGAAGGTCTCAATATTGCAGTAAAAAATGGAAAAGTTTGTGCTCCAACAACACTGTTCCTGAAGGTCTCAATATTGCAGTAAAAAATGGAAAAGTTTGTGCTCCAACTCATACTGATTTGTGATGATAGAGGTGCATTTCATGAATATTGTGTCTTAATATTGCAGTAAAAAATGGAAAAGTTTGTGCTCCAACTCATACTGATTTGTGATGATAGAGGTGCATTTCATGAATATTGTGTCTTTTATATCATGAATATGCAGTAATCTATCATTTACTTATGTTGCTTTATTTATTGCACACCATGAAGGGTAAACATTTGCTATTATGTTGTTCTATCTGGCTAGTATAAAGAATAGTGACAATAGAGATAAAAGGGCAGAAGCTTGACAATAGAAATAAAAGGGCAAAGCTTCTGCAACATTATGCTATTAACACCATATGTTAACTGTTCCCATTTGTAGAAACCAAGACCTAGAGCACAACATATGCCCCAACTATTTGTTCATCCTTAGCCAGCTTGTTTATCTTTCAAGCCCTGTTTCTTGTGGCAGCCATAATGGCCACTACATCTATTTGTGAATAGAGCGAAATATATTTGATGAAAAAAATGCTAAGCAAATGTGTCGTATTCTAAGTTATCCAAGTAGCACTTCCTCAACCAAATTCCATGTGGCAGACTTCAATGTCGAATGGGCTCCATCCTTCTTAGAGTTCAATCTGTCAATCTGTAGACATGGTTAGAATTTAAGATTTCATGGTTCATGCACGAAGAAGCTTGCATGTTGTGCCACAAAAAAGAAAAGATCATTTCATTTTAACCCAATAAGCTGCAATTGCATGGACCCTCATGCATTTGAACAAGAAGAAATGTTACATTAGATAACACCATTTTTTAAACAAACAATGCTTTGGAGGTATAAAGATGGAGGCATATTCTCTTGATCCTTTTGAAGAACTTATAGGCAGCTGCATATTTGTTTGCTCTTTAATATATCCACTTACAAGTACTCTTCTTCCAACAGGAACGTTTCTAGCATCATCCTCAGAACGTTTTCTGTCAACCTATCTAGAAATCCCAGGATAATTCGACAAGCCTAAATCTACTACCAAGCCTTCACCAGTTTGGCCTTGCTAAAGCCTTCTGGTGTGCCTTTTGCTGGTTCTTTTTTCTTTTTTCTTTATCTTTTTTTTTTTCATTTTCATTTTCATTTTCATTTTCATTTTCATTTTCATTTTCATTTTCATTTTCATTTTCATTTTCATTTTCATTCTCCATCACAATGGGTGCCATGCACTTCGGATTTCAAGATCCTGTATTAATGGTTCACCCTCCTTCTCTTATTATCTTTACCACTTTTGTAATTTGGATTCATACGATATGGACGTTGACGGACTGGATTAGCTCCACTAACTAAGAGAATTCTATGTACACGCAACTCTGGGTCTATTCCCACCATGTCACGGTATGTCCAAGCAAACACATCCCTAAATTCTCCAAAGAGCCTAAAATAATTTTCTCTCCTCGCCAACAATGGATGCACTAATTATTATCATTTTAGGGTATGTATCTGTGCTTAAATTCAGCTCTTCGACTCTTTCAAAGGTTCTACGATAACCATTCCACTATCCACAATAGTGTCCATCCATTCTTCAATCTATTCACGTGCCGTAAATTGCAGATACGGTGGAAGCTGCATTAAGTCATATGCATCATTTTTAACATGGACTATTCCAGCATCCATCTCTTCTCCAACTCCTCATCATCATATTCCAACTCCTCATTTGCATCACTTGAGTTGGTATTACTATCACTATCTTCTCCTCTTTCCTTATATATAAATTTTTGAGGTTGTATATGCACTTGCAACTGGATAATATTGTTCCCATCACCAATTTGTAATAACCCTGTGGACTAGTCATGCTTTGCAGATGCTTGCATCTTGCTCTCGTCTTCTCCATGTTTATTGCCTAGTCTCTATACCATAAATAGGGTGAGAAGGACTTGGTTCTTTTCCCTTGGGATTTTGCTCCGATTCTAATTTACAAGGACTATGTTCTTGATCATGTAAGCCTTGGTTTGACATATGCCAAAAATAGGTTGATAATGCGTTCTCTTGGACTTGGACATCTAGGAGCTATGTGACCCAATTCTCTGGATCTCTAGCATTTAGGAAGTGGCCTATTTCTTCTAAAATTCTTGGTTGTTGTGTTGTTGGATTAGTAGTATAAATTGGTATAGAATTTCCACAGCTTAATTGTACATGATAGGTTTGATATTGAGTTTGGTTAAACGATTGGTTATTTTTTCCTCTATTTTTCAAGTAAAAACAATTTTCAATAGAATGATTATGACGGCCACAATTTCGGCACTTGAGGGTAGGCTAGAAGTCTGCTGGAGTTGCACATTCAGAAGGCATATGCCTGCACCCCTTGCTCCCTAATCCAATTTAGTTGAAGATTGACTATTTATTTAGTCAAAGAACCTACTAAATCTTCTTTTACTTTCGCTAATTCTGTTATGAAATTACTAAACTAGAAGATGCTATTAAACTAGCATCCAGTTGGGAACAAGCAAGAATGTCTATGGCACGTTAATACCAACCTGGTATGGTTATGCCCCTTGGTACAATATCCTATATCAAGAGGTAATCCATTTGTAAAATAGCGTACTTGGTCTTCATCAAAAGGAGTAGGAATTTTCTTAGCCAACGATCTATGAAATCTTATAATGTAGCTTTGCAGGCTTTCATTGGGAAGCATACCTGTTACTGTTCAGTTTTTTCTCTCGAAAACCCTCCGAGATGGGTTTTTTTAAATCCTAGCAGTAATATGCTTGTTGTATTCCTTGTTTGGGTCCCATAGGCCAATTTGTCTCCTCAGACGATAAAAACGAATTCAACTCATTTCAATTCTCATTATCTTACCACTTTTATAATATTTAGCCCACTCCTACTTAACGGTTATAGGGCCTCTCAACGCCTACTACAAGGGTATTTCCTCCCACACGGGGTTTTTTTCATCCCAGTAGTAGAGACACATTGTACAGGGTTTCTGTGGTTTTATTTTGTGTTTGAAAACTTTTCGCTAGATTGTAAAACCGTCTCATAGGCCAGTTGGCCTCCGTGCACGTTAAAATATACTTCCTTCCTTCCTTCCTTCCTTCCTTCCTTCTTAGCCTCGGGCGGCACACATGCGTTAGGATGAAAAGTTCTAGATAAGCACACCTATTAGCCCCAAGCCATCAATCCTGTGCAAGCGCCTACAAATAATTAGATGGTTCTAGCCTGGCGGTTGCAATATGAATCCAGCTTAAATGCAATTATACCTTTTCTAGAACAATTCTATAGTCATCTCGTGACTACGCATCTTTGTAACCAAATCCATTTTATCTCTTATATATCCATGATCTTTCTCATTAGCACATGTCTTAACAAAAAATAAATAGATACAAACGATCACACCTGTCATCCTCAGATTTCGTATATTCTTCTCTCTCTATGATTTGACTTCATTTTGTACACAAAATATTAGTAATTACACTAGAAAACAAGTAATTTAAACAAAATTTAAAAAAAAACTACCCCCTTGGATATACTACAATAGAGCTATTATGTGTATCAGGTAAGATTGGCTTTCTTACTTCTGACACTTTTAGTACGATAACTTATTCTCGTGATATAAAAGACTGCCTTCCTTTTTTAAATGCTTGAAGGTTTTTTTTTTCGTTGTCTGCCCTTGTGTTCTTGCAAAGACTTAGCCCATACATACTTAAATTCCATGCTTGAAGGAATGGCTTCCTCTATCTTCTTACTGAATTCACTTGACAAGATGGAGATGGCATTGCAACGTACTCGAGTCTCTAGTGGCTGTCGAGAAAGCGCGTCAGCAACCACAATTAAGTTTGAGGAGGGGTTCCATCTTAATATACTGGAGGTTCTGTTGGTTAGTATTCAACTAAAATTTCATGCCAAGTAAGTAGTGCTTCTACATATGAAGAACTCTTACAACTGCTAGATGCTCTTGATCGTGTTTTGGATAGTTGTTTGGCATCATTCATCTTCTTGGAGTCGTTGGCCACTACTCTTCCCTCTTGCATGAGGACTCCTCCCGTTGCGGTCTTGCTTACATTTGTTGCTACCAACTTATCCTTGGGTCTGGTAGGGTCAGCACTGGTGCTGTGGAGGCTTCGTTCAGCTTGTCAATAGAAGTTTGAACATTCTAAATCCAATGTGCAACCTAAGTTTTGACTTTCTAGTGCTTAGTGAGGTCTAATCGAGGTGCTGCCCACTTAGCTAATTTCTTCACAAAATTCTTATAATACTCTGCAAGATCCAAAAAGCTTCTTAGTTCCAATACATTCTGCGATGCTGGCCAAATTGCTTCAATCTTGGATGGATTAGTGGGGATTCCCTCTACTGATATGACATGACTTAAATACTCCGAAGTGGCACTTTGAAAGCTTGCCAAAAAGGTGGTGTCGTCTCAATTTTTCCAACAGCCTTCTCAAGTGGACCGCCATTGACTTGATGTAGATGAGGATGTCGTTGAAGAAAATGATGATGAACTCATCCAAGTATGAAGGTTTCGGAAGCATTTCATAGACCAAAGAGCATTATCATGAATTGACAGTGCCCATACCATATTCTAAAGGCGGTCTTATAGATGTCTTCCTCCTTTATCCTTATTTGATGGTGCTCGGATCTTAAGTCTACCTTGGAGAAGAGTTTAGCTCCTTGGAGCTGGACTATCAAGACATCTGCCCTTGGCAAGACATACTTGTTCTTAATTGTCTGCTTGTTGAGTTGTCAATAGTCTATGCACATTCTCAAACTTCCATTTTTTTCTTCATGAAGAGGATGGGTGTCCTGAAGGATGACACACTAGGTCGAATAAATTCAAGCTCAAGCAACTCCTTCAATTGCTTCTTGAGTTCTGCCGCTCGGGAGTGCTCATTCTATAAGGAGCTTTGCTGGTTGGTTTTGCATCTAATGCAAGAGTGATTTCACACCCTAAGCCTCTATAGGGCGGAAGCTCTCAAGTTTCATCTGGAATTATATCATGAAACTCCTTGATTAGCTTAGCAATTGGCCTCGGCAACCGTTCCCATTAGAGGAAAAATGAGATCACATTTTGTCCCATTAAGGGATGCTTAAAATGCCATGTCAGCTTTTTAAACTGTCCAATAAGAGAAGAGCTCCAGTATATCTCATTCCAGTATTATGTGGCAGCCTGTAATTAATGCAGCTGCAACTAACTTCTGTAGTGTCATTTTTTCATTATAACTTTTGATCCAGAACTCCGATTCAAAAACTTTTTGTAGCAATGGGTTCGTCTTCACAAGATCTATCTAGTGATAACCCATTCATACATCTTTTATGATATAAATATATAAGAAATAAGCAAAAAATCATATTTTTTTAAGGTTAACGCATATGACCATATTGAAATATATCATAACCATATATCATTGGAAAGATCTTTTCATTCCGCATCTAATGCAACAAACGCCGCAACATTTTGACAAGTGGATCAAAAGTTATGGGGGAATAACAACAACAATGAAGTTGTTGGTGCTGCATTAATTGCAGTTAATAGAGGGTAGCCATTCCATTGGAGGATTCTTATGGGGATGAAATGAGATCTCAAATTTCCTCTAATGAAAGTCGCATCTTCCTTCTTACTCTTGCGATTGGGGTCGACGACTTCTAGCTTAAGAATGTATGTGGCCTCATCTCTTTAATATACGTACCTAGCTTTTTGGTTGACATCATTGCATGACTGAAATGACTTTCGTATCTTTGATTGTAAAGTGCTTGAAGTACTAGGATGGATATTTCTTACTTATGGAAATCCATTATTGGTTAGCCTGCTTTGAATAATCGACTACGAGGTCATACTTGCCCATTCCTAACTTTGCTCTGCTTAAGCTAGTATCCCTTGTTCCTTTGGTGTTGCGAATTGCTCAGTCTTGCCATAATTACTGGCTTAGACTTAGGCTTCACATTATTGCTCTTAAAGATGTTCGCCATCTATTGGGTGCAAGGCTACGGTTAAAGAATTATTTACATAAATTCTGTGGCCACAAGGTTTTGTCCACATGATATTTCTTTTGAACACAAAAGACTATGCAATTAAATAATTATTCTCGTTTTAGATCTATTCTATACTCTACAATCCCCCCTCTCTTGATTATTACCCTCCTGACATAATGCACAAAAGCCTTAGTTCATAACATAATAAAAAAGAGAAAAATGTGTCTGGCCTAGCCAAAAAAACCACAATTATAAAGATAAACAAATAGATATGCGTCCTTCCAAAGAGTTGCATGACACTATGAGGGGGAAAATGCACCTCATGACTAATTGAGGGAGCGCCTGAAACGGACCTAGTCCCTTGGTCTAGGCCGTTGCACCGACACATTTAACATCCAAGTTAAATATTCATAAGACTTATATATACTCGCTCAATATTTATGCTTCCTTAAATCGGGTATTTACATACGAGACCAAGCTCATCTAATTCTGGGCACACCAATAGCTTCCACTAACACCACTGGTCGATCCGACGTCTCCTCCACCAAGGTCATTGAGATGAATAAGAAAACCTTCTCCATAGTAAACCCATCACTGGACGCTCCCTCTGAGTACTGCGTTCTCAACTCAGGACGTACCCTCTTAAACATACACAAACAATTCAAGGGGGTTAGTCCACAAGGACTAAGTGGGGAGGAAACATTTCGGGAACATCCACAACATCAACTACAGGGCAATTCCACATATAACATCACCCACAAAGTAATCTAGCATATCCATCAAAGATAAGAACAACAACAATTTTACCTGCTCCACTATGCCCCTGCATTAGTTAGAACTCAGACTACAAGCATGTTTACAATCTCATCAATCTTGTGTATGTATGCACATATGCCAAGCGTAATCCCCAAGGAGACCACTCTCTCCATCTGTACGTACAGGGTTTAACTCATCCGTCAGGCCATCTGGCTCGGATGTGGAGTTACACGGCCATCCCACCCCTCCGAAGGTGGGCCGTAAATGCAACATGCCATCCGTCTAGCCATCTAGAACGGATGCGGAGTCTCATGGCCATTCCACCCCTCCGAAGGTGGTCTGTTTGCAATGCAAGATGCAACATCATCCATCATGACTTTAAAAGATAGAATATTACCAATAACCTTACAGGTTGATCCAATACGAGATATCATAGAATCCTCATGCATCTTACTTCCAAGAACAACCACAAAACAATGTAATACAATAGAATGAGGTTCATACCAAGATATTTCATAACCAAGTGACAACATCTCATTGCCAAATTATAAAGCAAGAACATGAAAACTCCCTTTACTTATTATCAAGCTAGCCTCTATTCTTAAAGGTTCCCTGAACTAGGCCACATACAATGGTACAATCTTGGGCAAAGAACTCTAGGTTCCCACCCTATAATAAGATATCTTAAAAGGGTTCGTAAGAGTCTTTATACGCAATTCATATACTAGCTATGTAGGCTAGCAATAATGCACAAGGAAACACATGTTACAATGGCCAGCATACAGTCAAGGCATTCCATTAGTTAACTTAACTTGTTTACCGCTAGATGTAAATATGCTTCCGACTAAGCTCATAAAGTCCTATGGCTCCACTATGGCAAGAAGCTCCCATGCCGCTCAAGACTTCTCTTCCCTCAGCATCACACATCTGACATTTACCAATGATTCACTTAGCAATACTAATATTCCATTCAATTCCCTACTTCTCTTCCTTAGCTTTTCTATAATTATGTCCCTTGGCTCCATACCGTGACTGGACTAAGCAAAAAGGATTGACATAGCTTGGTCTAGTCATGACCCACTCTAGAAGGTAATACTAATTATTCATGGCTCTATAACCTCATATGCTAACAAGCATGGTTAAGTAACTTAGACCTTACATGTCCCTAGGAGGGACATGTAAGAATAAATCACTAAAGGATGGAGTCACTCAAGAATTTTTGTTGTTCATTTTAAGATCAAAGGGAGACATTTGTGTATAAAAACGGTGGTCTTTTAGACCTGGCCCATCGACCTGGAAGCTCAAATTTAAAACAAAAGACGAAGGTTTCTAGGCCTTTCCTTGTGCTATGCTCAAAATTGCAGAACCAAATCAAAGCTGGCCTGATACAAAAACCTTATCCAGGTCTCTGGGAATCAACCAAACATCTATTTTGGGGCGTGCGAATCAGGTGCATGGGCCTGTACGTTGAATTGGAATTTTGATTCGAATATACAAAACTCAATTCTTGGACTCACAGAATGTTGGCCGGAATACAGACCTTTTATGGCATTCATGAAGAATTTTCGGATTTTTTTGGCTATTAAACTTGTGAGTGGATTCAACAATCGCCTCCGCTTGCCAAATGCTCTGTTTCTTACAGGATTTGCTGTTTCTTACAGGATTTACAGGATTCAGCTATAAGGCTGAATTCGCCAGGAAAATGCTCTAAACAGCCAATTTTAGGCAATTTCGGCCAGACTTTAGCATAGGTCGCTAAGAAATGACTTACTAGAGCTTCCAGTATGTTTCACTCTCCGGATGTACACAGCAGCCCTCCGGATAAATCATTCTAAGCGGAATAGATCATTCTAAGAGGGCTAAATTGGCTAAAGAAGGATTTCAATTGGAGAGGTCTGCAACTGGCGAATGCAGAGATAATCGATAAGCCTAAAACTTTAGAGCTCAAAGGGTTATTTTATTCCGATTGATGGGGCCAAGCTGTCGCTGCAGCAATTAACAGCAGAAAAAGCTTGAATATAAGGTTTGGGGCCAATTTCTTCATCTTGAATTATCCAAACTTCAAATTTATTTCCGATCGATCGATGCCCCAATGACATCTTTTATGCCCACCAAGAGCTTGACCAGAACTAAAAACTTTGTGACATATTGAATATTCATGGCCTTTCGCTTTTCTTCTCAATCTGATGGCAATTATGAGCTGATCTTTGCGGCTTTCTTCCGGCCCAATTGAGATGTTCTGGTGATCCAAAAAAAATAGATAATTCCAAGTTTTATTTTTTTTCTAGTAGTCTTATATTTAGTTAGACAAGTCGTGCATAGATGAGGTGGTGCAAAGGGAGGCAGGCACAAATTTGGTGTTTTTACATTAAGTTTGGCTTAATTGTTATATTTTAATGTTTCTGTCAACCAACACATCTATATAACTATACATAAAATTATTCTGAACTGAAAAGTTTTTGGAATTATCATCTTTTTCCGGCTATCCTTTCCGGCGTGCACAAAAACAGATTAGAGCAGAAATAGTGCCAAGAAAATACTGAGAAATTAATCCATGTCAAGGTACATACCCAAGTCATTGTATATGCTTTGGGCCTGCAAACTAGACGAAGCCCCTGCTAAAAAGAGATTAATTCAAGAGCTAAAAAGCCCCGCATGATACTGTTGTGGTCCGGCAAGATTCCTTCGTCAAGATAATACACTTTGCTAGATGATTGATTCAGTTTTTCCATATGCACCAAAGCCGGATTCTTCACCAGTTGGGAAAAATATTCCAGTGTTTGCTTTTGTTCTTCTGTAAACTCCACTGTGAAATTTGAAAATAGCCTCTGCTGTTATAACCGAGAGCAAGATGCTCGTGATGGGCTAAAAATTTTGCTATTGTTTGCTCAAATTCCACTCCGCTGCTATAAAATTCCCTGGACGAAAATAGCAATGGGTCAGCGAGCAATGTAGGACTAGCCTAATTTGGCTATTACAAGGTCGGATTTGCAGATTGCCAGGCCAATTTGCAGACTCATCAAGCAGAAGAGAGTTTAGAGACCCATTTTGAGACCTATCGAGCAAAACAGGGTTTAAACTTTTGATTTGAGGGCCCTGAGCCCGAATTTGCGGCTTCGCAGATCCTATTTGAAGATTTTTAGGCTCTGAATACATCACTGAAACTGTAATAGCATGGAAAACAATCAAAGCAATGGAAAAAATGGGCGTTGCAAGAGGGCTGTTGGGTCGAAGGAAACTTTCTGGATAAGCAAAAGCAGACCTTGGTGGACGACCCTAATCAATATACATCTGCTGAATTTGGCCCGATTCTGACAGTTTTTCCACAGCCTATTCAAAAATTGTGAGATTCAAAAGTGTATATGCTCCAATCGGGCAACTCTAATTTTGTGTCAGGCAGGCTTTGAGTCTTGCTCTAAAGGCTGTAAATCAGGGCTTTGCTCTAAGAATGAATAAGAGATCCATTTTGGGCCAGAACCATAGATTCGTTTGCACAGTATAAATTACTCACAAGTTTAATGGGCAAAAAAACCCGGAAATTCTTCAATATGTCATAAAAGACCTCTATTCCGGCTTGAGAAAAACATGCTGTGATTCTTGAGCTCTACCAGAGTTTTTTTTTTCCCATTATCCAAGTTTTTTTGCCCATTTGCTCTGCCCTCATTCGTTTTGTTATGTCCAATAGCCATATTTTAAGTTGATTCATAAATTCGGTCTCTATCACAATCGTGTGTGTTGCCGCAAAGGGTACTTAAATACTCTGAGTTTTTTAAATACCCGGTTTACATCGGCCTTTAACACAATAAGAGCAAACTCTACATTTTGCCTTAGTAATGAAATTTAAATTCAAGCAATTCGAGTTGTATTGCGAGACCTAGTTGCCCTATAAAAGCTCATGAGCTCGGGACCTTGCGTTAAATGTTTATAAAAGAAAGATCATATTCATGTTTTGCTTTGCTCTGAAGATGCAAAATATGACATGTTGGTGTTATTGCCTTTCTGGATTATGAATTTAACAGCGGAGTTTTGCTTCAATACTGTAGGTTGCCAAGTTCTCTATTGTGGGTTGCTAAATTTTGTATGCCGTTTTTATTTTACAGAGTGCATAGTGAACCCGTATCTGCTAGAAGTCATGAAGAAGGTGGACTTCATTCTCTGATTGACTTTTATTTCTATCTCGCTTCAAATTTCACCAAGGTCAGAGTTATAGTTTTCAATCATTCCCTGCCTTACTTATTTCAAAAACGTTTATTAAATGGTGGATGTTTCATTATTAATGTCTAAATTCCCATGTTTTTCTAATTAAAATGGGCTCAAAGGAGTATTTTTGTTGACACTAGATATTTGCTTTTTCTAACCTTGAAAATGTAAATATTAGTAATTTCCATCTTGAACACAAAGAACATGATTATTTAGTTGCACTATAAAAGCTCATAAGCTCGGGACATTGCATTAAATGTTTACAAAAGAAAGATCATATTCATGTTTTGCTTTGCTCTGAAGATGCAAAATATGACATGTTGGTATTATTCCCTTTCTGGATTATGAGCTTAACAGCGGAGTTTTGCTTCAACACTGTGGGTTGTCAAATTCTCTATTGTGGGTTGCTAAATTTTGTACGTGATTGCATGAGTTAAATAGTAAACATCCGTTTTTATTTTTCAGAGCACATAGTGAACCCGTATCTGCCAAAAGTCGTGAAGAAGATGGACTTCATTCTCTGATTGACTGTCTCGCTTCAAATTTCACCAAGGTAAGAATTGTAGTTTTCAATCATTCCTTGCCTTAATGTCTAAATTCCAGTTAAAATGGCCTCAAAGGAATATTTTTGTTGACACTAGGTATTTGCTTTTTCTAAGCTTGAAAATGTAAATATTAGTAATTTCCATCTTGAACACAAAAAAAATGATTATCTAGTGCACTAAACTGGCCGCTAGCACCATACATAGAGATTTCTTGCCTGCCATATGTTACAAGATGTCTTAAATGATAAATAGCCTCATAGAGACATTTCTGTTGATACCTAGGTATTTCCTTTTTCTAAAATGCTCAATACTTAGCCATGGTATGTAGATATGCAGCTCTACGCAGTTCCATCCACAGAAATTATGCACAAATTTGCAATATGCCCATACAAAATGTACTCGGAGCCAATTTGTTAACATTGTGACATTGACATCTCAAGAAAAAGTTTTTGTCTTGGTTCAACTTTCACGGCAAGCGCTAGTGACAAGGTGGGGTTGGTGCAGAGCGAGCACCAGCATTAAATCAAACATCTTTGAGAACGTGAATGTAATGACACCTAAAGAAGTCATGAGAATAGGGGCATGCGAGATACTACCCATAGGGGCAAGCTTCGTACTACCTTGGCTTGGCAAGAGCTTTAGATACTATGGGCTCTGTCTTACGACATAATCGAAGGCATATGAATACAACCTAAAAGCTTCAGTAACCATCAGCAACCTACACTCATAGCATATGAATACAAGCTAAAACCTTCACTAACCATATCGTATAACAATACGAAACTTCAATTGGGATGTTTTTATTTCAACTTCATTCACTTTGTCATATTCCAATAATATGCCAAATCATCAACCACCTCCTCTTCCTCTCTTTTCTCTATTGAGCCCCTCTCGAATTTAGCAAGGTGTCACCCATATCTACAACTTTGCCTCTTTTTGTTATTTTGCAGTGCAATAGAGCTCATTTCTGCACTTGACAAAATACAATTACTAAAACTCCTAGGAATGCACAAGGCGCTGGCTCCGCCAGCGCTAAATTCTTGTATAATACATAAAATAAAACAAAATAAATGACTGATGGGTTCGTGGGGGCAGGCGCAAACTCAATGCTTTCATAGTGGGATTGGCATAGTTGCTATCTTTTAATGTTTTTGTCAACTAACTTTGGATTGTTTGCATGACTTGGAGTGCACCCTTTTCGTGCTAGGATAACATGAATTAAGCACATCTAGCTAATTAATATCATAATGGACATCCATAAGTGTCGTTCATGCGAAACAATAGCAATTAGATCTTGAACTTGACAGATGCAAAGGAAGGCAAGAGAGAGGTGAGATTTTTTTAGTCTGATGTTTTCATTGGTTGTAGTGGCATAGTGGTGGGATTTTTATAGTTGAAAGTTTTAGTGGTTGTAGTGGCATAAGTTGAAGTTAGAGGTTAAAGAAGAAGGAAAAGTAGGTTGTGTATTTCTTTTTGTATTAGTGTAGGTTAGCTACGATGAATGCAACTTCATACGGTATAGGCTTCATAATGTTCTTTAAATCACCTAGCTACTTAAAGTATAAGAACTATTCACCTAGCTAGCCTCCCTAAATGATAAGAATTTGTAGTTGCTATGTAGTGTTTAGCATGAAAGATTTAAGAATGGTTTTTAATGTACGTGGTTAGTGTCCCTAAAGGACAACATATGCTTATTGTTGCTAATGCTTAACATTAGATGTGAAACTTTCTCACAGCATTGTTTATTGTCAAGGAGCAAGTTTTTTGACCTTTTGGATTGTGTAAACATACTTTCATGTCTTGTACCTTGCCTAATTTCCATAGCTCAACGTTGTAGTTTTTGCACTCTGTCCTTAATAAGTGATGCAGCTCAAAATGCATTTGGATTTAGCCTCAGATTGTCCTCGCAAGGTTCAAAATGCATTTGGATTTAGCTTTAGATTGTCCTCGCAAGGTTTTACATCAACAGTCGAAGTCTCACCAAAATCATCCTTATCCGCGGACGATAAAAATTTATCTTATCTTATTGTGACCTATGCCTATTCCGCCGAAGAGCATTAGTGATGCACCTATGATACGTGTGCATTTAGCCTTATATTGTCTTTGCAAGTTCTTTATAGTAGTATCTGATGTCTAAGACATTTTGCATCCATGGGAATCCAAGTTTTATCAAGGTCATTCTCATTGTGCACTTAGTAAAACTCAAATAAGTCCCATGTATAAGCATTAGAATCAAATGGTTCAAAATGTATATGCTTTGGTTGCTCACATAATTGCTTTGACATCATATTCGATAGACTGGTGTATTCTTATGCAGTGCTAGCATTTCAAATACAATAAATAGATCTATATTCTATTTCTGACAAAAGAATGCACTCAAGTTTCACTAACTGGGATAGAAGGACAGTGGCAAACAGACTCAGGCCATCTAGCTGGACAACAAATATGATTGAAATGGCATCACTGCAAAATGAAATCATGCTCCTATTTCTGTAAAATTGGCATGGCAAGTTTGAGAATGTAAACAGACAACAAATCAATGCCAATACTCGTCCATACCTGTCATAGCTAAATAGCACCATTCCAATCTCCTTTAACAGTTCTATGACTGTTTCATAGCCCCTTGCTCCCTCAAACACTAAAATCCGGCAAGAAGACATTCTGCAGCAGTTGCCTTCATAAGCAAATAACCCATGGCAAAACTTGAAGTAAGATCGATATAATGGCATGAAAAATACAAAACCTTGATTTTTTGTGGCCATATAAAACATTTTGCTAGCTTATCTGACTTCCATAAAGCTCGATTTTCCTTCTTTGCAGAATTTAGCATATCACTTTGACTTTAGACCATCAAACAGCTCAATGAAATAACAACATTTCCAAAAGGAGGTTAAAAAGCGCAAGGCTTAAGAAGCCTGCAAGCTAATCTTTGAGAGCTTATTGGGTCCGCAAGTCTATGCATCAAAGTGCAAGGATGGATATGTAAGATCAGTGAGGACACGGACAATAGGTTTGAGCAACCACATCCATGGGCAGACAGTTGGATTTGAGCTTCAATGTTTTTTAGATGCTATCACAAGCTATGATGTCACAGAGCTCAATTATTATGGCATATGCCCAGCTTGGTAACATTAAAGCAGTCACACATGCTTCCAACAGTCTCTGCATAAAAAAATCCAAGATGCATCTAACTGTCCACAAGGGAACATGCAACTCACCTGAATTGAGGATCAAAAGGCAGCTGCAAAGTTTCTGCCAAATCCCTTTAGAACGTAACTCAGGCATAACTGCCCATTTAATAAACTGGATTAAAGATTTGAATGGGCAGTTTCAAAGAAAAAAAACACAGTTAACAGTTAATGTCTAAAATTATGAAGGCAAATTCTAAACACATATTACATGGGCATACCTCATTGGAAAAAGGAATAAAGTTCGATAGGATTATAATTGCCTGCACATTTCCACATCACATTGCACATGTAGAAATTAATCTTTCTTGTCATCGCCACATGGTATGGTATTAAGAAAGGAACAATAGAAAGAAACATCCTGGTCACAAGCTTCACCTTGATCACAAACTTTACAAAACTAACAATATGGGGTCCTGGTGCGTCTTCACATTTTCATGACATCTCATCGATTGTCCCACAAGCTTAAATCTGCTTGAAGCTACAAAGCACTTCATAGGCCAAGCCGTGCTATCTGCAGAGTTCTATTGTATACAATGAACTGTAAGTCTCCATTAGCATCAGCAAGATACTATCATATGCGACGGGAATCCACAGTATTGCATGCTCATCTCAACTAATGTTTGAGTGATCTACTAATGCCTCTATTCCATAACAACAAATGCGTCCAAGAAAATCCAAGCCTAGCTCAACAGCTCTATTGTGCTTCTTTCCAACAGAATGGCTCCACATCTAAGTGTAACAGAGACGGGTACAATGTAAATATCTATATGCTTTTATGCGACATGCTTCCACAGAGAGGAAAACCAAACCAACGAAGGCACCAAATTCAGCACAACTTACTACATGCAATATAGTAGAACCCAATCGATATGCACTAGATTCCCTATAAAATTAACTTATGTACCTATGGAAGATGCGGTCGAACTTCAAATCTCTTCATAACTTCAATAAATTTAAGACTGACTTCGATTTTTTCGTAAGTTCAATCGATTTGGATCTGGCTGGCCAGTGATATTACGTGCATTGCGTCTGCACCAAAAAATACAGTTTTAAAAGGCATGTTCAATATGCCATCTAAAAGCATACACTTGTAAACCATACTACCATAGCTTGCCTCTATCTCCCATTCACAACACTGTAACATGCTAGTGATTCACCCCTCTAATGATCATGCAAATAGCATGCAGTCTTTGATTCCGTAATACAAAACTCTTCGTCCATACTTTATACATCAACAGAGATTCCATACACAAAAAAATCAAAGAAAGGAGAATTTAAGTTTACATGCATCAGGTGCTTACCATCGTTATGCCGCTTAAAACACCCTAATGATACCAATCCCAACAAACCGCTGGGCAAGAAGCCACAACAAACAAAATGACCTGTCTTAACACGTGCTTCAAGCTATTTCTACCCCATTCTTTTATGCGGAGAAGGGACACGCATCAGAAGTCACAAAACACTAGGCTAGGCTGAAATTAAATTTCATATTGATGAGATCAAACTCTCACTGCAAATTGACTGCAAGTCATCAAGATAAAAGCTCCCCTTTTTTTTTATCTTACTGTCATATGGAAAAAAGCTGATGAAGAAGCTATTGACATAATTATTGAAACAGGGGAGAGCAAAACACTTCTCAGAAAGCTATCAAAAAACACGGCAGTCGTCATCTTACTACCAACCAGAAAATGCTTTGCCCCAAGGGCGAAACGATTTGATTAGTCTTCACAGTCAGTCACGGCTTTTAATCCTGTAGAATGCATTTCCCTTTTCATGCTAGATTGCAATTCTGTAGCTCTAGAGGGTCAATCGGCAGATTGGAAACTTGTTCTTGGGATTTTTCAATCAATTTCAACTTGGAATATGGAGCCAATGTGATGAATTTTTCAATAGGACGCATCTGTCAGCCCTGAAGGCACCTTAAAAATCCGTCTCCATACCCATAATCAGAGAAAAAATCCCCTGTTTTTCCTGGGACCCTCTTTTCTTATTTCTATCTCCCAATCTTCTTCAATCTGTGTGCCTGCATTCCCAAATTCGAGCTCAAGATTGCACCTCTTCTTCTAACATCTTGTTGCCAAACCTTTTGCCACATGTTCTTGGCAAAACTCTTTCCCAGGGCAGAGGTTTCGCATCTCTTCTTGGCATATCTCCCACAGGGCAAGAAGTTTTTGCAGGGCGTAAGAAATTCTCGCCAGAATAGAGTTTGGACAATGGGACTATAGTTCGGCCCTAAACCTTGGAGCTATGGAAAATAGTTGGCTTTGCCGGGCTGAGTTACTGATTCCTCTGTTAATTATCACACGAAACTAAGTTCTAAATTGTCATTGTAACAAATTCAAGGCTGAAAATTCTAACAATTAAACCTATAGGCATACCGTCAGGCCTGCAAGTTGCAAGCATTAAACCATCGGCCCAGTACTGCCAAAATCTCTACAACACCCACAAACATAAACTCAAGCAAAGCTGCAAAACTCCACGGGCATTGCCACTCAACTTCGAGCACAAGGATTGAGCACACACCTGCTTCACCATCGATCCGGCCACACACATTTTCGCGGTCAAGACTTCAACAAAGGAATCGATGCAACCGATCAAAGGCGGTTACGCTTCTAAACTAGAGAATACGGCCGGAGGCAAAGCCATCCCAACCCAGCTCGTCATGGCGCCATGCCTATCCCATGCTCTACTATGCATCTCATCCGTCCAATATGCCACGTCAGCATAAACCAATTGGGCAAGACAATGGCTCAACGGCCACGATTCATTTGGTCGTCAAGCCAGATCCTTGTAAGAATATATATATATATATAAGGTAGATAGAGAAAATGAGTACAACAAGTTTGAGAATGCATTAATATAGGTACGCATTCTCTAGACCGAAAAATATAGCTAGGATTATAATTCAGAATTATCCCATAAAGTTGTCATTTTTGCCCTAAACCTCGAGAGATCGAGCAAAAAGAACAGTAGAGGCAATTGCATGTCTGGAATTTAGCTGGACTGAAGCGCCCGGTATGATCCACCACATCACAAATCAGAATTCTTCTGAGATCGAAGTTTTGGATGCAAGAACAGTCGCATCGGCATTGATCTCCATGGTATGCTGCCGGATTGGCCCCGAACTGGCCTAGCCACATAGAATTAATCATGAGATTAATTCGATCCCATTTCAGCTTCTTCTGTCCCACCAAAATGTTACCTGAAAAACCAAAGAAGATGTGTAAGTTAATTAAATACCTCATTAATCCATTTGATATCAAACTTGGACTGTTCAATGACAGCCTTAGGCCAAACAATCTCCTCATTAAAAATGAGAGTGTTTCTAGCCTTCCACATTCTCCAGAGGAGGATATAAATTCTCCAATCCCTGGGATTATGGGGAAACAGTATATCAACCAAGGCAGTTTCAGAGAGGTCTGGGATATTGAAATCAATAGCTGCCAACTCAAGAACCCATTCTGACCAAAGGCAATTCTTGAAAAGGTGATCCTCATCTTCAGGCTCCTGCAAACATCTCTCACACAAATTAGAAGAAGCCATATTTAATTTAAATCTCTTGGAATTAGTGGCCAGAGCCTTGTGCCAGAGCTGCCAGATGAAAGATTTGATCTTAGGATTGATAGGAGAATTCCACATGAATCTCAAACTATCGGAACATCTGTCAACCGAAATATCCCACTTAGTATATAAAGAGAGGGTATAACTTCTTGTCAAAAACTTGTAAATCAGGCTGACTTTATAGCAAATTTTCCCTTTGTAATGCCACTGGATGTCTTCATTATGCCAGATACCCTGACTTAAGCAAGCCTTGATAACATTATATAATCTTTCATTCTCCTCATCCAAATCAGCTAGCTCTGAATCATGAAACTCAATGAAACTAAAGTCATTAAATAGGTGAGAAATATGAGTAATACCCCTATCTGACCACTTTCTACATTGAGAAGAAAAATTCATAGTTAAGCACATGTTGGGATTATTTAAAATCAGAGAAGGATTCCAGAAAATAGATTGGTCTTTAGAGAGCCCTTCTTTCCAATCATACAACTTGTAAACCGCTTTCCAAGCCTTGATCCACTTTTTGATGATGCCAGGAGTATTGTTTGGAACCTTAAAATCAAAGAAAAGACTATCAGGCAGCTGCATTTTAACATTTCTCCAGCCAAAAGGCTTGCATCTGGATAAATAATACCTAACAAGGCAAGATACAGGACGATTGATCTTATTAAAACCAGCCCTGTAAATATATTTAGCTGCCAAGGCCATGCTCTGCTTCTCAGTATCTATAATTCCCAAACCACCATTTTTCTTATTCTTCATGCATTCTTTCATAGCCATAGGAATCCAAGTTCTATTAGTTCCACCATTAGCAATAAACCTACCAAGAATGCTTTGAAGCTTGTAGGTGACATTCTTGGGGGCTAAAAGAATTGAGGATTGGTAAACATGAGAAGAAGAGACGACTGAATTAGCCAGAATAGCTCTGCCATTCTTGGAAAGGAATTTGTTGTTGATCATATCAGCTTTCCTATTGAATTTCTCAATAATATCCCCCCATAACTCACTAGCATTACTTCTCAAAGCAAAAGGAATGCCTAAAATTTTAGATTTAGTATTAGGGGAGATATACTCACAGCCGAGATTTTGAGCAGAATTCTGCCCAGTTACCTGATTGTATGCTATCAATTTTGACTTGGTAGGGTTAATCTTACATCCAGATGTGTTGCCAAAATCGTGAAGCAGCTCATGAGTGTTGTTGATTGAAGCCTCCTCCATCTTGATGAATAGAAAGGTGTCATCTGCAAAATGAGCATTAAGAAATACCTGTTTGTCTGGTAACTTCAAACCCTTGATTCTGCCATCATTTTCAGAATCCTTGAGAGCACTACTTAAGGCTTCCGTTACTATGAGGAAGAGAAAAGGAGCGAGGGGGCAGCCTTGCTTCACTCCCCTTTTGATCTCGAAGAATGTGCTACATTCCCCATTGATCAGAACAGAGGATCTGGAATTTTTGAGGATAGCCAAGAAAATGCTGGTAACTTCATGAGAAAATCCCATCTTTTTGACAACATTTGATCAGAAATCTCCAAGAGACAGTGTCAAAAGCTTTAGTGATATCCACTTTAAGGAGGCCAATGTCTTGCTTAGTCTCTTTGGCCCAATTCATACCAATACTAGCCATCACCACATTGTCCAGGATAAATCTGTCTTTAAGATAGGCAGATTGATTGTCGGAGATGACAAGGTTGAGAATCAGTTTCAGCCTAGAAGCTATAGTGGCAGAAATAATTTTGTAGATAATATTGGTAAGGGAAATTGGCCTATAATCAGAAAAGGTAGTTGGCTCCTCAACCTTGGGAATAAGGGTAATGAGACTAGTGTTAATTCTGCAATCCAAGGACCTGAGCATCAGAAACTCATTACACAGATTAGTAATATCAGAACCAATGATACCCCAAGTTTTTTTTTTTAAAATTCAGCAGGTAGGCCATCAGGCCCCAGGGTCTTACCATTTTCCATACCTGAGACACTTTTAAAAAGCTCCTCATTGGTAAAAGGAGCTTTCAGTGTGTCATTGTGAATATCTTGAATAACACTCTGCATATGGATTGTCCATTTCAACTTCAGAAGAGTCATGGTTAGTATCCATAATTCTAATAAAATGATTGGATGCAGCTTCCTTAAGATCTATGTCCTCAGAAAGAGTCATACCATCAGCTTGGATATTGTATATATGATTTCTTCTGGTTTTACTTTTAGCTTTGATAAAAAAAATATTTAGAGTTTCACCTTTCATCATCTTTAAGCTCCCTTATTTTGGCCTTAAGTTGCCATCCTTTAGCTATCTTGATTTCCTCCTTCTCAATTTTAATTTTGATCTCCTCTTGCTGATCAGAGGGGGAGGATTGAAGCTCAGCTCTTAAGTCATCCAAATATTGCTTACTTTGAGAGTGGATCTGCTTACCTCAAATCTTCAGCCAATTCTGAATACTCTTAGAGCTCTAAACCCACCAATTCATCCAACCAAGCTGATTATTAGGCTTGGGAATTTTGCTATAAATATGCTCAAAGTCTTTTAGAAAGTTGTCATGCTGGAGCAGGGATACATTCATCTTAAAGAAGGAATTTCTCTTAATGCCATGAGGATTACCATTAATTTGAAGGAGCTGGGGGAAATGATCAGAAATGGTGAAGCCATTAAGGAAGGAAGATTAGAAACCCTATCACAGCTATGCCAAAAGTTCTCACTAACATAGACTCTAGCATGAAGACAAAGGATAGGATCATCAATTCTATAATTGAACCAGCTATGAATTAGGCTGGGTTCTAGCAAGCTTGAGATCATGACTGAACAAAAGGTGACTCCAGGAATTGGCCTCTTGATTGGTGAGAGGTCTGAAGTTGGTACTCCTCGTGAAATCATGAGTGACCATATTAAAGTCACCAGCCATAATGCAATTTTCATAAGGAATTTTGGCTAAATTGTTCCTAATACAGCTCCACAAAGAGCTCCTTTCCCCAGGATGGTGTTGGGCATAAATGTTAACAAAGGCAAATTTCTTAAAATTAATATCTCCATGAAGAATCTGCCATCTGCCACAATTTGCATTCATCATCTGAATATTAGAAATATTTAGGCTGTCTCTCCAAGCTATAGATATCCCTGCAGAAGAATTATTAGCTCTAATAGCCTATAATTTAAAATTAGAAGGCAAAGAATAAGAAATAAGTTTTTCAAAGTCATTATCATGAAGCTTGTTTTCCTGAAAGAAAAACATGTCAGCTTTTATAGAAGAAAGACAAACTTTTAATCTATCCCTTTTCACATTAGAATTAATGCCTTGGAGATTCCAAGACACACATCTAAGGTTAATATCCATAAAAGTTGGTTTTTTTTTAGATCCTTGAGCTTCTTCTAGATGGCTCAGGGTCTGCCTTCTGCTGTACCTCTTTTTTCTGTGATAGGATACAATCTGCCAAGGATTTAGCTTCTCCTCCCTTTCCAAGTCCTTACCAATGATATATTCCAAGTAAGCCTGCTCAGATAAACCAGACTGATCATTGTCATAAGAATTATCTTTATAGGGCTTCTGATCTTGAATCTGATTGCTTGATTCCGAGATGTCCTTGTCTTCAGTGATTTCTTCGATGATGGCATTACTAATAGTCTTCTTGCTGCCCACCTGATCATTCCAGGGGATGCATAATTGGACTGGAACTATAACTTTCACCATTTTATCATTCTCTTTGCTGCATTCACCTTTTCTCCTCCTTTTTCGGATCCTTTTTGGGAATCCATTCTTTCCTTCCTTGAGTTTGATACGTAGGAGCTTTTCCCTTAGTAGGAAGGCTTTGATTATCTTTTTTAGGCTTAAGAATAGGGATTTTAGAGTAGCTGATTTTAATATCCAAGAAGGTATCCTCATCAATTCTTGAACCAATATATTTCTCCTAGTTGGAATTTATTTCCTTCATGATGCATATGGAAGGAAAATCTGTTTGGGGAATAGAAATATGGATAACTTCTCCCAAGCATTGCCTTAAGATGATTATTGGTCCAGAACAAAGGAGGCAAATTCGGGCAGGAAACCCAAGTAGTGGTGGCAATGGTTGAGAAGTTACCTGGGATATAGAGAGGATTCCATTTCATAATACAAACAAGACAATTAGCAATGGAAGAGATCTTTCTAGTGAGAATATACTTCATATGATTGATGTCCCTGCAAATAATCTGAAAGGTTCTGGAATCCATCTTTAAGATAGAAAGAATTGGGATGTTAATATTTTTATTGATCCAGTTTTTAACTTCATAGATTTGAGGACAGTTCTTAGGGAAATGGATCAAGATCCCATGAGAAGAATATTTCACATAAGCTTCCTTATCCTGGATAGCATAAAGATCTACAACAAAGCCTTTTACAAAATCCTTACCATCCATATTTTTAAAAGGACACTCCCCATTAGTAGAATTAAGAAGAACATTTTTAAAAGAGGGAAGCGTACCATTTATCTTGTCATATTTACCCAAGGTAGGGATCTTTGACTTGAGTTTGGTATCTGAGATCTTAGTTGACTGCTTGTCCAAATTGAGATTGACAATCTTCGAGCAGTTAGGACATCTACATTGAGCAGCTTCTCGAGGATTAAAATATCCATTGGAATCACAAATGGTACAATCTTTTGTAGGAGTCAGCTTATGCAGAACAGTACCATTTTCCACTTCAATGTTCTTGAGTCCAGCAGCAGCTAAGAGAGAGAGATCATCTTTGAATTTTTCCTTGAACCTTATGATCTCGTGATCATCTGCTCCTTCCCAAACACGAACCAGGCGAAAAGAGGCTTGAGAATTCCAGCCCAATAGTTCAAGATCTTCTGCCATATCCTTAGTTGACTGCAGCAACTCAGACATACTCTTTTTGAAAGCTTGGTTTTTCAGGCTGCAGCAATCTTCCTTAGAGTGTCCCGATTTGATTCTGATCATTTGATAGAGGAGAAGATCAAGTTCTTAAAGTTTCTTGATCATGTTCCAGACAAGATCTCGATCACTGGCCTTTCCTTCTGCATATTGGTTCTCCAATCTTATGATTTCTTCTTGACAGGCAGCAATAAGACCTTCTTTCTTAATTCCCATGCATTCAACGGCAGCTTTTTGTTGATCTCTGATAATGTCGAAGGAGACCGTGAGTTCTTTCATTTTTATCCATGCAAGGTCGCCTTCTTTTTCCATTGTGAGAATAACTTTCCAATCTTTGCTGTCTTGGTCTAAAGTTTTGTTATCATACATATCCTCCCATCTGCTATGGCGAGAGGACTCCCCTTTGAATGCAGTCTTTTTAGGCCTCATTTTGGAGAACAAGAACCTCAATTCCGGGGCCTAAACAGAGTTCTTGACAAGAATGAAGACCGAGAATACTGCAACACAACTTAAGAACCTGAGGCTCGGATTCTAACACAAGCAGGTGCTCCAAGAAACTGTGATTTCTCGCTACCGTTTCGAGAAAACCTGTGGAATTGAGCCCTCGAATGAGACGTTTTTCCTCCTCTGAGAAGGAAATTACACACAAGATGTCCGTTTCTTTGCAAGATCGAAATTTGAAGAATCCTACCGTGCTTCTACTGCTGCTAGCCTGAGCTACCCACACTCTAATGATTAAATTGGCTTGAGGTGACAGATTAGTGCCAGGGATCAAGCTCTGGAGAATAGCAGAGGTGGCCTCTGCCTCATCCATCGAGCACCCCGGCCCTATTCCCGAGGCGTCAGGTCGAGCGCCTAGTCACCATTCTCCAAGGAGGCCACATAATCAACTCTAAAATTTTTTCTGGTGCTAGCATAATAATCGTCATTATTTAATTGTCTCTCATCATTCTTTACTTTTCCAATCCTTGATCATATTGGTCATTCTGAATCACTTATAACTTTGACAAACATGGGAATCCCTTATAAATCTTCCAAATAGGGTGATGGTGAAGGAATTATGACACACCCTTCTATGTCAATACTACTTCTCTTTACAGTAAAACAACCATCCTGCCTTTTTGATCATAGTAATATCAAATGATATCCAAATATACTTACCCTCAGTTTAAAGCTTGTGTCTCAAATATTCTATGGTGTCTTAATTTAAGAGTAGCCTACCTAGAACCATCTCAAGATGCACATGCTTGCCAGTGCTTACATAGAGGCTCTTAAATCTCAGCTACTATGAACTGATTCTATTACCTACTTGTAATGAAAATACAAGCAAGGCATCTCAGTATATTAGGAATTCGCTTTCATTGTGCACACAACAATCTCTCCTCGGCAACTTGCACAATTGGCACACAATCCACTCTGTCCACAAATCCACCACTCCAACCACATGAAATTTGTAGCAATTATAAAATAAGATACCTTGATCATTATCATGAGTCATTGTTCATTTTTTAATTTAGAAGGACGAAAGCCCAAAAGTTTATTAATCAGATAAAAAGTATAAAATTTACATGTCTCATCTAACTGTGTAAGCACAAAAAGATGCCACAGGAACACGAGCCTGGAGCACAATATACTTACTCCAGAATAGAAGACTAACGAAAAGAGTCAATTCGAAAAGATACTGAATCCAGATGCGTTCCATCATTTCTGATTCAAGGGAGGAACACTCGTACGCTGTCAATATTTTTTTCTGGGCCACCGTAATAACACCGCATGCAGATGAATTAATGCCCTGAAAGATGTGGTGTCTGCGACGCTCTTATATCGACCATAGGAGCCAACCGGAACCAAGATGGAATGCCCTTTGTTTAGCTGCAGGCCATGCATTGTTCATGCTCCGCATGAAATCATCTATCTTAGAATTTAGTCATTTTTGTGTAACTTTCAACCAAGCATAGCTCCTCGATGAACTGCATTATGTTATATTTTCTACCTTGCACGGACTCGTTTGTGTCCTACGGGACGGTATTGAACTGTCCTATGCAATTGTACAGTGTGCCAGCATACTTATTACTGCTAAGGTTTTTCCCTCAAAAACCCTTCGGGGCGGGGGTTTTTTAATCTTGTCATTAATACGCTTGCTGCTCTCTTTTTGTTTGGGTCCCATAGGCCAATTGGTCTCCGTGGACGCTAAAAACCTATTCTATTCTATTCTATTCTATTCTATTCTATTCTATTCTATTCTATTCTATTCTATTCTATATAGAATAACAACTAAAACTAAGATACTATACCAACAACTTCACATACCTTCCTTACTCCTCCACTGAGGCCATCATCTCTTCATTTTCCTATGGATTACCATTAGCATTATACATTTCCAACTTGAATGTGTAACCCAATTGATATCCACAGATCCAAACTTGCTCTGATACCAACTATAATGGGCCTGTCAGGTTAACCCTTCAGGTAACTCGAGATCCCATTAAGACTTGCATGAACACGGACAAGTTGGTATGCATAAATTGGATGATGCAATGCAAAAGCATTCTCAAGATGAAACTCAAGGTAAAGAATTGAATCTTTAGTCTCAACCATATCCAATAAACACGTACGATCATTATTCTCAAAGAGTACATTGTTATACTATATACAATCAAAATGCTTCACGCTCTAATAAACCACAGTATCAAGTTTATTAAGTAGTTACAAGACCTTGCGAAAAGCTCCCACATATCTTAGGCCTTTAACTCCATTCAGGTTCTCAACTGCAGAATAATCCTTCATACCTCAGATCTATCTGCTTACACCACGTCTATCTTCTTACAACATGAGCACGTAGGGTTAGTTCTAAAGACTAAGTGGGAGTTTGAGGCATTTAGAAAATGTTGGCATAATCAACATATACATGAGGTAACAATCACAAGAATCATTCTTAGATTAGACGCCTCACCTAAGAATCCCTCTATGCAGAAACTAACAATGCAATGTCAATACATAACATGAACAATGATAATTAGACCCTCATTATGAGAAATACCCAAACATCATCAAGTCATCCAAATACGTCGTAAATGCACATGCCATAACCTTGCAATAATTATAACCACAAGATCATGAGAAACCATAAGATAACCATGAGGTATCCATAGGTATGCAGTACAACTCTGGCTCATACGATCACCTGGGCTGATCAGGCCCTGCAGCAAATACGGATGGGGTAAGCCTAATGTGTACATGCTCTCTTAACCTACGTCCAGCACTAGGGGACCACTTCCAAGACATGTAACGTGATGAAGCACTCTGATGTAACGTGATTGCACAAACTCTCTTCTTGCTTCAGTTTTAGTATTATATATAGACATATGCCGTATTTGTTCAACTATTTCCTTAGTATAGTCGGATCACAACATTTGAGTTCCCATAAACTTGCTATCTATTCATTCCATTTGAGGCAACAATAAAACCTCCTGACACCAGCTCTATATCTCTATGTATTTCAAAATAAAACCACATGTTAAAATTAGCAATGCCTGTGGAACCAAATAGAATCAAACTCTAACATCAGATTTACATGTTTCTTCCTTTAAAAAAACATAAGAATAAGAAAGAAATGACTTAGTTCGCCAATGCTAAACTAGAACAAAGTTATCGATTTGCACATCCATCGAGCATGTAGAATCTTTATCTTGGAGACACATCATTATTGCTTCTCCATCGCTTTCCCAATTGAGCATGGCAAAATGCCTTTGCCTTTCGTTAGGAAAAAAAAAGGATACACCTTTCTAGATCTATGCAAAGCAATAGCAGGAATTCTGGCTAATCCATTGTGTAACCATGACCTAATCCATTTTTGAAAGGGTTAAGCTGCATGGATAACAACAACAATCTTCATAAAAATCATGGTTAAGTTGCACGCATTACAACAACAATTAAAATAAAGAATGATTGATGACAAGTTGTATGCAACAACAACTCAACAAACTATTTATTACCAAAATTTGTACCCATGTCTTGCTCTTGTACAAGTGGAATCCACATTGCTTCAACAAAGAGGTAAGCAGAAAAGTTCATCAATGAACATCATTTGATTCCAATGGAAGCAAATAATCCAATATATACAAAATATAAAAGCACAAATAGGACCAATGAGACTAGATTTCTGAAAAACTTTGCATGCATATGTGTATGAAATGCGTTATCCAAAACTCATATTAGTTGGAAGGAAAGACTTTGTTTTCTTCAGCATAGATGCCTTTTCATCAAATTTGACAGTGATGCCCATAATAAAACATTATACAGAACCACTAAAACACATTAACTTCTAAAACATGGTTTTCATCTCCTTGAGGCTCTTTATTAGTCAAACAACAATTTCTCTTCAGTATGGCCAAAAGGCCTAAACACAACAAGTAGCTCTATTGGTTGAACGCAGCTCTATTGGTTATTGCTAAGCAGGAAGAAACTATATTGCAAAGCAGGGTGACAAGGTGCGATATCAAGAACAAAAACAATCGTGAGTCCAAGCCACCGCAAATGGACTCTGGTACATCAACCAATAACTTAGCAAATATCCCACATGTTAGAGTTTAAACCATATTTATCATCGTGATCCACGAATCCAGAGTCACATTTCACATGCATTTCCCATGCATATATACCAAGGACAACATAGAACAATACCAACACTTGCAACGACATCATGGAGATCCAATCACATTCATGTGCTACCACATCATGACAACAAGAACATACTAGCATTATGAAACTGTGACTACATTGTTATCTAAGCATAACATCTCTAGATATATCATCAAACAGTAGCACATAGAAAGTCCATAGTATTTTCCTAAAGGCGATGATTCTTTGGAACCACTCCCCCCCATAAGGACTACAACTTCTCACAAGGAATGTATGGCACATGAATACAATGTTAGTCATTTTCCGTAAAGAACACAATTTGGTTAGATAACCACCCATTAGCTATGTTAAATTCCCAGTTTATAGAAATGTCCATTCCTTAGCTGAAATATTAATCTTATCAACCTCTTGGGCTCCGTGTCATGATTGTACTCAGAAGCCCCAATAAGTTTACTAGACCATATGTTAATACTAAGTTTACTAGACTCTTAATTATGTTAATATGCCATATTTGTTCAGCTATTTCCTTAGCTTTATCTTCTTAGTATAGTTGGATCACAATTTTTGAGTTTATGAACTCATTATCTACTCATTCATTTGAGCCAACAACAAAATCCCAGTGGCACCCGCTCTATATCTCCACGTATTTCAATATAAAACCACATGCTTCAGAGTCATGTTCCTTCCTTAGATTCTATTAATTTCTTATAACCCAAGTCTTATCTTCGAATCCTCATAAACTCAATATGTATGTCATTCTCTTGAGGGGTCTAATGGTAATGACCATATCATACTAGCTCTATGTAGACACCTCCTCTCAATACGGCCCCCCAATTAGATACAAAAATCCATTTAATTTGCTATCTTTATCCATAACTCCATTATTTAAGTATGGAGTTCATTTATATTTAAAGTTCTATGCCATTACTATCTTGCGGAAGCTACTACAAGCTTCGTAGGCCTGATTCATCTTAATTCTCAAGGATCTCAAAGATCGATTATGATTACTTACATTAATTACTAGGCTATTTCTCAACTTCACATTCAATTAACACTTATATCGATTATGACAAGGTTCATTTTTAAGCTTAGCCACAAGCATCTCGACACTTATGCTACCTTGTTGGCTCTGCCATGTTCTTCCCGCATGGGCACCGCTCTTCTAGGCCCCAACTATGAATTGATAATTTAGCCTTGTATTAATCCTTCTTGGGTAACTTGTTCTTATGTTCCACCGTGGTGATTATTATGCAAGACTCAAAAGATTCCTTTGATAACTCTGATTCATATACTCAGATCTTAATAAAACTCATAGCATGATTGTTTATCTTATTAGGCTCTTCTTATTTAGTACCGAAACTTACAACCACATGTCTTTTTATATCATTACCAGAATAATTACTATCTATAAAGTCACAAAGCAGCCTCTAGAGTAAGCTTAAAACCACCTACCTAAGAATTCTTTCAAGTATGGACCCTTTGCAGATAGTTGTGCCTCAAAAGACCGGCTTGCAGCTCCAAGAACCAATCTGTAGAAGAAGATGCATGTGTAGTCGATTCTGACCCATCATCACTATAACCATCATAACTCTGCCATACGGATGAATTTTAATCTGATTAGACTGAATCCTGAAAGCTGATTCAAAAATCTTTCCAGGAAAGTAATATATATATATATCAATCATATATATGTTCTTATGTTTATCGCGCTTATCCGACCGTTAATCCGAGATCCGACGGTTCTCGTGGCTTTGGGAAGTATCCTGTGGTCTAGATGGGCTGGGAGTTCCTATATATATTCTATATAGACGATCCTACGGTCCAGGTTGATTTGATTCTATATAAATTCTATATAGCCTTTGATTTGATCTGACATTTATATAGGTTATATATGTCCTTATGTTTGTCCCATTTGAATCCGGCCGTTGATCCGAGATCCTACGGCTCACGTGGCTTTGGGACGTATCCTATGGTCCAGATGGCTTGGGGGTTCTTATATAGACTATATGTAACGATCCTACGGTCCATGTTGATCTGATCCTGACCGTCGATCCGAGATCCTACGGCTCAGGTGGCTTGGCACATATCTTACGGTCCACATAGCTTTGGGAATTATATGTGACAGATCCTACGGCTCATATTGCTTTTATATGGTGAGATCTTGATCGTTGATCGAGTCTAAGATCCTAAGGCTCATGTTGAATGCTCATCCCTTAAGGAAAGGCTTTTAAAATTTTTTATGTTATTGGGGGGATTCGAACCCTGGACCTCAACCCCTCAAACCCTCCACTCTAACCACTAGACCAAGCATTAATTCCATGAATAATTTATGTTTCAAATATACTTAAGGGTAATATTCCAATTAAGATAAAATAGAATATAATATTCTAGATAGTTCAAGAAAGTTCTAGAATGTTCTGGAGGCTCTAGAAAGTTCTAAAATCTTCTAGAATGTTCTAGAAAGTTCCAGAATATTCTAGAATATTTTGGAATATAAGAGAATCTAGGGGGAATATAAGAGAATCCTTCCAGAAAGTCCCAAATTGTTCTAATAAGTTCTAGAATGTAGGGAAATCTTCGGGAATGTAAGGGAAGAGGGAAATACTTCCAGAAAGTTCTAGGATGTTTTGAAAGTTTCAGAATGTTCCATAAAGTTCTAGAATGTAAGGGAATCCAGTAGAATTAAAGGGAATATAAGGAAATTTCATAAATTGTAAGGGAATCTAGGAAAATATTTACAAGTCTAAGGGAATCTCTTAAAATCTAGTTGAATCTAAGAGAATCTTCGTAATATCTAAGGGAATCTAAGAAAATCTTGATGAAATCTTAGAGTTTTTTTAAGGTTTTGCAAAGAGCCACAATAGAATGTTCTAAAATGTTTCATAATAAAGGTGTACAATATAAATCTTGAAAAAAAAATGTTCCAGATGCTCAGGGCAAGCGCCTCAGTCTAAAAATAGAAAGTGTTTTAGAAATGTTGCACAGATCCAAAATAGATTATTTTAGAAGGTTCTAAATGCTCAAGGGTAAGCACCTCAATCAAAATTGAAAATTCTAAGGGAATCTAGGGGAATCTTCATGAATGCTAAATATAGTACATAGAATGTTGAAGAATATAGAGGAATCACAAGAGAATCTCAGTAGAATCATTGGTTACCTAGAGCACGACAGGGCCTTGCATCGTAAGAACATGCTAAAATTGGAATACGCACCGTAGGACGCATTAATTTTCTTGTGTATATATATATTTTTTGAAGGTAAGGGGGATTTTTATATTATATAATAAAAGTACAATGCCACAAAACAAGAACAGAATTACTACAGAAGAATCTCAACTTCTTCATCCTGTTCTTACCGAGACTTATTAGATGCTCTAATAGCAAGATAACATAACCGAATTTCTGTACTTGTAAGCCTCACTCAACTTCTTCTTATGCCCAGCTGATACTATAGGATTGAATCAACATCTTCTCAACTAACCATAATACTATAGAAGTAAGAACAGACTTTCCAGAAGCTAGTTAAATCCTTGAATGCTCACAAACTCCTGTTGCAAAAATAAAGATGAAGAGAAAAGGAAATACATAGTAAATTGAGCAATCTGTCACACTGCTCAAGTTGCCACAGCTCCTGAAAATTGACCAAACCTGCAAATTAATCAGCCAGAACATATAATGGAATATGTAACCCCAAAAATGCTGCATTGTTGGAACAGTCAACCTGATCTTAGCACACAACTCAAATGTAGCAGTATTTGAGCAGACTATATCCATACAGTGGATTGGTATCAAAGAAAAATTTGGCATCAGCACCAAATTATCTTCAAGCTTCAGAGCTTGCATGGCTTCTTCAATCATAGCAGTAATTGAAAAAGCAAAGAAAGTGCTAAGCAGAAAATTCCTAGCTCGGCTGTTTCTGAAAATTCCGTATACCATCCTGTATCTGGTTGAGGAATCTGTAGATTAGAATCAAATCAGACTACTATGTTCCTATCAAGGAGACATCCGTATGTCTTTCTGCTAGCAAGAAAGAGCAACAGGGAGGGAATCAAACATCTGTTTAAAGAACCTGGAGTAAATTGTGACTGCAGAAAACCAACAAAACGGAAACTTCCTTTTCTCAAAGGCTGTGCAGAGATCCGCTCCACCTTATAGACCATGTGCCTTTTTGGTGTATTCTTACTCAGATTGCAAGATTCATAATGCTTAAAGCATTAGAGCAGAAAGACCACGTTAGTGGATTACCTGCAAGCCCTAAAGAACGCCGGCCTGAAGAAAGCTTCAAGAAATAGATAACCTGGCAGACTTGAATGGGCAGATCCAAAAATCTATGGCAAGAGACCCTCGCTAGCCTCTGTATGGGGTCGAATTTGTGCAAGAGCCTCAGCAGTAGTGTCGAATCAGAGAGAAAGGAGGGCGGCCTCCCTTCTCCTGTGTCGCCCTAGCTGCAGGCGGCGTCGTCAGTGCCAAGAAGCATCACCTTGCATTTGAACCAGGAAAGTAGTAATCACCTGAATTGGTTCTCGGATTGCCGAGATATGATGTTCCAAACTTAAACCAGCAGAACTATCCCGAAATTGTTCCCACTTCCTTCCAGAGACATTAGCAGAAATTGATGCCTTTGCTTGTTATCACGTGAACTTTATATAAACTTCTCACACATAATATGTATTTCTCATATAATGATCATTGGGAATAATCTCATTAATCATCAGCAGGAAAATGTAAAATACATACCTGCTAATGGGCCAAGCTCATTACATTGATAAAACAAACACACACACACACACACAAATACCCAATGGTTCCTTGCCAAAAAAACCCAATTACAGCAACTTCCCAGCCCATACGGTTTGCGAACTATTGGACTGGGACGTTTGATCCTTGCATCTAGGATTATGTGTGAGCATATTTAGAATTTGTCCATGAATTTTTTGTGTGTTGATTATTTGTTAGTATGAGATTTCATTATTGTGTTTTTGTTGCATACAAAAGCTTTTTTTAATTTGCTCTAATTATTTTTGCAGAATTTATTATTCTCTATGGCTATCTTGACATCTTTGGTCATAGCTATCATAGCAATATTAGTTTCTGCATTTGTGGAAACAAAACAAAACCATTCAATTATATTGCCATCTGGTTTTGTACGACTTCGCGAAGTTGACGTACCAATGTCGTTTGTTGATGACTATGGTTTGACTACAAACGACAAAAATATAAAGTTAGTGCGACTTCAAGTGTTAGTCGACGGTATTCCTGTTTCGGCAGTTTTAGATACTGGAAGTTCAAATTTTATTATTGGATCAAAAAGCTGTGGACAATACAAGAATATGGGCTGCCATGCAGATTATAACTGTGAATGTTTTAACGAAATCTGTTTTATCAGATTTAAGTTCTTAAGTGAGAATGCGCTTTATGGCAGTGCTAGATATGCTAACATAAAAGTTCTTGGAAAAAAATCTCGTTTGGTTCGTGTTTTATGCCTAAAGAATAATCACCTTGACAACATTCTTGGTGTGAATTATGGAATATTGGGGCTAGGACCAGGTGCATTCAGTCTTTTTGAGCAACTAGGTATTGACCGATTCACGTACTGTCTAGAATTTTCAAGACCAGGCATAATGGGCGGAAGTTTCTTTGCATCTGGTAAAGATGCCAATTTTTTCAATAATAAAAGCTCTTCCTCATCTATTCCAACGACTTATGGTTCCCACGCTGAAATAACCGAACTTAAGCTGGATGTTTTTTGACATAATTTGGCAAAAACATCAATGGAGGTTATATTTGATACGGGAGCTACCCTAAGTGTATTTCCAAAGTTTTTTATAGATGCACTTATTAAGATTGTTCAATTTGAAGCTGTGAAAGAAAAAGAATCAAACGAACAATGGTGTTATCTATGGGATGTCGAGCCAAAGTTACCAGATATTGTCCTCCAGTTTGTCAATGGGGCTACTATGGAAATACCCTCCAGTAATTATATGGAGGTAAAGATGATTAATGGTGAATATTTTAAGTGTATCGGCATAATCGACTAAGACATTGGAGAAACAACTGCATTAATTGGGGCTAACTTGCAGCAAAATTTCCAATTTATATTCTCTAAGAACATGATACAGTACATGCCAACTAGTTGTGGACTCTACACCTAATTGATGTGTACTCTGAAATAGGAACAATATTATACATTATATGCTCTATCTTAGAATTAATGTCATGCCAATTCAAAAGTCAATGCATGTGCAAAAATGACATCAAATTGAGAAGACTTCACTACTTCATTTTGTAGAAGCAAGAATTGTAAATAACTGCAACATATGTAAACTAACGAAACAACGATGTCTTGCAAAGCATTTTAAAGCTATAATGCTCCAGTTTAAATTAAATACCATTTCACCTACTTCATACATGAGAAACATAATTAGGTATCATCATTAAAGACAAAATTTATAACTCCTATTTTTTCATGATGCGCTCCCTCCCTTGTTGCTCCTTTTCTATTGGCCTACAATAAGTAGCACATCACTTTTGTTTAGTTAATAATTTGTGGTCTTTAAGAGAACTACTCCTTGAGCCAAAACACTAGCTCAAGATCACCTCTACTTACCTGCACTGAATCATGTCCCATTTTAGATCTAAGTATAGGAATAGAATAGAATAGAATAGTTTTTTTAACGTCCACGGAGACCAATAGGTCATGGGACCCATACAATGGGCTAATACAATCATTACTACTAGGATTAAATGATAGGGAACATTTAAGATGATCCCATCATTGCCCATGATCACATGCCTACCTCTATATGACCTCCGATCGTGCCCACATGCAGTGCGAGATAAACCCATCATCACCCATATCGCATGCCTACTCCTACATGAACTCCAGTCATGTCCACATGCACTATATCATGGTATAGGGAACATTTAAGATGATCCCATCACCGCCCACGATCACATGCTTAGCCACATATGCATCTTAACTACTCATAGATGCATAAAACTCTTTTCGCCTTGGCTCTCATGCACTATGCTAAGCTAACTCACTCTGGTGTCGCCTAATTCGGAGGTGACTTAGCCGTCGAATCATTCCATGAATTGTGGATATTTTCTCTAGATCTTGCTTCAATAACCACATTGCATCTTCCACAAACAAGTGTTTTCACTTGACCAAATACTGAAGGAATTTCGACCTTCTTGCCTTCTTGAATGACTTATCAAGAAGGCTTTTGGGAACAATCTCAAGTTGTTCCTCACTCATTTACAACAAACAAAGTTGGAGTCTCCAAGATCTCCTCAGGATTGGATGTACTATTGGGCCTTACAGCCCAACATATCAGATCATTGTGGATCCCATTTCCGTTAGTATTTCCTTTTCAATCCCTTCATTTATTATACCACTCTTGTTTTATTTTCGTTAGTTGCACTAGCCTATATCCCATAGCTTTTATGTACCTTGATCTCTTTCTTTCCCATTAGCCAACAAAAAGCATAGACCTACTGCACTTCTGGAGCATCACGAGAAAGAACAAGCATAATATCCTCTTGAATTTATTCGCAACTAACCTTTAATATTCATTATTTTGGGCAATTTCTTTACTGCAGTCGAATGCCCCATTGAAGACCTTGGAGAAGACCCCTTATGGAGAAACATCACCTAGGAATTACTGAAGATCCATCATGGACGAGTTCACTGCAATGCGACATACACTTGTAGAAGACCATTGTTGAAGACCCCACCATGGGATGAGTTCGTGAATCCATTTGTAAAAGGCTGTAACATGGAGGATAATCTGTACAAGACCCTTATGGGGACATGCACGTAGAAGATACCACATGGACGTTAACTTATAGAAGACCTCGTATTGAGGAAAAGCACACAAAAACATCTTAAAGTTCTAATATTCGTCCTAAGCGATTTGCAGGCAAAGCATATGACCTCAGCCATTTACCGTTCTGAGTAAATAAACAGATGGTAGCATTTTATTGTTTTGTGAGCAAGCACATATATGGCAATGTCTCACTGTTTTGGACAAGCAGGTTTTAAGTTATGACACTTGGGACATATCCTTTTCTTCGGCGACGAAAATGCAGAGTAATCAAGATTACAAGGTTGCGAAGACATTCGTTGGCACAACTTACAGAAATATAGCGCATATTCTACTGGTTGAACAGAGTTACAGCTGTTGCCTTGGCCCCCCTTGCAATTTTGAGACATGCTTTCAATACAGGTTATAATTTGTGCAGGCAGATGAGCTAGCAGTCTATAGATATTGATATGCGACCTCAACAATGATTTATTGTTTTTGCAAACAAAGTTGCAGAACATATGGCTTTAACATGGGCAAGTTATCTTTACTGCAAAATGAGCCATTATCTCTCTTGATTCATATTTGGTCAAATTTATATAATATTGGTTGACAAAATTACCTGATGATATTTTCGACCTAAACCTAAACCAGCGTGAGCTCTTTTTCGGTGCATAGAATGTATCGTGGAGGCAAGAATAGAATCTACCAATCTCAGATAGTTGATTGCGGCATGCCAAGGGAACGGTGGAGAAAATATAGGAGGATTCTGGAAGCGGCAGATGGAGGCATCAAAACAGGTTTGTGAGCATTCATTTCAGCAATTTTTTGGGGTTCAAAGCAGGGCGAACTATTTTCAGTTGCAGAGGGAACAGGAGGATTTGTGACCCTTGTGTTGAATGTAGCTGGATAGATTCTGCAAGTATATCAGCATATTCAATTTCGAAATTGGTGAAGAAGGAAGCATACCCAGTTACAGAGGGAACAAGAGGATCTGAGGCCTTGTGTTGAATGGAATTGGGAAAGTGCTGATTCCAACTGATCCAAATACGGATTTGGTGTAGATGTCCATTTATGTTGCAGATCTGGAGCTTCATTTTGAAGAAGTTCCATTCATTCTATTGAAGATCACTTTCAGTTGCTGAGGATATATATCAGAGATACTATTCTATCATTCCTCCGGAAAAATAGCATTGTGCTGCTCAAAGTTCTGAAACACTCCATAATGTGCTGTATTTTTTAATACTTTGTTGGTTTTCTTGTCATATTGTCTTTTCTATTGCTTCTTTTAATACTAACCATTTTTGCCTGAACCATTCTCTTGGCTCTTCCTTCATATGATTATTCCACCTTGTCTTTCACAACTTCTATCTATCCATCCCACCATCTTTTAGTCCTTGAAACTGCTTACCTTTAGAAATATTTTCCAAGTGATTAGCATGATGATTCCCAGCTCCAAGCTATCATCAGGTACGTTTCTTAAGAAGACTTACATGGAAGACTTTATGGGCATTTAAGTGAGCATGGAGATCAAGCTTGTAGGATTGGGTACTTACTCTTTCAATAACTTTAAAAGGTCCTGCCCATCGTGGAGCAAGCTTCTTGTAGTTGTCGATCCAGAGCTTGGCCTAGACTTTAATCTTGAGCCACACGCTATCTCAACCTGAAATTCCCTTACCATCATATGTTTGTCTGCCAAACTCTTTTGATGGTTTCTTGCAGCTGACAAATATCCTCGAACTTCCTCCACTAACTGTTGCATATCTGACAATATATGTTGAGAGACTTCTACCTTTAACATAGGATTGTGCCAGCAGGTATCGGGTGTGCGGCATTAATAGCCATAATTAATCATAAAGGGGGGAGATCTAGGATGATTCTGGCTTGGTGCTATTTAATGCAAATTCAACCAAGTAGATATAGTCCTCCCACTTCGACTGCTTATTCTAGACATAGTTCTCAACATATCTTCTATAATTCTATTTGTCCGTTTCAGTTGAAAATTTGGTTGAGGATGATGTGATGTATTCATGCAGAGCTTTGACACGATAGTGCTGAAGAAATCATCCCAGAAGGCGCTTATGAACTTTGGGTCCCCATTGGAGATGATCTCTCTAGGCATCCCATGCAGCCTAAAGTTCTCTTTTGCAAATAGTAAGGCGGTATCTAGGGTTGTGTCTGTGGTTCAACATGGCCGAAAGTGTGTCATCTTCGACAACTTGCTGACCACTAACATTAATGCATCGTGGCCCCTTGCTACTCTTGGGAGGCCCATTTTGAAATCTATGTTGACTACTTCTATTTGGCATTTGGCAATACCAAGGATTCCAAGGCTCCTGAGATTTGGAATTGCTTTGCCTTCATTTACTGGCATAACTGGCACTCTTGGATGTACCTCGCTATATGCTTCTTCATGCCTGGCTAGAAGCAAGTACTTCTAATCTTGAAATACGTCTTCATGAGTCCTGCATATGGCCGGCGATAGATGTAGTCCAACAATTCAAATAGGAAACAAATTGGGGACACTAGCGATGCTTAAGATATTGCTATTCATATCCATTTCTTTAAAGACACAATCCTAATAGAATCCTTCAAAGATTTTCATGTATTCATCATTACAAAGGAATAATTTAGAAATTGCACACACAAAAATGTATTCTTATTGAAAGTCTGAAATTTACATGCACACAAGAATTTGGCATTCAAGCTTTCTTTCCCATTGCTGCAACAGGTCAAAATTGCCATGGGCGGGTCGAAATTGCCATGGTATGCTTCGTCCAACTGCTATAATCTATGTACAAGCTCCTTTGATCGCTCCTTCTCCTCTTGTACCTCTCCGTTCTCTCCGCCCCCTTTTCTCCTTCCCAAGAGCGTTGGTTCAGACCTGAATTGGGGCTTTTATCTCAACCCTTATATCTCCACCATTCAACCTCCACCCCACATGCTTCCCTTAACTATAAACAATAAAACTTGTGCATTCATTCTTCTTCTCTTGCGGTTCTTGTTTCTCTATGACTGAATAAGCTTTCAAATCTATCATGCATGTAACTTAAATATTGATTTGCTAATGCGCATAGTAGAGTGATTACTGCCCTTTTGTGTTTTCAAGGAAACCTCCACAGTACTTACCCGACTAGCATAGCCCAAAAATTGCCCCATTGGCATATACTCTGCATATTTTCCCACAAAAATAGTGGACAACCATTCTTGTTAACTCTTCACATCTTCTTTTAGCTCCACAAAGCTTCCTATTGGGTGCCTCCATTTTTGCAGCATGTCTTGATTGAATGATCATAAGCAAAACGTTGGAACCCCTATGTAATTTTGTTTACTCAAGAATTATGCCTTGGTGCTGCAATTTATTGTACAAGAAGCCATCTATGTCATTTCTTCAATAGTAGATGTATAGTTCTTTTGCTAAATCAGAAAGATTGTGTTTCTAGCAAGCATAAGATTTGTTTTTCGCCGAAGAAAAGAATTTTCCTTTTAAATATACAGATGGCATACTAGCAAAGTATGTGCTTTATGCCCTAGGTTGATGCTATCACATTCGTTTGCTAGAAGTATCTTATGTGGCTGTGATCAAAGTGGTTGAATTATATGTATTAAGAGCTTTCTTTCTGGCGCTAGGCTTACAAAAGAACACTGTGAGGTAAAGTTTCAATTTGATAGATCTGTTTATCTCATCAGTTCAAGTATTCATCATGGTGATCCTTGAATTGCCAGAGCATGTCCAAGTTGATTGGAAAGGCAGGTGAGGCAGCAAAGATGAGCATACGGAGGGGAAGGCAAATGTGTGGTTTGAGATGTTATTTTCAGTAGCAATATTTTCGCTGGCAAACGAATTTTAATTTTGAAGTGTTGGCTATAGATAATATTAACAAACTCAAAATGATTTCAAACGACGAGCTTAAACGTTATGAAAAAAATACAAGTCAGCGAATGTATTTTTGCACATACCCTATTAACATGATTGGTACATAAAATGGCTGGCATATTGCAGTTTGTGGCTTGTAGCACCAGTCCTTGGTTTTTTAGAGGCAATATTTCTGCAATGCAAGCGCAAACAAATTTCTGTTCAGGCCACGATTGCTCTCAAAATAAAGGCGGCCTTGAAGATAGGTTCTTTTGGAGCTTGTGGGCAGCTAGCACATAAAGAACACATCAATGGTTAACATGGGACTGGGAATCGTAGCAGATCAAAAGAAAGTTGCCTTTTATATGGACCTGCTTTATTCTTGCTTGAGTGGAGGCCAAGTTTTAATTTTGAGAATCTGTTACATAAAAGCTGCCTCTCATTTCTATATTCTCGTGCGTACTCTTTTTTCTATTGGGTCAATGTATCTTTCTGCTCCTCGGACAAACTAGCATGCCACTCATGCTGTTGTTCTCTTTTTCGTTGCCTCATGTAAACTCTAACTGCACATATGATTACCTCATTACAGACGCCACTTTCAGAATTACTCATTTAAGAGATGAGCAACCAGTATTAGCAACTAAGGAATATGAAGTTCCAGAGAACATGTTGCCTGGCCCTATTTAAAGTTCAACGTGACTATGGAACAACATGTCAATATGTTACAAGCAAATGATTGTTTGCATCATGGCATAGCAGGCACCTTATGCTTTACACTGGATGAGGTAGGTTTGGAAAATGACTTTGAAATCAACAGTTATTTCCATCAATAACAGGCAGAAGGCTAGCAGCAATAATTAAACCAACAACAACTTATGTCTCTTACTGTGATTTATGTAAGTGCTACTAAATAGTGTTTGACTTTGACTGAATAGGTCTATAACATGATACATACAGACACATTTAATGATGTTATTGTTTCTGGACTTGCCGGTATGTGTAAGGATGTGACTGTAATGGTGCAGTAAAGAGATGCATTTCATCATATTGAGCTTAATCCATGTTTGTTTGTCTTACTATTTAAAGGCATTGTTGTTTATTACAAGGGCTTGTATATTATTTGAATGCCAGAATGAACAATTTGCCAATATTATTTTGTGGGTCCTTAGTGCTTTCTCCTGAAGTTATTCTGTATTTACACATTGAACTAGGAAGATGGTGCTTTTATGCTTAGGAGTCTCAATATTCTTAGGTCTTTATTATAGTATTCAGAAGAGACCAAAGTCGCTTGTCCAAATGGAACATCGTAGTCTTGCGAAGCTTTAATCTTCTATATTGGCTGTTAATTTATACAATAAAATTGGGTAATAATCGTTTTGACAGGTTGATGATGTGCTTGATACTAGATATGATTGGCCTGTATTAGGAGTTCCTTTGGGGTTGATATTAGACTTCAGTCCCCAATTCTAACAACTCTATATTCCATTGAGAGCCATATACCGATCAATAGAAAACAGACCCAAAGGACTTTAATCTTGTACCTTGGAATTTGTTGATTGCAGATATGTAAAATGGAAAATATTTGATTGCATGCTATGCTGAAACTGTGAGAAAGCAGTAAAATGTTTTGGGCAGATGCAGCTCTATGACATGGCTCCAAACGCTGTCACATATTCTTGCTTGAAACAAGAGGAGTGGTTGTCAAATGCATATCAAGAAGGGATTCACAGAAGATGTTTTGTTGTTAGCAGTCTGTAGACAAGTTTTCGTGTGTAGGAAAAATAACCAGGCTCACCCCAAGGAAAAGGATGTATTTTCAGGATATATTGTTGTTAGCAGTCTGTAGACAAGTTTTCGTGTGTAGGAAAAATAACCAGGCTCACCCCAAGGAAAAGGATGTATTTTCACGATATAACATCAGTGAAATCTTAACAGTAACAATATATATGCTACCAGCTTCTTTTATACATTGATGACGATATATAGATCATTTATCAGATAACAAGCACAACATCATTAATTAGCGGTACCAAATAAAGTATGGAAGTTCAGATTTAGCATATTCGTGCTAATAACAAGGAAATTGAGCCCAACCATATCCAGGTTTAATAACAGCAAATAATCGACTATTTCTCATAGGGAATTGAACCCCAAAAATCCAATATGCACTAAGAGTTAAATATTTAAAGTGTGTTAATAAACAACGTTAGGATATGCAGTAGTCTGTTAGGATATGCAGTAGTCTGTTAGGCATTGCAGCAATAACGGTTAAATACTGAGATATGGCGTGAATAACAGTTAACACCTAATATAAGGATGAACAGAATTATATTCATCATATTAGACTTGAATATAAAATGTTCTACAAGATATGAACACTAACACTAGTAATACTAGTAATGAGCAAAGATCATATTTATAGTTTCAGTTTGTCGAACAAAATAATGGATAAAACTTATCTCTGATTAGGATCGATTAGCAGACATACTAACTAAGAGATCTTCTGGCGGGCTTGGCAGAGTTCTTCACGATTTTTCAAGATCTTTAGCAAGATTTGGCATGGAAGGATTCGACCTGCTGCTCTAAAATCTTCTGATCGGATTTGCTTCCTTGATTCTTCTGCTCTGATCTGTCCGCTGCCCCTAAACCCTGGTCTGATATGCTTCTACTTCTCTACTCTAATCGGCTGCCTCAATCTGATCGGCTCCTTCCCTATTGCCCAACTTTGGTCGAAATGCTCGGATCTGCTGGTCTGCTCAACTAAATCTGCTCCTGATCCAATCGGCCCCTATTTCATGCCCTATCTTATATGCTCCTGATCCAATCTGCCCCTATTTCATGCCTTCGTGCGGCGTAGGATAATCTTACCCTGGATTGGGGGATCCCGGAGGTGTGATCCCGGAGGACGACATCCCCAGAGGGCGTGTGATCCCGGAGAGCGGGATCCCCTTACTGCGCAGTAACTGCAAAAAAAAAAAGCCCCTTATAGCGAAAATCAGCCAAGTTTTCTTATGCTTTTTTCTTGGCCGATCCTCCACGGAATCGGCTGGGGTTTATGCGAGGTTGGTCGGAATGAGCTTGAGAAGAGTTGTAGTTTGATGCCAAGGAGGAAGAGAGGGCAGCGCCGCTGCTATCAGCAAGCAAAAATCCGGCCAAAAAATGGCCCTAAACTGCGCAGTCGCCTTTTAACTGCGCAGTTAACAGTGGGATCCTGTCCTCCTGGATCACACGTCCTCCGGGATCCCGTCCTCCGGGATCACACCTCCGGGATCCCCCAATCCAGGGAAAGATTATCCCGAGCCCCTTCGTGCCTTTTCCATTCAAAAGGGGCTTTTTCTCCTAGCCCTTGGATCATTTCAATCTCAATCTCTACCCTTGCTTTTATTTTAATAACATCTCTTTCTTCAACCATTAAAATAATATAACCCCTACAAGGTTTATAACTTCAAATAACATCCCAACATGCTATATGACCCGTTTTGTAAAACTTAATATGGTAAGATCAGATGGCGTTGCTCCTTTGACCACCTTTTCACTCAAAATGCACAATTCTGAACAAATTATTCCATCTACACAGTCTACTTGACATGGATACTAAGTGTGGTGAATTTGTTGGAGTCCGCCTAGAAAATAAGCTGTTATGGCAACCCTCCATGTTGTTGCATTCATTAAAGCATGTGGAAGCTTAGGGGCAACAGATAAGAGATTGTGAGATTCACCTTAAAATTGTCTAGAAAGATTGGCAAATATGTTTGTTTGCATCTTTTTTTACATGTATGCCGAAGGTGGCTTATTATCAACTCCACCACGACAATTTCCTGAAAAAATGCTTACTACGTGCAAATGGAGAAATAGATATAGGTTTAAGATGTTTTCAGCATCCAGCCCAAATGAATCCAGATACATGTAGCAAATAGCTAGGCAGGAGCCAACATAATAGAGCTGAGATAAGATATGGGAGCAAAAAAAAAAAAAAAAAACCTGTAATGGCAGTGATTGAGGGAAACATAATAGTGCCTGAGTCTACAGTGGGTGACAGGCAAAGTAAGGACCTTTTAGCCATGTTAGAAATTTCAAAATCACTAGGTATATCCCATAGATGGATTTGTCTTGCGACCAGTTTCTGGAGAGCGAAGGAAGTTGCATTATAATCGTCATGTAGAGAAGGTGGCTATAGCTTTTGGCCTACTTCACATATTGCTGGGTCAGATATTGCATGTAGCGAATGTCACAATGCAACCAAAATTATATTGTATTAAAGAATTCAGGACATTGTTCTTTGTGGGCAATTGAATCCTTCATTCTGAATATCGGATATATTATTGTGGATATATATGAGGAACAATGGCGCTATGAATAGTTCAAGCATCAAGAACTTTTTCAGGAATAGTTGAGCAAGGATTAAATCTTTAATTACTCAATTCTTGTCAAGATGTAGATGCAAACATGCTCCATGTGCCACATTGTCATTTTTTTCGTTCACGAACATGCAAAATATGCAACAGTTATCGTTCATCAAATTTCTGCTAAATGATGAGTGTGTCTTGCATTTGCAATGCCTTTGCTTTGAACTTACATATTGCAGGTGTTGGATACTCTTTTGAGAGACACTAGGATACTTCTTTAATCCATATCATTGTTTAAGTCTCTAGGCTACCACTTAAGTAGTGTCATTGTTGCTGTAAGCAGAATAATAACGCATGGTTCCAATCATGCCAAGGTTCAACCTCAACCAAAGTAAATTGAGCAACTTCTATTGCCACTTGGCATCAGTTTCTTGCTTTATCTAAGAGATACAAACATAGTGCAACCTTTCTTGTCTTTTGGAGGTGAGAACTAAAGATACTTTTGAGATTCAGAGGCTGTAAACTTTGTTTTAACTTTGAAATAGGTAAAGAAACCAATTTGAATTATCTGGCTTTCTTGGTATTCTTTTTGCGTTTCTTTCCTTCTTCAGAGTGCATTTTTTGATTGATGTGCTCTCACTATTGTGTATTACATGACAAACATTACAAACGGATTAGAATTGCATTCAGTTCCCCCTGCATGCATAGAAGAGAAGGGAAGGAAAGGGAAGGGGGAGTGTGGGAGGGGGAAGAGACGGGAGGAGAGGGGAGAAGAACATAATTGAATTGAATTCTTAATGTCCAACTGGATTATGCAGAGAAGTGGAATATGCCACAGCTGGAATGCAATCACAATGTGCACAAAACTTATGCCACAATCATTGCATCGGAGTAGAGCAGAGTTGTTTGTATCTCGTAACGAAAAGTGTACATACGTCAATTTATAGTATACATCATCTCTTCATTCATAAGTTTAATTTAGCGCTCATAACAAAAAAGAAGAGGTTTAGAAATGATCTCATTGGCATGATAATTTACGTACAAAACTAAAGCATTTAACCATATTTATTATTTGTTCAAATAAGACATAGCCTCCATATTATTATCAGTAATGGATAAAAGTAATTATTGTAGCTTTCAATGTCTCTCTTACTAGATCTCCATTCAATATTTCAACAACCGCAAACAATGCAAATTGACCCCATTGCCTTTTTTCTTATTAGATAGATAGATATAAACATAGATTTTTGTACCATTATATTTATTTGCAAATTATCTAAATTCCAATCATTCCAATAAACAACAAAACAACATGGTATTTCCACAAACTGGAACTACACTTTTTATGAAATACGTAGCATTCAGACTATCTAATATTGCCATCCCAATAAAAGCATGTAAGCTTTCAAATTTTTTGGGCATATAAAAGAACTAATAAGCATACAGACTCAATGGGCAAATGAACATAAACGAACACATACAAGTGTGAAATGACATGTTGACCCAAGGGCACCAAGGCATTTTGCAATCTTTCTTGTGCTGTGGCATCCCAACAATTCGTAGTGCCCTAGCACGCCTTTGTTTTATTAATATTGTTCGAACTTTTCCTGACGAAAGCGTAGCAATGCTAGGCACTTTTTCTAGTATATTCATAAACTCCTTTTCTCCATTTCTTTTTCTTTTTCTTTTTCTTTTTTTTTTCTTTATCTTTTTCATTTTTCATTTTTTTTTTGTCATTTTCATTTTCATTTTTGTTCTCCATCACAATGGGTGCCATGCACTTCGGATTTCAAGATCCTGTATTAATGGTTCACCCTCCTTCTCTTATTATCTTTACCACATTTGTGATTTGGATTCATATGATACGGACGTTGACGGACTGGATTAGCTCCACTAACTAAGAGAATTCTATGTACGCGCAACTCTGGGTCTATTCCCACCATGTCACGGTATGTCCAAGCAAACACATCCCTAAATTCTCCAAAGAGCCTAAGATAATTTTCTCTCCTCGCCGACAATGGATGCATTAATTATTATCATTTTAGGGTATGTATATGTGCTTAATTCAGCTCTTCGACTCTTTCAAAGGTTCTACAATAACCATTCCACTATCCACAATAGTGTCCATCCATTCTTCAATCTGTTCACTTGCTGTAAATTGCAGATACGGTGGAAGCTGCATTAAGTCATATGCATCATTTTTAACATGGACTATTCCAGCATCCATCTCTTCTCCATCATCATATTCCAACTCCTCATTTGCATCACTTGAGTTGGTATTACTATCATTATCTTCTCCTCTTTCCTTATGTATAAATTTTTGAGGTTGTATATGCACTTGCAACTGGATAATATTGTTCCCATCACCAATTTGTAATAACCCTATGGACTAGACATGCTTTGCAGATGCTTGCATCAGCCAAGGGTGTCTTAATAATAAAGAGTATATGAAACGCCCATGGGTCATTCTTAGTATAACATAATCCCCATAAAAAGTTACACCATCAATTACCGTTTGCAGTACTGTGATCATACCTAAGGGTTCAATTCTACGTTGATCTGCCATTCTTATCATGAAGTACACAGGTGCTAAGTCGATAAGCTTCAATTGCTTCATCACATCCTTTGGCATTATCTTAACTCTTGAACCTCCATCAATGGTACAATTATGAATCATTTTTCCATTTATCTCTATATCAATGCAAGGAGAGCTCATGTCTGCCACTACAGACCAGCTGGAATTTACAACTTCTTCTTTATGGGCCTTCATGGCTGCGATAAGAGCTTTTCTACATGCAGGTTCTAGCTGTAGTAGTTGCCCAAAGGTCAAGGAGGGTTGTTGGTTCTCTAAGTCCTTTAAAAGATCATACGGCTCCCTTACACCCATCTCAAGAACTCTCTTATATTCGTCTTTCTTCTCAATAGCAGATTTTCTCGTATTCAAAGGTAAGAATTCAGATTGAATGAGTTCCCTTACATTAGAAGTTTCAAGAATCTCATCAGCAATGGTAATAAGAGGTACATAATGATCATCATCACTTGGTTCAAATGATCGCTTAAGATTTGGCATATCAAGGAAATTATTAGAAGTATTTGGTACATTCAAAGCTTCCCTAGCAGCCTGCTCTTGCTCTCGTCTTCTCCATGCTTATTGCCTAGTCTCTATACCATAAATAGGGTGAGAAGGACTTGGTTCTTTTCTCTTGGGATTTTGCTCCGATTCTAATTTACGAGGACTATGTTCTTGATCATGTAAGCCTTGGTTTGACATATGCCAAAAATAGGTTGATAATGCGTTCTCTTGGATTTAGACAATGTGTTGTTGGATTAGTAGTATAAATTGGTATAGAATTTTCATAGCTTAATTGTACATGATAGGTTTGATATTGAGCTTGGTTAAACGATTGGTTATTTTTTCCTCTATTTTTCAAGTAAAAACAATTTTCAGTAGAATGATTATGACGGCCACAATTTTGGCACTTGAGGGTAGGCTGGAAGTCTGCTGGAGTTGCACATTCAGAAGGCATATTCCTGTACCCCTTGCTCCCTAATCCAATTTAGTTGAAGATTGACTATTTGTTTAGTCAAAGAACCTACTAAATCTTCTTTTACTTTCGTTAATTCTTTTACTAAACTAGAAGATGCTATTAAACTAGCGTCCAGTTGGAAACAAGCAAGAATGTCTATGGCACGTTACCAACCTGGTATGGTTATGCCCCTTGGTACAATATCCTATATCAAGAGGTAATCCATTTGTAAAATAGCGTACTTGGTCTCATCAAAAGGAGTAAAAATTTTCATAGCCAATAATCTACGAAATCTTATAATGTAGCTTTGCAGGCTTTCATTGGGAAATATACCTGTTACTGTTCAGTTTTTTCCCTCAAAAACCCTCCGAGATGGGGTTTTTGTAATCCTAGCAGTAATATGTTTGTTGTATTTCTTGTTTGGGTCCCATAAGCCAAGTGGTCTCCGCGAACGATAAAAATCAATTCAACTCATTTCAATTCTCATTATCTTACCACTTTATAATATTTAGCATCATCATTACTGCAAAGGTTTTTCCCTTGAAAACCTTTCGAGGTAGGGGTTTTTTAATCCTAGTAGTAATGATTGTACTAGCCCATTGTATGGGTCCCATGACCTATTGGTCTCCGTGGACGTTAAAAAAACTATTCTATTCTATTCTATTCTACTTAACGGTATGGCTTTGGACTTTTGCTCTTAGCCTCGGGCGGCACACATGCGTTAGGCCTGGGGGATTCACCTTTGATCAGCGTATAACCCATGAGAGTTCAACGGAGGGGTATTTTTGGACCATTTGCGTATGTATACTTAGGGGTTAGGGGTGTTTTTAGCACTGATTTGGAGCAATATCTATACAAAGAGGGGTCAAATTGCCTTTTAAAATTGCGTATACAAGGGGGGTTTTTTGCTACCCTCCGAACGCAGATGCCATACCCCCCTTATGTATAAGTGCATCCCCCGGGGCGTTAGGATGAAAAGTTCTAGATAAGCACACCTATTAGCCTCAAGCCATCAATCCCTGTGCAAGCGCCTACAAATAATTAGATGGTTCTAGCCTGAGCTAGTGTGATTTCACACTCTACACCCCTATAAGGTGGTAGCTGACGGATTTGATCCGAAAATACATCATTGAACTCCCTAATGATCCTTGCTACTAGCTTGGGCAACTGATTCCCACTTAGGTCACTTCCCTTCTCTTTACTTGGTTCAATTGCCTCTAACCTCAGAATATAATCCACCTTATTTCTTACTATATTTTTTCTTAGCTGCTTCATGGAAATGCACTGCATAGGAGAAGCTACCTTCTTACCTTTTACTATGAATCTGTTGCCGTCTGGCGCCGTCATGAAGATCTCGTTGTGCTCGCAGTCAATCATCGCTTTAACTGGCTTTAAAAACTCCATTCCTACTATAAGGTCATACTTTCCAATATCCATGACCTCTGCCCCCATCGGCCAATTGCTTCCACTAAGGTCTACGTCAAACGTGATCCTCCTCCCCTTAGTGTGCCGAATGGCACCGCTTGCTATGCTAACTGGCCTTAGCTTTGACTTCAAGACTTTATTCTTCATTAGGGCAGCCAGGGTAGGAGAGGCAAAGTTATGAGAGCTACCTGTATCTATCAAGACTAGATATGGATTGCTATCTATGATTCCCTCAGCCACAATGACTGTGGACTGATTTTCAACATCACCTGACTCAATAGCTGCACAAATATGGCACTCACCATCTATGAAATCTTGCGCTTCCTACTGGTCATCCTCCTCGTTGTCTCCTTCGGTTGGTAAATCCCAATCAGGAAGCTCTGCCAAAGCTGCCTGCATGACGAATGGGCAGTGGTGCGTTCGGTGCCCTGGCTGGAAGCACCTAAAGCACAACTTCTTTTCAATGCATTCTTGCCTCTTTTCCTTTGGAAGGCTGTCTAAAAGACGCTTAAGCGAACTGCCCCCGGATCCATTTTGTGGCCTACGGTCTCCAAAGGGCTTTCCCTGAGCTTTCCCTTGATGTTGGCCTCCGGCTGGCGTAGTTGGTGATTGCTTATTCTGATATTGTCCTTGATACTGCTCTGTTGTTTTACCCTTGAATGGTAATTGTTTCTGCCCTGGGGTTACCGGTGCTTCTTCCAAACTCAAAGCCTTGTCCTCGGCTTCCCCGACTGTCCTTGGGTTGATTGCTCGAACTAGTTTTTTGATGTTGCTGTTCAACCCTTCAATGTACCCGTCCACTGCTTGCCTTTCAGAGATCCTGGAAACATTGAGCCTCAGCCTCATGAATTCCTCTGTGTACTTTGCTACTGATAGGTTCCCCTGGTCTAGCCTGTAGAACTGCTGGATCTACCTGCTAGTGTGTGATCTTGGCACATAATGTTTTCGAAAGGCCTTGCTGAAGGTCTTGAATCTGCAACTGTTTCTTATCAGCTTATTGGACTTCGCGTACCCTTTCCACCATATTCTTGCTGGTCCTATTAAGTTGGCTGTAGCGACCTTCCCTATATCTTTGTCTTTCATGCCATAAGAATTACCAAATTCTTCCATTTCATCTAGCCAAGCTTCTGCCTCCATGCCTGACCTGTCTTTCCCTGAAAACTGACCCAACTTCCTAGTCTTCCATACATTGCTCATAGCACTATCCACTTTCTTCTGATAGTCATCTGGCTTCCTTGCCTTGGTCCTTACCTGTGATGTATCAGACTCATTCTCTGAGCTAGAACTGTCTTGGCTGCCAGAAGTGTCTGATGAGCTGGAGCTAGGTGGTGTTGGGCTCTTTCTGCTTCTCCGTTTTCTCTTCCTGTCTCTGACATTTCCCTGATTGTCTTCCCCTTCTGGCTGTGGAACCTCCTCAATGCCTTGGGCAGGTAGTGGTGGTGGAGGTGGTGGTGCTGGCCCATATTCCTGAGCGTTCATCAATGGGGTTACCCAGTGAATCAGCTGGTGCATCTGGTTCCTCATTTGGGTGAGCCTTGCGTTAACTGTCTCCACCGTCATTTCTTCATTGTTGTCGTCTTGTTCACGCCCAAACAAGTTTCTAGGTACCCATTGGTGCTGCCCGCCCTGGCCTTGAGACCCTGAGCCGATGTTCCTGGCTGCAAGTATTAGTCATCAATGCTTGTTATTTAAGTTATACATTATTCATCCCTATTTACAAGTGAATTATTGTTGAGCATAACAGAAATCATGTCAAAATTGCACTTATAAGTTAAGGATAATTTATAGTCATTAATATATAAAAGTTACACATTAATATAAAATACATGATAGCTCATAGAACTGAAGACATTCAATACAATTTAGAAGATCAGTAAAAACAGAAAATGTTCATCTTCGATGCCCCTTCATCGATTTGAAAAAGTTCTTGACATCCCTGAGGCATAGTCCCTTGCCGACGTTCCGCAAGATGTTCCTGGAAGATCCCCCTCCGAGTGCTCGAGCCATTTGGGGTGCAGGGAGTTCGGGAGCCGTTGCCACTACTACCGTTAATGTTGCGTCCTTGAGGTGGCCCTTGGCGAAGTCGAGGCAGTGAAGTGCCACGAATCTCTTAAAGAGGATGATATGATCCATTCAGTGGTCTAGTATGGCATGCTGCCCGAAGCCAGAGAGTGTTATGAGGAGCGCCACCGACTCTTCTCCTCGTGGGCTGAACTCCTTGTGAAAGATTATCATCTGCCCTTGGCTGAGGACTGGAAGATAGTACCAGATTTACCCTTCCCTATGACTTTCGAACCTGTGCCCCTTCTGTTAGCTGCTTCGCCGTAGGCATCTAATGCCAAGAGGTCTTCATGGTCCCTCCACATGGTAGTTGCGCTCTCCAGGTTGATGCTACTGGATGCCTCCCGTATACTCCTGGAACGAACTGTTCGGCTAGAGCTTGGGCCCCTTCCTGGTTTGTACAATCTGCTTTGTATTTGTTGAAACTCCTCCTCTGGGATGATTGGTTCCTGCTGCCGATAGATCTCCCTTATCTGCTCATAGGCTGCTATATCTGACATTGTCTCCCCGGCATAAGAGTGTCGCTCTGCTAGCTCCCTTGGGATTTCCTGGTAGGAGTAGTCGATGAAGTCGCTGTGCTGCTCCTTTGCCATCAAGCCTAAGAGCTCGTCGATTCTGAGCCCTTCTTCTTGGCAGTAAGGAAGGTTGAGGATGTCGTTTGCCAAGATATACTCCTCGCCATCGATGACTATTGGTGATAGGGCTGTGATGCCAATTGGTGGCTCATAGGCCCGCCTGATTTCGTCATCATGCCTGGCTATGCGCCTCTCGATCCTCATCGCCTCTCTGCTTTCCCAACCTGGGTTTTCTTCTCCTAGCTGCTCGTAGTCTTGCTCAATTTGCAGTGTTGGTGTCCCTGATGTCATGCCACGGAACATGTACTCTCGTGAATGTGGCTTTACTCCCTTCGAGTTTCGAGTGGCGCTAGGTCCAAAGGTTGAATTGAGGGCTCACCCACCCTATTGACTGACTTATACTGCATGAATAGAGCTAGGGCTGCATGGGTTGAGAGATACCTATGCCTATTGTGCTTGCAGGTCATGTAGTCGGGCATGGTTCTAGTCCTATCCCACAGCTTATTCTTGCCCTTAGATCCTCCTCCTAAGGCTTGGCTAAGCGAATCTAGGGATACCCATTTCCCCCCTAGGCGGCAAGCTAACTTCTCAGGGTAGGATCTGCTGATCATATTGGCAAATGATGTCAGTGTAGAAAGATGTTGCATGGAGATCAAAGAGATGGTCGAATACATGGAAGGCTTGTTCAGTAGGAAAATCACGGATATGGTTGGCAGCATCATACCATCTAACAAAGCTACTGGGCGCCATTGAGCAGAGGTAGGTATAGAAAATGGCTTGGAAAGATTGATGGAAGCTTGGAAAATCGCCTAAGGTGACAAGAGCAGTTTTGGTGAAGGGAAAATGGTTTTCTTCAGCATAGATGCCTTCTCATCAAACTTGACAGTGATGCCCATAATACGAAAGCATGTTAACTTCTAAAACATGGTTTTCATCTACTTGAGCTCTTTATTAGCCAAAGAATACTTTCTCTTCAGTATGGCCAAAAGGCCTAAACACAACAGATAGCTCTATTGGTTAGCTCTATTGGTTATTGCTAAGCAGGAAGAAACTATATTGCAAGGCAACAAAGCATCTGTCAAATAATTTTATCTCAACTAATTTTATCTGCTCTTCTAGGACACAACCTATAAACTGGCGTCACAAAGTAATTTACGTATAAGATCCTTTGTTTGAGTTATAGCTTTGTCTCTGCTTCTTCTGGAGATTTCAAATGGACTTTCCAATTCACAAGCTAAAATCAATTATTGAAGTTTAATCCCCAACCAATTATGAGAGTGAATATTAGAACAGTGGCACATGCTTTAAGGAAAGGATTCGTCTTGTAGAGTATCATGTGAGTGTACATGTAGACCTTCAATCCAATGATATTCAATGAAAGAAATATGATATGTAGATGGCATCTCATTTGCTCTTCTTCAAGCTATTACAATCATCTTTCTTGACAAAATCTACAAGAGATCTCAGAACAGAACCACAACCTTGTTACACGATCCTTGTTATTCGAGAGCATAAATGCCCCATAAGCATATGATGATCGTAGCAAATACAACCGCTTGCAAAACAGAAGTAAATTTTCTCCATAAAAACATCATAATATAATGACTTGCAAAACACAAGTGCAATTTATTCATAAAAATATCAAGTAATCCAATTTTATAAATGCAAAAATAGACACTACTTCATGGTTATGACTTGCCCGGTAGGATATACTCATCACTTAGAAATTTCGTACACATATTCTAAATGAAGTGCACCCTGGACTACCACAGTCATCGGATTCATTGATCCTACGACCCAGATCGTATGTTGGGGCCTCTGGGCACCTCTCGTTTCGCTTATAGTCATTTATGATTGGAGGCGCCTATGATTTTGAAATATGAAATATGATTTCACCTAAGGTTTTGAGGGGATATCGAACCTCTATACGGCTTTGCCTAAGATTTTAGAATATGAAATACGGGGGATCGAACCTCTACAAAATAACTCAATTTCCTAATAACACTATTTTAACCAATGTACCCAGTGAGCTAATGTGATTATTTTTTATCTTGAATCTATATTTTTTTATAACAACCCATTTATTGATCGTACAACCCAGATCGTATGTTGGGGCCTCTGGGCACCTCTCGTTTCGCTTATAGTCATTTATGATTGGAGGCGCCTATGATTTTGAAATATGAAATACGATTTCACCTAAAGTTTTGAGGGAATATTGAACCTATATACGGCTTTGCCTAAGATTTTAGAATATGAAATACGGGGGATCGAACCTCTACCAAAAGAACTCAATTTCCTAATAACACTATTTTAACCAATGTACCCAATGAGCTAATGTGATTATTTTTTATCTTGAATCTATGTTTTTTTATAACAACCCATTCAATTGTTTTAGGGATATATGGTCTATGGTTTCAGGAATTGTTATTTTTATATCCATATCAAATCCCCCTGGAACCCCCTATTATTTTGCTACATATTTATAGTGCTTCCCTTTCTGAATTGCCCTATGCAATTAAATTGAGAAAATTCCACTTCCTATTTTAAATTTTGCGAACTCATTTTAATGCCCTTTTTTAAGTGTTTATTTAAAATGCTTATTCCATTTGTAAAGTTAATATGGTGTATGTATAAATTGAAGAAGCAATATTAGACAACAGACTTGGGTGCATAAAAGTAAGGATATGAAGGTAAGATATTTTCAACGTCCACGGGAAGTTAGACGAGCTTATGGGATGAAGTACATGGAAAGAGTAAGTGACCAAACTAAAACTCCGGGACTAAGCCTCATCACAAGAGCAAAGAACAAAAATTACAATCAAATATGAAGAGTGGGGCTATACACCAACTGTCCATGGTTCAGAAGGCTACTGATCCCTAATGATAGCTTGTCCTCCTTTGTACACTGCGCATTTCCACTGCAGATGAGCTTCGCATACCCGACTTTATTTCTCTTTTCGTCTACAGAGTTGTGATGGAGTGAACAACAAACATTATTATAAAATAACTTTTATATATGATGTCCAGGATATTATATATAGAATGTGACTACAATCCCATCGATCCGAGACATCGGATCGCCATTCTAGAATGGGACGAGCATGCATGCTTTGCATGCATGCGAGCGGCGCATGCCCGTTCTGGTTGGGAGTTCGCTATTTTAGGCGCGTTTCTGCTTCGACTTCTCATCGGCGCTTCCTCTTCTCTCTCAGCAGTACCTTATTCTCTTTGAATTGTTTCCAGGCAGGGGAGGGGCTTCTTCCTGCCTGGTTTGTCCAATTTGGCGTTGCTTTCATGCTGTCCTTTCTCGGCCTTTAGCCTTCATCCTGTGACCTTCGTCCTCGATTCTAGTTTGTTAAGGAAGTCCTTTGGTATTCGGGCGGTTTGTTGGTTTCATGCGAGTCCCATTCTAGAATCCCATCGATCCGAGACATCGGATCGCCATTCTAGAATGGGACGAGCATGCATGTTTTGCATGCATGCGGCGGCGCATGCCCGTTACAGTTGGGAGTTCGCTATTTTAGGCGCATTTACGCCGACTTCTCATCGCCGCTTCCTCTTCTCTCTCGCCAGTACCTTATTCTCTTTGAATTGTTTCGAGGCGGGGAGGGCTTCTTCCCCGCCTGGTTTGTCCAATTTGGCGTTGCTTTCGTGTTGTCCTTACTCGGCCTTTAGCCTTCATCCTGTGACCTTCGTCCTCGATTCTAGTTTGTTAAGGAAGTCCTTTGGTATTCGGGCGGTTTGTTGGTTTCATGCGAGTCCCATTCTAGAACCCCATCGATCCGAGACATCGGATCGCCATTCTAGAATGGGACGAGCATGCATGTTTTGCATGCATGCGGGCGGCGCATGCCCGTTTTGGTTGGGAGTTCGCTATTTTAGGCGCGTTTCTGCTTCGACTTCTCATCGGCGCTTCCTCTTCTCTCTCAGCAGTACCTTATTCTCTTTGAACCCACCCTCCCCCCCTTCTTTGTTATAATGAGTAAAGTAGTCTAACAGTAAGTTACTTTCAGCAAACAACTACCAGGTCCTCCTACATGACAATGCCTATGCAATCAGAAAAGAAGATTACCTAGTTACATGGAAGCTTACCTAGTTTTTCATACCAAGTTTTAGGATAAGGTTCATCTATCCAGTTTGTAAACCGACAAAAATGATTTTGACATTTCTTCCCTCGTGGTTGTAGTTCAGGTGAATGTTCCCTTGGATTCATCTTCTCACATCACAGGAAAGGATATTACAGAGCAAATTTATAACTATGATCAAAATTTATTAGCTTTATTTATAAGTTATGCTTTGCAATATCCCTTGTATTCTTCCATTACTTACAATTCGTGTTGACAAAACTGGTGGATCATAAGCTTCTATATCATAGCCTATAGACTTACATGTTTACCCATTTAGCTTTAGAATGTTAGATTTTAGCAAAATATAAACAAATCTATAAAATCAACATAGTTCTTGTAGTTGACATCTGTAAAGTAGATATCATGATTGTCCACGAGATCATTAGAGGGATCTGCAGGCCATACCATGTCTACATCATTATACATCACTGAATACCCCAGTTTCAAAATGCTGAGAAGATGCCTGCACTGGCTTGATGCAAAATTGAAGAAACGCTGCCTTTATCACAACAAAAATATAGCTAAATTATCTATCAGGTAAGCTTACATTGTATATGATATAAACAACCCAAAAATAAGCAATAGTTTCCAGTAAAAACCTGAGATTCAAAACTATAAGCATTAATGGAAGGCAGAGCAGGAGACATCCATGGCATTCCATCCCTTCCCACAACAACCAGCTGCCCTTGATTCAAACCCTGGAAAACAGATTAAGAATACGTAAATAATCAAAATTATTTGCGGAAGAAAATCATATATCCAGATATGCTACCTAAAGTCCAGGAAGGTTGAGGGTGAAAGCATGTTAGGGTGTACCACTTTTGGAACCTGCAAAAGTACATACACTAGGTACTTTAGAATTGGGTACTTTTTTAATTTTCTTTTCATTAAAACTAACTCAAAAATCCAAAATAAAAGTCAATGTCATGTTAATATTCAACGTTAAGATAAAGGTAATGCTATTGGAGGCCAAAATAAATATATTAATTCTAAAATGTAGCTTTTATTGAGATCTTACACAAGTACCCAATACCCAGAGCTGGCTACCTTTTTGGGTACCTTTTTAGTCCCTAAATGGTACTTTTTAAGGCACACCCTAACATGCTTTTACCCTTGAATGCCAAAAATGATAAAGCCAATTTAAGGCATTTGTTAAGATCTTTAGCTTCTTCACTCTCTGAGCATTGCATCCTAAGCATGATTTCACTTACAGAGTACTGTATTTTAAGAAGTTCCCGATATGAACGAATCTACAATCTACTGGACTTCCTTTGACTACAGTTTGAGAAGACTAATCCTCCTATGAAGACTAGTTCTTTTAGTTGTACAACAAATACAGCCTCCTACAACCTTGGCAAGGATTTGGGCAAGCAGAGTAACAACATCTGCCATTATGCCCAGCATCAAGGCAGGACTCTCTAGATAGAGGCAGTACCCATTTATCCGACTACCAGCTGCACCAAGGAAAGCAAGAGCACCACAAATCGGCTTCCCAGATTTAGCAGTTTTAATCCCTAGATGCCTAAAAACCGCCGTAGTGAGCTGTTTAGAAGACCAGACCAAAATCCGGCCACAAAGGGATTAAGCTTGAATAGGAGAAAGGATGAAGCAAGTAAAACTTGTAAGCACAAGAAAAGCTTTCTGTGAAGTAACGGGCCAGGGCCAAGGGAAAAAAAAACACATAATTTTGCATGAAATGAGAAGTGGGTGGGCACCTGTGCAAGCAGACAGAATGTGCATCAGCTTTGTAACCAATATGTTTATCAGAGTGGCGATGGAGGGAGCAGAATATGTCCCCGCATTTACATAAGTACCTGGCTGTGCAGACTTCTGTAGTATCGGCCCCTCCTGCCGCATCTTCTTCCACATCTGTTTCCGATCCTAGGGTAAAAGCATGCTACGGTGTACCACTTTTGGAACCCTCAAAAGTACCTACACTGGGTACTTTTAAAACTGGTACTTTCTGTTTTTTCTTTCCATTAAAATCAATCGAAATTTTTTGAATTGAGGGTCAATAACATGTCAATCTATAGTACTAGAGGATAACAATACTACTAATGACTAAAATAAATGAATTAACTTTCAAACTTATTGTTTATTGCGGCATTTTTGCAAGTTCCCAGTACCCAGTGCTGGGTACTTTTCTGGGTAGTTTTGTACTACCTAAATAGGTACTTTAGATGGTACACCCTAGCATGCTTTCACCCCCTATCTGAAACTGGACGTTTAACAGCCGTTCAACCAGAAAATTTTCTCAAGGCGGTGCCCTCAAAAAAAATAGTGAGAAAGCGGCGCCATCATCACCGAAACTTGGAAGGCAGACATGAGCTTCTAGAATAGCAGCAGCGATGGAGGTGGGCGTGACCAGCGGTGCAGCAGAACCAATTTCTCTTCTAGCTGCTGCAGTTTAGCTGATGGGTGTACGCGAAACGGCTAAAAAATTTGCAGCACTGCTATGAAATCTGCAGCGCTGCTTAGAATGTCACGCGGTGTTGCAGCTGGCGTTTTTTTATGTTTATGCATGTGAACGCCATGGCACCGGAGAGCTAAGGCAATGCTCCGCTGTCAGTAGCGGAGAATTTTGCAGGTTTTTTTTTCCCGCTAATTTTTCCCCCACCCAGGAATCTGAAGAATCTGGGAATCGAATCTTGATGAGTCTCGATTATATAAGTGTAGGGGTAGGGGAGGGTCGCCATTCGCGGCGCCCGCCCATTGGCGGCCATGATTTTTGGTTCATGGCGCATGCGGATTGGCTCCTAAGGGTTTCTTAGGGTTTCTATTACAATTTTGGTGAAGACTGATACGGCTCCTGTGGCGACCAGAGAGGGCTCCGGTTTCATAGCTTGTGCCATAGCCAGAGAGGGCTTGCGTATGCCATACTCACATCTGCTCGTCTTAGCAACCATGGCTGGGTGGCTGTTTCTTAGTTTGTTTTTGATCGTCGGTTTTGCCACAACTTAGAAGCCGTTTTAGTTTAAGAAATTGATGTGGGTATGTGTTGAATATGATCATATAAGAATCGGTTTTGTCTCAAATTTGTGTAATGAAAAGCTATTGATTCTTTTTGCAGGTGACCCTTCTGCACTAGGAACAGGGATTTACCTTCCAGATGTTAACATACTAGATACCATACAAGGAGCCAGGAGTATTTTTTTCTTCAGATATTACAGGAGCAGTGAGCACAATAGATTATCCAGTCACAAAAATATCAACCCAATTCTACAAGAGCACCAGAAAAATATCAAACCAGTTCTACAAGAGCACCGCTTCCTTCTATACATATGTAAAGCACCCAATTCAAGTGTATAACAAATGTCTACTTGAATCACTCCTTTATTGAATCAAGTGTATAACTCAAATGCCTTTGAATGTTGCAGATAGCAGAGACTGCAGGGCTGACTGGAGGAACAAGCATGGTGTCTTTTAGTTTGCAGCAGACCTTCAGCATGATAAGTGGAGGGAATACAGATATTTGCTTATTGGTTGTAAATGCACTAGCTTTACTAAAGACGAGCAGCATTTTGAATGTTCATCACGGGCTGAACTAACATGTCTACATCAAGTAAGTGTTTATGAATTGTAGCTATGCTAGTAACATGTCTGCATCAAGTAAGTGTTTATGAATTTTAGCTATGCTAGGCTAAAATAACCAGGTCATATTTAATTTAGCTTGAATATAGATCTTTTTGGCATTGTCTACATGTGCCAAGAGGTGAAAGCAAAGCAAAGAGGTGATTGTTTCTAATTCGAATAAGGTGTAGATGTAGGGATTATATGTACGATGGTGTAGGTGGAGATGATTGTATCTACAAAGGTGTAGGTAGAAGGTCATTGATAAAGATGGAGTAAGTTTTATAAGCATGCAACAACACATAATAGTCATTTTTTGGAAATTTGCTTTTAGTGACTTTGGTGGTTGCTTTATTTGTGTTTGTTTGATTATCCTCGTTTTAACTAGTTATTTCTTGATTTCATCAGCCGTCGAGTCGAGTTCCTATGCTCGCCATTGTTTCTGTGGCACTGCCATGGTAGAAATGAAAGGTGTTTTTTGAAAAGAAATGTTTCTTCAAATGGTTAATCCTGGAGCAGTGCTTTGCATCCTTGAAAATGACTGTAAATAGGCAAGCAGTCGCAGCGTATGGATGAGGAAATTGATGGAGCAGCACCTAGACGTTGGTTGAACTTCACAAGCACAAGGCAAAGGTTATTCAGTTGTTTCTAGAAGGAAAGGAGATTTAGCTAGAAGTCAAGCTGGATCTTAGCTGATTGCAGCAGCATATGCCTTCTAAGTGTGCTTCGCTTTGAATTTATTTTCTAACTGCAGGTTATCTGAAATTTGTCTATATCCAATGGAAATTGTAATCTTCATTTTTGAGAGTTTATAAACTCTAAGGTTTGCTATTTAAGTTCAGAGCAATTCAGATAAAGTCAAGCATATTCATGGCTTTCAAAGGTTGCTCTTAAAGTTTTAAGACTGTTCTTATTAAAATTGATTGTATTTTGACATAAATTTTAAGTCTGTTCCCAATAAAATATATTTGTTCTTCAAGTATTTGCATATCCAGCCTTCAGTGGGCACCCTGGTAGCCTATGGGGCTGCCATCTCAGCCTTGGTGGTACCAATACCCCTACCACTTTGGTACCTCATAAGTTGAGGTGGTATTGTCAAGTTGAAATGTGGCAGGGTTTGCTGCGTAGGCCATCTCGTTGGGCCTATGGCCTGAGCATGCAAATTTTTTTTTTAGCTTCTACGTGACTGCTGTCATGATTTTGCGCTAAAGTGCGCAGCCGATGGACACCCTCCCCTAGATAGCAATTGAAGTTTATAATCCTTATCAAAACATATATAATGCAGTTTTGAATTTTTCATTGTTTTTGTCCCTTTGCAATTTTTCCGCGCCGCAATCTAATTGAGTATTTACCTGCCACGTTTTTATTTTCTCTTGGCAGAGCTCGACGCCTGGCTATGAGCTGTGATTCGCCCTTAACGCCCCAGTTCGAGGGTTTGCTCCAGGGCCGGATCCAGATCTTAGAAGAAGGAAGCAGAGGTGCCGGATCCAGATCTTAGAAGAGGGAAGCAAGGCGCCGAAATGGAAGCAAGGCGCCGAAGTTTTTCTTGGCTTGGCTATGGCGGTAGTTTTTTTTTTTTGGCAGGAGATGGCAATGGCGGTTCAGGCGAAGCTAGAGCAGAGTTTTTTTGGCTCTATTCTTGAGCTCTAGTTTTGAACTCAAGCTTTTGAGCTCTAGCTTTTGGGCTCAAGCTTTTAGCCTATTTTTAAGCATGCGAAACTCTGTTCTCAGCAAAACTCTGTTGGCATCCGAAACTCTGTTCTCAGCAAAACTCTGTTGGCATGCGAAACTCTGTTCTCAGCGAAGCATGAAGCACAATGAAACGCTGTTCCGGCAGAGTTCCAGTGGAGCACAATGAAGTCCAGCGAAATCTCTGAAACAGGGTCCAGAAATCTTTGAAAACTGGGTGCAGATTGCTCAATGTCTGAAGCAGCCTCGTAATTGCTGAAGCAGGTAAGAAGCCAACGGAAATCCCTAGGGTGTTATGCCGTTTTCCACTAATTATCCTAGGTTCTTAGCTACTCCAAATCTTTCTCCTCTGCTAGAAGGATCTGACAGAGGTCTAAGCCTCCAGTTTGCATAAATTGGACGGAGAAAGGATGACTTGGTCGGCAGAAAAGGAAGGATTCAGGGCCGCTTTTTTTTACAGTTTCGTGGATGAGAAGATCCAACAGGGCCTGGACAGTGCTTAGAAAGAATTAACGGGTTCTATATTTTCTGCGACAGACCCATAGAACCAGCTAGGATTTCAGCTATACGCAAACAGGCAGGAAATTTTGTGGCAACTCTTGCAGACAATGGCCGGTATTAGTTGTTACATTACCAGTTGGAAGCGTTGCCTCAGAGCAGGGGAGCTCTTGCTCTATTCCAGCACGAAACCATTGCCATCTCGCCGGAATGGCTATTCTGCCAAAATAATGCATGGGAGAAATCCCGAGTTTTAAATTGACACATTTAAATGAATAATTGCTCTAGACATCCAGTTTCCAAAGCTACCATAAAGAATCCACAAAGCTGCAAAAAAGGGGATGCAAAGCAGTCTGTTATGCAGCATCACGATGTGGCAAATTCTTGAGTAATGAGTAATGGATGCTCGCTATTTATATATTTTTCATGAAACCATTGCTAAAGTTTCTCAACTTAATGGTTCATAATTCATCCATTTTGTGATTCATATCCTCCAAGCTTAGATATTCATCACAAATTCAGCGCGACAGTTTCATTCATTCAAAACTCAGGCGTTTTGACTTGAGATCAAGTGTACATTAATCAAGTGGGCACACAAGAAAAACATATTGACTATTGTATAATGTTCAAGTGCTTACCCCATCAAACCAATAGTATATGTTAATCTATACACACAATTTGAGGATATTTATTGGTCATACCATTACAAAATAATTGTCTATACGTATCTTAACTTTCAACTGGCACAAAATCAATAAGTGAGTGGCTATCAGCATTCCCCTTTAACAACTACCCATCTAAAGATACTACCCATCTAAAGATAGAGAAATCGAGAAAGAGAAATGTTCGCGGCGGCCTTGGCCGCCGCGATAAATTTCTTGTATTAATAGATATGTTTGCACAAACGACTTACAAATGAAAGTTGCCATGTCCATAATCTCTAATCCAATGAATGATGATGGTTTGCCAAAAACTTATGAGTCTGTTTTAGCAGTTGAAGTGGAGAAGAAAAGAAAATTAAATGCAGTAGGTCCTATTTCTAGCAAATGCCTGCAAGCTTCTGTCCTTTAGTGTTGTGAATCGAAATTCGTTTTCTAATAATGATTTTGTAGTAATCCCTGCTGCTACACATCAGCTTGATAAGGGAAAGGGCAAGGAGAATGATCCATTCAACAATATTTCAGATGAGGAGCTTCTTTGCCTTGATTTTCCTAAAGGCGTGATGCCTATTGTTGCCAAGCCAAGAGTGATGGGAGGAGAATAGCCTTTGTTGGTGCAAATGTTAGTAACTGCATGTTCAACATTACAGTTCAGGATCTCAAAGATGCCGCAAATACAACTATTGGAATGAGTGCAAAGTAAATTGTAACTTTTAATTTTCATGCTAGATTGATTTTTTATGTAAACTGTGAAGTTTTCTCTGATGTTAAACTTTTAGAAACTTCTTATATAAGCAACGAAGAGATTTTAAAGTTTTCGATGTAGACAATGAAGTATTTTTTATGTCTTATTAATCTGTCATAATTAAAAACTGACACTTCGTGTTTTCACTACACATTTCGCTGGACATTTCATCGCACATTATAAAACATACAGCAAATTACAGGATGTAATATAGGTTTGGAATCATCTAAAATCCCCCCCTCCCCCATCCCCCTCCCCCTAATGTTGTACTTTATATAAAGGGACCTAAGTATACATTTGTAACTAAGGTAGTGGTACGAGTCCCCCTTGGTGAAAGGGCTAACGTGGGTGATGTGGTTACCCCGGAGGCAAGTAGTTTAAATTTTTATATCCTAATATTAATATAGTTACCTCGCATGAGGGGGGTTTGTTATGCCCCCTCATGCACAACCCATGTGCATGCATACCCCATCGACTCCCTTGAATCCCCGCCGTCTGGTTAAGAGCCAATGGTCCAGATGATGACAGGTCATAGGGGATTTATGTATGCATCATATGTTGCAGGTGTATGGGGGCATAGACCATAGTTGCGAACCGTTGGATGAAAACATTGAAGTAAATCTTGGCGGTTGGTTCTGAGCAGGGGATGTATGGGGTGTTTGAGCAGGGGATCCAAAGAGGGGTTTTGATATTGGCCGTTGAGATTGGATGTCAATTTGGGGCTTCTCATCTCGATCGTTGAAGATGAAGTTCGAGGTTAGGGGACAAGGAACGAGGAGTGAAAGTTTCGTGGTATTTGCTGTGCATTGTTCCTCCTCAGTATTCTGAGCACTCTGTGTTCCTAGATTGTGATCTCCAGGTTTTAGTTATGGTGGTCGGAGCAGACAATGTTAAATGTGGCTGTGCACGTGGGTGGAAGGGGAATGAGGTAAGCAAGGTTGTGGCTTCTTAAATGGGTGTGTGTTTTAGTGTTCCAGGGTTTTGTTGGGCTCTTTTGTGATAACTCTGTTGTGGTGATTGAAGGTCTTGGCATTTTGGCGATTGAAGGTTTGTGACTTGAATTGAAGTTTGTTGGAGTTCAGGATGAATTTAGCAATAGCATGGCATAGAAATATAGACTGGTGGGGTAGATGACATTGTAGGAAGCTTGAAAGTTAGTTAAATTTGTGAATGCTAAAGAGAAAGAAAGCTGTTGGTAAGATTGCATTGAAATTGTGGACATGCAGCTGATGATCAACAAAATTCAATTAAGGAGTATTGAGATGATCTACTTACTAGATTCGAAAGATTATATGAGAGTTTATGCAGATTACAAAGGAGCAATGATCTTCAAGCACATGCTATCTTCTAATTCGAGTGCGTAGTGTTTCCTGGGAAGAATTAGTGTAGGCAGATGTGTTGGATATATGGGTGGCATATACTATGATGCCAAAAAAATATGTTGGTGCTGTTGTATCACATTTTCATAAGAAAGGGGAAAAAAAAGAGGGAATTGTGCAGAAGTGAATCTGGTGTGTTTGTAAGTACTTCCTTACGGAGTCTGATTGAGTAATCGTGAAACTTCCCATATTGGTTACGGATTTCTTTTATATGGTTGTCAAGTTGTCCTGTTTAATATTCTCGTATATTTGGAAGTAGTGAAAGTTTGAAACTTAATTATATAATTGATCTAGTTACCAGATTCGAAGGATTATATGAGAGTTTATGCAGATTACAAAGGAGTAATGATCTTCAAGTTCTCCTGTTTAATATTTTTGTATATTTGGAAGTAGTGAAAGTTTGAAACTTAGTTATAAAATTGTGAGGGCTTAAATTTAAGGGGATTATTTATATATTGAGCAGTTTGTTTGATGTTGGTGTTGCTTTGTATGTGCAGGGTACGGATTCGAGAATAAGGTTTCGTGAGTGGTATTGGAAGCGTGACGTGCAATGGAAGGTGGCTGTTATTTACATTGGTTGGTAAGGTCATGGTATTTTTGGATTGTCATGAGGAAGGTTGTCCTGGTGAGTTTGCTGTTAAACATTCTGGGATTTGGGTAGCAGGTAGTAGGTTGGATATTTGTAGTAGGTAGTAGGTTGTGGCTTCTTAAATGGGTGTGTGTCTTAGTGTTCCAGGGTTTTGTTGGGCTCTTTTGTGATAACTGGCATAGAAATATAGACTAGTGGGGTAGATGACATTGTAGGAAGCTTGAAAGTTAGTTAAATTTGTGAATGCTAAAGAGAAAGAAAGTTGTTCGTAAGATTGCATTGAAATTGTGGACATGCAGCTGATAATCAACAAAATTCAATTAAGGAGTATTGAGATGATCTACTTACTAGATTCGAAGGATTATATGAGAGTTTATGCAGATTACAAAGGAGTAATGATCTTCAAGCACATGCTATGTTCTAATTCGAGTGCATAGTATTTCCTGGGAAGAATTAGTGTAGGCAGATGTGTTGGATATATGGGTGGCATATACTATGATGCCAAAAAAATATGTTGGTGCTGTTATATCACATTTTCATAAGAAAGGGGAAAAAAAAGAGGGAATTGTGCAGAAGTGAATCTGGTGTGTTTGTAAGTACTTCCTTACGGAGTCTGATTGAGTAATCGTGAAACTTCCCATATTGGTTACGGATTTCTTTCATATGGTTGTCAAGTTGTCCTTTTAATATTTTCGTATATTTGGAAGTAGTGAAAGTTTGAAACTTAATTATAGAATTGATCTACTTACCAGATTCGAAGGATTATATGAGAGTTTATGCAGATTACAAAGGAGTAATGATCTTCAAGTTCTCCTGTTTAACATCTTTGTATATTTGGAAGTAGTGAAAGTTTGAAACTTAATTATAAAATTGTGAGGGCTTAAATTTAAGGGGATTATTTATATATTGAGCAGTTTGTTTGATGTTGGTGTTGCTTTGTATGTGCAGGGTACGGATTCGAGAATAAGGTTACTGGAAGCGTGACGTGCAGTGGAAGGTGGCCGTTATTTACATTGGTTGGTAAGGTCATGGTATTTTTGGATTGTCATGAGGAAGGTTGTCCTGGTGAGTTTGCTGGTGTGTTATACATTCTAGGATTTGGGTAGCAGGTAGTAGGTTGGATATTTGTGTGTGTATGCGTGTTTGAAAGGACTGGAGTGTGAGGTTGTAATGCCAAGGTCTACAGTGCAGATTGATTCAAGTTATATATACTTTGCTGATGATGTTAGAAGATTGAGGCGAAACGAGTATAGGTGGAGATGGTATGCAAATTTGGCTTACGATACCTTTCAGTGTTGACGATGGGCAATGTGTCCATTTGAAAGCTACAAATCCTTGTACTTAGGTATCGAGCCCGACCCGAGTCCGCAGTAGTCATTGACTTTCTCGATCGTGGCGAGTCGAGAATGCCTCGGCTTTGCCAACAATCAAGAAAAAGTTCTGAGGCCTTCTTCTCGACTTGCGAAGTCTCGACCATAAAGGCGAGAAACGTGGAGTGTACATTCTGGATTGTTGGCTGGTTGAGGGATTCTCGACTCGCGAGTCAAGAATGCACAAAGGCTGCAGCACAAAGAATGCAGAAAGGCGATGCCGGCTCCACTGCATTCTTCAGGTGCCTGCTGATAGTCTGAGACACTCTCCTTCGACATATCTTGGTCGAACATTGTGAAGGGAAGTGGCCCTGACTGTCTGCAGGCCTTTGGGTTGGGCTTGCTATCTGCAAGTTAGATATACTTTGTTGATGAGCTTAGAAGATTGAGGCGAAATGAGTATAGGTGCAGATGGTATGCAAATTTGGCTTACAATACCTTTCAGTCTTCACGATGGGCAATGTGTCCATTTCAAAGCTACAAATCCATGCTAACACCAGGGTTGAGTTTAAGAGTGGCCAGAATAGATATTTCTGCTTGATTTTTTAAGTTCAAAGATGAAAGCAACGGACTAAGAGGCGGTGTAGTTAACTAGCGGATTTATAATTGGGCAAAGATGTGAGATGGGATTAAGATCCGAAAGTGTATGAGTGATGAATATAGACTCCACTTCTGTTTGGAGACCTTGCTTTGCAAAAACATGGGCTTTCTATCATTGTAAAGGAGCAAATCTCAATGCCTGGTCATAGTTTTGTAGCTACTTGATGAGATCATATAGATTTTGGTATAAAAACTAACGGTTCGTATGTGCAATGGTTCTTGAAGTACATAAAATTATGCACTTCTTGAAATTTACTTAAATTTGTGACGCCTTAAATTTACGGGGACTATTTATATGTTGAGTAGTTTGTTTGCTGTTCATGTTACTTTGTATGTGCAGGGGACGGCTTGGAGGGTTTCGTGAGTGGATTTGGGAGCGTGCCGTGCATGGGAGGGTGGCTGGGTGGCTGTCATCTACGTTGTCTGGTAAGGTTATGGTATTTTTGGATTGTGATAAGTAAGGTTGTGTTGGTGAGTCTGCTGGTGTATTAAGTATTCTAGGATTTGGGTAGCAGGTAGTAGGTTGAATATTTTTGTGTGTATGCGTGTTCCAAAGGACTGGAGTGTGAGGTTGCAATGCCAAGGCCTAGAGTAGAGATTGATCCAAGTCAGACATACTCTGCTGATGAGCTTAGAAGATTGAGGCGAAATGAGTCTAGGCGGAGATGGCGTGCGGAGTTGTCTCAGGAGAGGAGAGATGAGTTGAGGCAGCGGAGAAGGGGTTCGGGTGGTCATCGGGTGGGGGGATTGGGTGGGAGGCATATTGAGGAGGAGGGTGTGAGTGGGCAGCAGATGCCAAGAGATGTGGAGAGTGTTCGAAGTGGTGATCGCGGGCGAGCATGGCGGTTATACATTGGCAACGGCGTATACTAAAGATGCAAGCTCGTCCTATTCCATCTGCTAGTGAATTCATGTGGAACAGATTTTGTGTGCATTGTCGCATTGCGTTATTGCCTGGTGAGAGTGAAACCTTCTGTTGCAATCGCGAACGGCGTATCTTACCAAAGCTACCTGAATTGCCTAGTTCGTTGACGGATGTTTATGAGGAAGCAGGATTTAGTGCGAAGAGTCGTGCATTAAACCATCTGTTTGCCTTCACTGGGCTTGGTGTTGCCGGTGGAGAGTTTGTGCAGTTAGGGATGCCATCCTCAGTTGCTTTGATGGGTAGGACATACCATAAAATACATCCTACGTCAAAACCTGGCCAGTCATTGCATTGGTATATTCATGACAATAGTGAGAGAGAGCGGGTTGCGGAAAGGAAGTTATTGCCCGTTGCATGGGTGACGCGAATAGCGGCGACTCTAGAGGCTGTTAATCCTTACTGTCATATGATAAGGCGAGTGAAGCAAATGCGGTTGGAGTCCGTGTTCTTGACATTGAATGGGCCAGTTGCGAGTGACGAAGTTGCTGCCATAGTGCATGCAAATAACTCAGTCACAATTAATCCAAGAATAGCGGTTTTTTGGCTTCACCAAGATCAACGACCAGTTTTTATGAATATACTGGATCGGCAGTATGAACCCTTGCAATACCCGCTTATATTTCTAACTGGGACGGCGGGATAGTTCCCTGATAATTACCAGCAGCTATAGGTCACGTTTGCTTCATGAGGTGCGGTTTCTTCAGTTAGGACGTCTGAGTTGTGAATACCTTGTGGATATGTATTCTAGGGTCGAAGAAGAAAGGCTGAATTTCTTGGCAACTAATGGATATGAGAGGTCGAGATCTATGTTTGACGATTCAAATGTTGAGGAGGATGATGATTTTATTGAGAACCAGGGTGGGCAGTATGTCCAACGATCGCTCCCTTCGTCTTTTATTGGTTCTAGGCAGTGGTGCTCGGTCCAGATTGCAGATGCGTTAGCTCTTGCAAGAGTGAAGGGGCCTCCTAGCCTGTTTATTACAATGACTACGAATCCGGATTGGCCAGAGATCAAGGCAGTGTTGCGCGTTGGGCAAACTGCTGCAGATGTGCCAATTATTGTTGTCAGGTCATTCCATGCTCATTTCCAATCTTTGAAGAATTTCTTGCGTTCTTATGTTGGTCCGCTTGCGTATATGATCCATGTTATAGAATTCCAGAAACGTGGGCTGCCTCATGGCCATATTGTACTTAAAACAGAACATGAGATTCCATTTGAGGTCATTGACTTGCTAATATCCGCTGAGATTCCAGAAAATGATGAGGTGCTTGCTCAAATGGTACGAAAATATATGGTGCACAATCACTCTGAACGATGCTCTAAGGATGGGGCATGCTGTTGGCATTATCCTCGAGACTTGACTACAAGAACACATTTGGACTCGAAGGGTTATGTGCGCGGTCGAAGAAGGAAAGTTGAAGATAGATATGTTGTGTCATACTCACCTTTCTGTTAAAAGCGGTTTGATTGTCATATCAATGTTGATGTTGCTTATTCGTTCATATCTTCATGTATCTATACTGACTATATTTATAAAGGTTTTGACAAGGTGTAGTATCGAATTGATCGTGAACGACAATTTGATGATGAGATACGTGATTACCAAAGTGCAAGGTATCTATCGTCAATCGAGGCGGGATGGCGAATACTAAAGTTTCATGTCACGTAAAAGTATCCCGGTGTTAAGTGTCTTCCACTTCATCGTCAACAAAGAACGAGTAGATCATATAGGAGGCCCAATGGCCGTTGCTTGATCGTTATTTCTTGAGGCCTCCTCGCTATAGAATTTCTGAGCTAACCTATCTTGATTACTATGAACAAGATTACAACTTTGTATCTGTAGAGATAGAACGATAATCGATGGTGATCACCTTGAACTAGCTAGGCCGCAGACTTCCTAGGAACATAGTTTGGAAGAGAAGTAAGCAAACCCTTATTTGTAGAATAAGGTTGGTGATGCCAATGAGGGGAGCTATTCTATTTGGCGATTCTTTCACGATACCCAAATGAGGTGTTGGGAAGACTTAAAGAAGTATAATGGGACTACCTATGATACCTATCAAGAAGTTGTAACTGTTATGGGTTTATTGCATGATAGATCAGAGCCAGTTGTGACAATGCAAGAGGCAGTGTTGGCGTTGCAAACGCCGGCCGTCCAGCTTATGTCGTTTCCTTTTGCATTGCTTATCCTTGATGGCGCTCCGGCAAGTGAGTTGTGGTCGAATTTTCATGATGAGCTGATAAAGGACTTCCATGATATTTCAGAGACAGGCACTTTGCTTGCAGAGCAGCCAGCTCTTTTGTGCATTGAAAATGTGCTTGTGCAACATGGCTCTAGTGTTGCTGGCTTTGGGCTGCCTGAAATCCACATTCGGTCACAGCTAGTGTTGCAAGAGTTGTCAAAGTTTCCTCACCATAGATCTTACATAGAAGAGTAAAAAAAGGACGAATATATGATTATGTTCAAGGCGATTGCATGGGCGGGGATAAAAAGACTGTGTTTATTGATGGGAAAGCCGGTACAGTGTAAGACTTTCCTACTCAATGCTATATGTTTGTTAATCGAGGAGGGTCCCAGTTGATTGTTTTGCCCCGTGCAACAAGCGCATTGGCTGCTTTGTTATACCCGGGAGGGAAAACTGCGCACTCATTGTTTCAAATTCTCATGAATCGAGAATAGTGTTGCTTTGTGCACTCGACTATTGAGGAGGCCGCGTCGAGAAAGCGAGCTTCTTTGATTGAATGCCATTTAATCATTTGGGATGAATTTTGCGATGGCAAATAGAGTGCGATTGAATTAGCAAGTGTGATTCTACAGAATTGTGTAGAAATGATGTTCCATTTGGAGGAAAATGTTTTGTGGCTGCAGCGACTTTTAGGCGATAGCCCATAGTACCAAAAAGTGGGAGAAGTGCAACAATGCTGCTTCTATTAAATCATCCGAGATTTGGAGAGCATTTATTATTCACAAGTTAGATGTATCGGTTAGAAATCTTTGCTTGGACCCGAGTTAATAACATTAGTGTCGTCCATAGGTGAGAATTGGCAATCGATGTTGTGACATTTGATTTGTTTTCCACAACAACATCTATGGAAGAGGCACGGAATTCTTATACCGCGAGATATTGTTTGTAGACCAACTTTGTGTGAAAGAAGAGCATTTTTATCTCCATTAAATGTGCATGTGGATGAGTTTAACAGGTCTATTCTTGATCGTATGCCAGGTCTGGAAAAGAGATATTATTCTCAGGATTCCATAAGTGAAAGTGACCAGGTAATTCACACAAGCGCTCTTGCTGAAAATGAGTTTCTTCATAGTTATGATCACCCGACTTTGCCCAAACACACGCTTTGTCTTAAAGTAGGAGCTGTGTGTCAAATTATGAGATTGTTGGATGCGAGTAAAGGGCTTGTGAAGAATGCTAGAGTTGTTATACACGAAATGCACAACAGATTTGTGGATTTGTCCAGGCTTCTTGGACATGAGGACACGAGCTCAGAAAATATACATGCGATTTGTCGGGCAGATTTCTTTCACCAGCCAGCGCGCTGCCCTTTTACAGTACATAGATGTCAGCTGCCGCTCAAGCTGGCATACTCAACGACATTCCACAGTTGTCTTGGCCTAACATTAGATAAAATAGTCCTGGATTTGCGAACGAATGTGTTTGCTCATGGGCAATTGTACACGGCATTGACAAGAATACGAACTAGAGAAGATGCGCTGATCCCACAGAATGAGGCATTGGCATCTGTAACGACTAGAAATGTTGTTTTTAGAGAATTGCTTGAATAATTGGTAATTTTTTTTGGCCATTATTTGTGATGGAGTTTTGATAACTTTAATTGTGTTCTGAAAAAGTGTGTTCGTTGTGTTCGCAGCAACTAGGTAATTCTCGTGGCTGACCTGTTCGTGTGTGCATGATGATGAGGTATCCCTTGATGTGATCTCTTCTACTGTGTATGTAAAGATTTTTATTTTGAGGAAATGTTGCAGTACAAATGATGCTGAAAACATGGGAAGTGGGAGAACAATTTGTCCATTGGTTCAATTAACTCCTTACCAAGCAAATTGGACAATTAAAGTAAAAGTAATGTGGAAAGGACCTTTACGAGAGTTTGAGAACAGGCGACGACCAGGCAAGGGGAAATTGTTTAATGTGGAGCTAAGAGACAAGGATGTATGCAAATTTGAATTGATTGGATTCTTACTTCCCTTGCTTTATGAATATTTAGAGAGTCGTCTTAATATATACAGGGAACGGAAATTCAAGCAACAATGTTTGACGAGGCAGCTGACAAATTCTACAACAGACTTGAGTTGATGAAGGTAGGTTATAGGTTGATGCATAAATTGGGGATTATGTCATGAATAGAGGTAGTCGTTGAAGTTCTTTGTGGACATGTAAGTGTATTACATCTCTAAAGGAGTTGTTCGGCCTGCGAACAAACGATATACAACCGTAAACCATGACTATCAGATAACGCTTGATGCACAAATCAATAATTGAAGTTGCTGCTGATGGGGACTCGAGGAGGTGGGAAACTCAATGGAGCAGAAGTTTGCAAAAGTAGATGAATTGCACAAGTACCTTGATGGGAAAGTGGTCTTTGGTACATGAAATACTTTCCGATTTGTTTGTTATGGTATTGAGATAGAATACATTGTATAATTTCTCCTGCTTGCAGATGTCATTGGAATTGTTTGCTCGGTCTACGTGGTCAAGAATCGTTCAGAGGAAATATGATAAGCAAGATGTTTTAAAACGCACCATCAGCCTCCTTGATGAAAGGTATTTTATGAATACAAACGCGTGTGGATATTTTCTAACAAAGGAAACATATTCCAGTGGAAAAAGTGTAAATGTGAGCCTATGGGGAGATCTTGCTGTGAATGAAGGAGAGAAGCTGTCGCAAATGTTGTGTGACATCCCAATAGTAATACTGACTCGTGTTCGAGCTAGCAAATTTCGAGGTTCTACTAATACTATTGATTGAATTAAATTGCTGATTGAAACTGCTGATTAGATAGTGTCTTACGCAGGTGTCTCTTTGTCAACAACAAATAAAACAATGATGGAATTAAATCCAAACACCGTTCATCGCCTCGCCTTTACGTTACATGGTATGGGTTAGGTGACTTCCCTTTAAATATTGTAGCATGCTAATTCAATCACACTAAAGGTATGAGCAAGAGGGACAGAAGTGTACAACGACGCCAGCAGGTACATTGCATGATCGTGCATTTGTATCAGACATATTACAACCTTCTGTTGGGGATGGGCAGGTAGGTTGTTAGTATGAGGTATATTGATTCCTTGCTTTTTGCAGTCGCTTATTCTAAGCTGCTTCTTGTGAAGATTGAGTACTTCAATGTTCGCGCGTGCATAACGTTTATTGATCCAAACCAGCCAATGTGGTATGAGGCATGTGTAAGATGCAGTAAGAAGGTAAGTAAGCGAGAATCAGAATTTTGGTGCGAGAAATATGGGGCGGCTACTGAACCATTAAAGAGGTGAGAGAGATCTGATTTACCAATTGGTTTGAATGGATGTTGATGTCATTGTTATGATCATGTATATATTCCATGCAACGTTGGGAGATGCAACAGGAGAAATTGTAGTTACTATCTTCAATAATGAAGGAGAACAAATCTTAGGGCAGACTGCAAATGAGATGTCAAAAATCAGGGATAATGTAAGATAAGATTGGGGTGAGATTCTGCTGATGATTTTGTGATAGAAATTAACAGGTTATCGATTGCAGGAGAATAATCAACAAGAATATTATATGGAGCACCTTTGGATTAGCAAAATATTCCGACTAAGCGTAGTTCAGACAGAATACAATGGATTCAAGAGTCACAGAGTTGTGGTTCGTGAAGTCACAACTATAGATTGGGAAGCTGAATCTGAGGTTATAGACGGAATAAAGAGGTCTAAAATGAGATTGGGAGGAGGGTTTAATCAGTTCAGCTTGGAATCTCCAGTGGACAACGTATAGTTATCGTTTGCATAAAGGAGCTGCAGCTCTGCTGTGGTCGATCTAAGTAAGTAGTTAATTTGAAATTGATATTATGTCATCTGTTAGAAACTTTGACTTTTTGTTGTGAAGTTGTCTTTGTGTTTGGGATTTTGTTCTCAAACTCTATGTGTTTTCTTTATGAAGCTGCTTCCATGGTAGACAGTAGATTTTGGTTAATTAGTAATAGCGAGAGGTACTTATATGAAGTCATTTGGATGATAATATTCCAGTCTGTATCCATGATTAAACTTACGCGTGAAACTTATTGCTAATATTTGTTACTGAAATGATGTTTAACAAGTGATAAATCTATTGATGGCATGCCAACTGGTAAATTTAGTGGTGGTATTTGTCAACGAAGTGATGTGTATGATAACGTGTTTGAGAAAAAGACTGGTAAGTTATAGGTTAGTTTTAGACGACCTGTGCGAGATTACTGGTATGCTTGAATAGTGAAGAGAGGACAGAGAAGGTTCATATGAAGGCAGGATTGCGAATGACATAGCTGGGGTCAGTAAGTTGGAGGTGGAGAATGTATTGCTGAAGGCAAAGCTGGCGTCTATTATAGCGATGCTTTGGAGTTTATACGTTGAATGTGAACCTCAATACATGGACCATATTGAAGACGGAAATGCTCAAGCTCAGAAACAATTTTCGAGTTCTACGGTGGCACAGAAGACTGCTGAGGCTTTGCAGTCGAAAGATGACGACATGAAACACTTAAATAAGTTACAAAATAGAAAGTAGTTACAATGTCATTCTTATCAGAAAAGAACCAGGGAATTTGAACAGAAACTGACTGATTGACATTCAGGAATGAATAAGTTCTCTGGAAACAATAGTGAGAAAGATCATGGTGCAATAAATGCAGAGTATGATGACAAGGTGATTCAAGGTTCAGAAGCATTTGATTGTAGTAACAAAGTGAAAGGGGAAAAATTGCTGATAATAAAAGAAGTGTTATTAGAGCAATGTCTAACTTCAGAAGATAGAGCAAAGATAGCATTGTCTAAGGCTATTCAATTACATGGAGATTTTAGAAGCAATGCAGAACTTCTAAGGGAATGCGGGTTAGTAGATTTGAAGCTCTCACACATGCGACGTTCTCAATGTTTCATGCACGTCTTACCTTTGTTTTTGTGTATGCGAAGGCGCAATTTCTTTAAATACAAATTCCATCTGAATTACTTGTGAAGAGTTTGTTTTTATTTTGCATTTTCGTGGCCATTGCAATACTGCGGTTTGGTGGTAAGAGCTGTTAAATATGTTGCATACAATTTCAAGCCTATTCTGTGGGAAACTCTAAACTGTGGGAAACTCTAAAAAAGATGCTAGTTATGATGGTGTATTCCCTTAGATTGAACTCACACTGAGTATATGTTGCAATAAAGATATTGTATGGATACAAGTTCTAGCCAGGGATTTGATCTAATATAGGATAGAAAAATATAGCGATCTCGTGCCTCTATGTGATTTCACAGCTTCAAATCTCTAAATATTCTTTACATTTCATTAACTATTTGGCATATATTCTCAGTTTTTATAATGGATATCTGGTTATTGTATCATAGTGAGCAATGGGTCTATTGGGTATTCTATATGCATACACAAGTATTAGGATGCCAGCACAAAGGGGGATTTGAATGATATTTAGTTGTTTAACAAATCATTTAAACATTTTAAACATTTAAACATATTATGATAGTTGCCTTTTTGTATGGAATGATTTGATGATATGGGATCTTAGTTTTTTGTTTTATGAATGTTTTCTACCTTATGTTTGCAGGGCATAAAGTTCGCATAGAGTTGCAAGGCAAAATCGGGTGATCATAGCTGTGAATGAAGTTATTTCCGCCAAGACCGCTTGTGTGAATTACTTGGTCGTCTTCAGCTATGGAATCTTGAGAATAATATCTCGTTTCAAGACGTCGCATACGATCAAGAATGCTTTCTTCTTACGCAAGGTTGGTCTACAAAGAATGTCTGTCGAGTATAAGAATTCCCGTGCCTTTTCGATACATGTTGTTGTGCAAAACAAATCAAATGTCACAATGTCTGACTGTCAAATCTCACCTACGGATGACACCAATGTTACTAACTTTGGGTCCGCAACATTTCCAACCGATTCATCTAACTTGTGAATAATAAATGCTCTGCAAATCTCAGATGATTTAATAGAAGCAGCTATTGTTGCACTTCTCCCTGCAGCTGGTACTATGAATGTAAACAAATAGACATGCTCGTCCAATTCTTATGTATTTATCCAGTCCATTCTCTAAGAAATGTTCGAGTTTCCCATACCAACAAGTCTATGAAACTAGTTAGAAACAATATTACCTGGCCTTTAGCTTTGTTGTGATGATTTGAAATAATGCCCAATGTGCACAATAAGGAGGTGATATATTTGACAAAATTTCTTCAGTGCACACAATATTTTAGATCTATAACTAACTAATCTTACTCTAAATTTAAAAAGGATTTTGGTGGCACGGAATCTCCATGCTTGAATAGACTTGGCGCTCAACTGCTTCTGTTCCTTGGTTCGATTTGGGGGAAATTGGGATAGGGTTCTAATTTGCTGCTTCAAATTAGCACCCTCATTCTGGGCAATCGAGTTTGGCTAGGTGTCTCCTAACTAATGAATTAATTAGCTTAATTAACTTAATTAGGTAATTAACCTTTCATTAAACCCTTATTAATTTAGCATAGCTAAATTAATCGTTTATGGTTAATTCTGTAGGTTACATACCCCCATGATGGCATATCCTCAGCCCGTGACGTGTCCGTATATTTATACATACACCGTATAAATATGTGGAACATTACAACATCTTTAGCTTCTTATTAAAAAAAAAAATTCTTTTTCAGAGTAAGAGTTGGTTTTTATCATTAATTATAAAGATTCAAGTACAAAGCATCACACATGGTTGAGAAGACTGTGTCATGATGAGAAAATTATAGTGAGAGATCACTATAGGAAATACATAGCATAGCATCACTATCTTCAAAATGCCATAGTATTTGTGCTAGCTTACCAACACGCATCAGATACTATTCCTCTCGAGATGCCATATTGTTCTGAAACACACCATCAATTATTGGATCCCGAAAGGGAGAATGTTTGACAAGCTTCGTTTTGCCCTCTCCCCTTAAAAAGTCAAGGTATCCTAGGATCATCAGACAATAAAGTATTAGAATCCAGTAGGTCCAGATTAGAAGCAAACATATCAAAACATGTTTAAGGAATGAACAATAGGTAAGTTTACTAAAATACCATTGTAGAGGTTCATTTTCTGGTGCTGTAGAAGCGGCACTCTCTGCTTCAGTATCTCATCCAATGTTGCATCAGAGCGGATTTCAGCATGAGGATGAGAAACCCCATAAGGAACCGGCATTTGTGTAGCAGGATCAATATTATGGTAGTGTCCACGATGATCCGGATCAGCAGAAAGGTTGTCCCACATGGCAACTTTATGGCAGATAGGATCCATTGGGCAGTTTTCATGAAGGAAGGAGGCTGAATCGAAGGACAGTGATGCAGAGCTTGGGAGATTTGCAAAAGTGCGAAGAAATGCCAAATTTTTAGGGTTTAAATGGTGATATCATTCACCACATAATTCACCACATGCACCACATGTCATGACATGATTCACCACATGTACGACATGTCACCATATGATTCACCACATTAGTACACCTTGCAACAAACATATCAGGCGTCACATGGGATAACTAATACCTTCAAATTTACGAATTCATCTTGCATAGATTAAAAATTCTGGTCTCTTTTGTGTATTGCCTTCATTTTAGAGAATAGACGTTTGAATCCATATCCCAAGTTGGCTTCTTCTATGGAGATATTTGGTGTCTGACTCAGTCAAATAAACACATATGTTGTTTAAATCGTCGTTTCTCATACGACAATGGTATGTTTCGAAGACTGTTGCTAGAGATATTTTGTCTATCCAATTCTTTTTTTTTTTTTTTTTTTTGGAGGCAAGGTGTGACTTCTATTCATATTTAAAGATTACATAAATAGGACATATACCATAGGAGGTATATCAGTAGGAAAAAAAACACATTCCTAGTGGTAGGAATAGTGCCAAAATTCTGATCATAGTCAGATATAGAAAAACTTATGAAAGTATCAGAATCATAAACAGTTTGAAAGCTTCAGTAAAAAGTTCTCATTGTGCATCCAGTAGGTCCTGCATGGTCAGATCCTGCACCCTGTTTCGGCCCAAGATATTCAGTACCTCATCCAACTTTGCCACCGGATAATTTGTGAAATCCAGGAGCAAGAGGACATGAGCCTCTCTCTTCTGCTGCCACTTATGAAACAGGTTCATGAAAAATGGCTTAAGGTTATTATGTCTCCAAGTTTCCGACCTCTTGAGAATTCTCTTAAGAGCAGCTGCATGTATGAGTTCCTGTTTTAGCTGAATGAAGATCTCCTCCTCTTCAATGCCATCCAGATTTGTGTCTTCCTCATCCGAGTCCTGTGCTACTCCCATCCCCCTGTCAGCTGCTCCCCATCTATTTAGTCTCCTCATGGCATCTGTGTAACATGTCATCATCAGCAGTTAGATTAAGAACAAAGAAATCATAATTACCCTGAAATCTACCAAAGGCATTCCATCCTGTGTCATAATTCTTTCCCTTCAAGGACTTGTGTGCCACTGCTGTTATTGCTAATTCTGCCAAGAATGTTTGTTTTAGCCATATAATGTTGGGATTTTTGTTTTCCATAGCCACCCTGTTCCTGTGTTTCCAGACTGACCAGCAACCTATTGACCTTGTTGTACATAGAATTCTATTATATGTATTGAGGAACTCAATAAGTCCTCGATCACCAATTGTACCTTTCTGAACTTGAGCTGACCAGTTCCAGAATTCCATTATCTTGTGACATTGGAACACATGGTTGGATGTTTCTATTTCACCACACCCCAATGGGCAATACTCTGATATATTAGAATCCATTTTATGTCTCTTGGAGTTGGCTGTTAGCCCTTGGTGTAAGATAAGCCACCTGAAGGTTTTGATTTTGTTTGCATTGTAACTTTTCCATCCCTTTTTGCATACATCTGCCAACATTTCTTCTTCACAGTCCCAAAGAAGAGTAGCCTTGGAAGGTTTGTGACTGATTAGGGCTTTGTATATCAGACTTACCAAGTATATTTCCTTACCTTTTAAATGCCACTGATTGGTAGTACTCAATAATTCATCCACATGTTTGATTTTCCCCATCACTGTATTGTATATCCATTTGTCTAGATTTGATCCTTTGGTTAACTCAGCTATTATTTCCCATGATTTCCACCCATGTGCTTCATCCCAGAGATCTCCAATCTTTCCCAAACCAGCCTGATTCCACTGTATGTACTTCTGAGGATGCATTAGTGCCAGACAATTATTTTCACTGTCAACAATTCCTGGATGCCAAAAGAAATTAAAGTCTTTGGCTTTTGTGTCAATAATTGGAGGCTTATAGCACAGAGAGGCCATATTCCAAGCCTGAAACATTCTCCTAAGGATGGAAGAGGTATTAGGGCAAGGATTAAATTGGAAGAATGCAGAATCAGGTAATTGATGTTTGAGGCTATGGCTACCAACAGGGTAGGACTCTAAAACCCAGTACCTTACCAATTTTTGGGCAGGGGATGGGGAATTGTTTTGTATGGCTCTCCAAATCATCTTAGCAGCCAGAGCTTGTGCCTGTAGATATAAATCTTTGCATCCCATCCCCCCATGTTTCTTGGGCTTGGTTAGATCATTCCATGCTACTTTATGGACTCCCTGCCAGATGAATTTCCTGATGACTGCTTCAATCTTACTGTATGATGCTTTGTCCCCTATTACAGCCGAGGAGAAATATACATGAGAGCTACCTATAACAGCATTTGCTATTTGAGTTCTTCCTGCTAAGGACAAGGAGGAGGAATATGATCCCAACTTCTTTTTGATCCTGGTCACAATTGGATCCCAAAGGCCTTTCAAAGTAGAGTTTAGTGCCAGAGGGATACCTAATATGACAGTACCTGCATCTTTGCTTAACACTTTAATCCCTTGCATGGTTTTCTCTTCAGAATCTAGAATAATGGCACTTTTATTTTTGTTCAAGCAAACTCCAGAAACCAAACCAAACCTTTCCATAGCTGCTAGAAATTTTTGGAGACTTTCCCCTTCCTTCTTCAAAAAAACAAAGGTGTCATCAGCATATTGCATTATGGAAAAAGTACCTTCCCCTTTTGGTAGTTGTAATGATTGAATATCTCCCTTGTCTTGCATTTGTAGCACTAATTTTGTGAGCACTTCTGCAACAATCAAAAAAAGGTCTATCCAATTCTTATTTGTTTATGTAGTTCATTTTCTAAGAAATAAGTAGTTTGTTCTCCTTTCCTCTGAACTCATATATTGTATGAGTCTTAGAAAGCCATGCCCCTTGGATGTAAACCCGCAATTGTTAGAATTCTAAATGAATTCAGTTCAATTACATGCATGCCATCTATATAATCTTAGATTGATTTATATATGTATGCAATATATATACAATATATATAATATTCATAGGCAAATGTTAAATGGACATTGTCAGTCATTAAAAATGACAGGGCATGACTAGATATGTAATAATTATAATAGGATATTAAATCTCTACTCTGTTTCGATTCCTCTGTTCCTTTTTTTACTCTGCTTTCTCTTAACTGAATTGCTCTCCCGCCTAATCAATCCGACACTGTAAAGCACAAAAGTTTGTTGATGGCGACTGTGTTTCTGGTCGACGTCAAATTTGGCGAGTTGCTGGTAAGAAAGGGTTGTATTTCTTTATGTTATTCTGTCTCCTTGTGATCACTGACGTTTTAAGCATGCTGTAGGAGCTGGAGGGAGTTGCAGTAGCACCAGATAAAGAAATCACTGCTGTTGGTTCGAATCGAAAAAATTATTCTGTCTTCACGGTATCAGTGGGCAAAAGAATCTTCTTCGCTGAAGGATGGGAGCTTTTTTTGCGCGAAAACAACATAACTGATGGCACTGCTCTTCTGTGTTTCACATCAAATAACGGCACAAACTTGACAGCAAGAGCTCTTGATGGGACTTATCGTGTAAAACCTCTTGGTAATTGGGAACTTGGCGCTCCTAGCGACAATGGACCTGGTAATACAAATAAAAAAGCTGGGCGTGATATTAACAAGGATTTTTCTGTGCATGTGGATGCCGAGAATGAGGTTTTTGTTACTGACGATGATTTATCTGATGAAGAAGAACCAGTATCAAAGAAAGCATTCCGTGTTCCTCTCCTAAAAGCTAACTTCAACAGAGGCCTGGTACTGCTGTATTATCTTTTGCTTTCAAGTATTATAAATGTTTTGAATTACTACTCCTTTCTTTTTGCTTAGATACTAGAACAAGAAGATAGGTGGCGAAATCCTCCCAAAGGATCCACTGTGGTAATTATCGGACCTGGTGATCAGAAAGCAGGGTTAGCAAGCAAAAAAAGCAAGCATTGTCTCAGCCATGGTTGGAATGCTTTCAAAAAATTGTTTGGCTTACGACTTGGTGATATCTTAGAATTTAAATTGCATGGAGATGAACTTCAATGGAATATGAAAGTTCTGGAAGGTGCAGCTTTACATAGGCTAAAGCCTCAAAGTTAATTAGTGTTCTGAGGGCTTTTTATGTTTAGAGAGAAACAGCATTTTGTTTTGCTGAATGTTTTCCTTATGTGATCGATTCTTAGTTCCCTGACTGTTTTATGTTCTCCAATGTATGATCAGACTCCCGATAAATATATATTGAATGCCCTTTCCATGATTTGTAATATTGTAGTTGGATTGAATATGTCATACGCTTATTCATAAATCCACGCTGGTCATAATTCATTCAATAATTGATAAAATGAAGCTTCCATTTATGGTTGAAGGGCTTTAAGCCAGAAAAGTTTATAGTTTAACTCTTGGCCAACTAAATGTTACCGTGTTTAGGCTAATTATTGTTTTTCTATCTACAGGTAATCAGAGTTCTTTCTACTTACTCTATTTCCGATTTCAATCATGCATTTATCGCGTGTGATAAGAAGGAGCATTCTGAAGTTTGCCTCCAATGGAAAAGGAAGTTCTTTGAGGAAGTACTAGCTAGGCCAAATAATCTGACTTACTTGCAAACTAGAGCCATCTTTAAGATATTCAGGTGGTTTTATTTTCCAGCATATTATTGTGCTAAATGCATGGAGGCTGGCCAGGTGTGGGCATGAACATAGTAGTTTTACCTTTAAAAGAATACATGGTTAATATTCTAAGCTCAATTTCCCTAAAAGTGTGAGAGGGTATCACTTTTATAAACATGTTTTATGGTGAAAGTTTGTTTGGGGTCTGGGTTCGGGAACTCCTGGAAGACAGCCCTCTGTGAGGACCCGTGGATCTAACAGGAGAGTCCGGGGGACTATGTCACGCGGGATTTGCAAGAAGAGAAGAAGAAGAAGAAAACAGAACAAATGAGAGGAAAATGATAAGCTTCCTTGATATCAATGATGAACATACATGAGCTCTCGCAATAGAGAGAAGAACTGAAAGGAGACAAGACTCAAAACTCATCTAGAACTCATGTGCGAGCTCAAGTCATATATATAGTACAATGGCCTTGGGCCCAATATAGACACTCGACCGATCTCGCGTGCCGACTCTCGGAAGGAGGCCTGATTTGCAGGAATGTGGGCGGTGCCTCTTGAAGTGCCTAGAATCATGCCGACCCGACGCTGGGCGGTGACGGGCCGTCACTTGTCCGGCGGCGCCTCTTGATAGGCTTTGATTGCGTGGGTTCTGCCGCTTGGTCTTGGGCTGAGCCTTTGATGGCTGACCCGTGGGTCGACCGAGGATCCTTGAGCTTGACTCTGGTCTGTCAGATGCATGAATAGTCCCGCCGGGTGAGGCACAGGACTAACACTCCCCCACCAAACGACACTCGTGAGTGAAGAAAAAGGAGGAAGGGTTTCGAGGGCGGGAAGCCATCTGGTTCGAAAGTGATCCTCACGGGAGTGAGGACGGGCACCATTATGGTAATCGCCAATGAGATCCCGGGCGTGTTTGAAAGAGGGGAGGAGTGTTGTGGCCAAGGGCGGGATCTCGCATCAATAAGAAAGCGAGATCGCACCATGTCTTCAAGGGCGGCATGGGTGTTCAAGAAATGAACCGACATTCCATGAGGAGGCAGGTCGGAGGCCAAAGGCACCGCTAATCGGCATTCGGATTGGGCGTTGAAAAATGGGGACGCCGATTTAAGGAGCCGAGCAAAATGCATTTGAGAGCAAGCACAAAACCCCGCTTGAAGATGGATCAAGGATCGTGTGAGGTGGTGGCATTCTCGCAAGAAGGTGTCAAGACCATGAAGCGCATCCCGCCGCCGTTTGCCAACCACGCCATTAGCAATATAGATCCAATTCGTGGTGGTATATCAGTGACATCTTCTTCCCAATGTGAGCGGCGAACAAAACGTGGATCCCACCCCCGGAGATCCGCCGAGATCCGAGGTGGAGTCCATGCGGCATGACCATCCATGACCTTGGTCCAAAAGGGGAGGCCAATCGAAGTCGGGAACCCGGGGCGTGGAGGTACGCCTGGGAAGCATAGGGAGAAGGAACCATGCCCGTATGTGGGTTCCGAGCGGTCTCCCCGAATTGATCGACAAGATCCGGATCAAGAGCTTGACACCAACGATCCCAAAGAGAAGCAGAGAGTTGAGAGTTGACGGGAGGGCTATCTCATCCCGGTGGGGGACCGCCTTGCTATCCAACAGAGCCCGTAATTGATTATAACCTGCGAGGTGCTGCATATAAATTTGTGCATAGGGAAGATCCTCGGGATGTCCTAGATACTTCCTTATTCGTTGCAGCCGCTTCGGGCTTGCCGAGAGATAAATGATTGGCAAGCTTCGGGCATGTACTCGATGAAGAGTGTGGGTCCGAAAGCATGATCAGCAAGATATGGATTGTTATCCCGAAGCAACCATTGCAATGGGGTCTCCCCGAAAGAGTCGGGCGTGGCCCATCTCTAGGAAGTGTTCCCCGTGTATCACCCGGATAGAAATCATGAAATATGTAAGCCATGGGCTGAACAACTCAAGGTGATAAAGTCGGATCGGCACGACGCAGTATGAGATCAAAGACCAAAAGGGCACAAAGATAACCCTTTGTCTTCAATGGAGAGTTTCGCCAAAACCAAGAAAATCTGCAGCGCTTTCGGGGAATATCCACAGTCCATCCGCCGCATGCCACTTCGAAAGGAAGAGGTGGCGGCGAAAGCAACCACATAATCGTGATAGCGGGAAGGAACCGGGAAGTCAAAAGGCATTCGTGAATAATGGCGGTATGGCCGTCAAGTTTTGCTTGAGCCTCATCGCCAGATCGGAATAGCTTGCCGTTTGTTGTTCAAGATCACGGATCCGGTTGTCCTTTTTAGCAAAGAAGGCGTGATTGGTCACGGACCCGCTTTTCGAAGTGTTGACTGGGAGGAGGATTGCCCCGAGTATTGAGACGGGCACCGGCAATCATCAAGAATCATCAGAATCTTGTTTCTCGCACCTCGTAAGTTGATCTTGAAGAGAGGTGAGCTGAGAGGTCTGTGTAGAAAGCTGAGCCGTCAAGGAGGCAATTTGAGCGTCCCGCTCTGTAAGGTTTTGAACTTGAGTGCGGAAATTTTCACAAAGTTCGGAGTACAAGGCGTTGAGCTTGGCAATATCTGCGTCCTTGGTACCCAGGAGAGCTTCTTTAGACTTGTTGTGCTCCAATAAATTCTGAATTTCTGATTGGAGCTGAGCCTGTTGATCTGCAAGTTGGCTGACTTGATCCTATGCACTTTTGAGATCTGTATGAGCCTGTATGAGCTCCGTGCTTGTCTTGAAGTTTGGCCTCCAAAGTTGCAACTTGGGCAGTGGCAGCTTGAAGGTCCCGGTGTACCGCATCAGAGGCCTCTAGTGCCATTTGAACCCCGTTCATAAGAGCGTCTTGGGATTCTTGTAACTTGAGAACAGCAGCTTGAGCATCCTGCTGATACTGATACAACAACTGACGAGGGTGTTGTGGTGGTGGAGCCGGCTGTTGCCTGGTTTGTGATGTTTGGGAAAGATGGTGTGAACTGGATGGTGTAGCTGAGGAGGAGACAGTGACATGGGTGTGCGGATTTTGGACATGACCAGTGGAAGAAGGGCGTGAAGTGCCAACTTGGTTAGGCTGTGGAAGGGACCGCTGAGTGGAATGATGAGAATTTGGTGGTGTGGGAGGGAAGTAATGACGGATGAGGGCTTGAAGGTGGCCTCCCACAGAAACTTCAGAAATGGAAGTGGCACCCCGAAGGCGGTCCACTTCTTGGAGAAGACGATAGAACATCAATTGGGGCCAATCTATGTGGTGGTTGGAGTGTGTAGCAGTGAGTACCATGTTATAGAAAGGCTTATTGATATGGGTGTTCTTGATAGAATACCCAAGGAACTTGCGCCACAGAAACTTAACAAAGGTTTCGTGAGGCTTGTCGATATTGGTCAGACGATGCACATTGGCATGATAAGGAGGTGCACCAAACTCGCGGACATCTAGATCTGTATGGCGCAGACCATGATAAACAAGGGGTTTGCAAGGGAATATGAAATACCTCAGAAATCAAATGTTGAGTCGGGCGAAATGGTGGTGCCATCGACCACAAAGAGTGTATCCATGCTGGCTGTTAACGATATTGGCGGCGAACCGCCTGGGCTTGGTCGATTTGGAGCCGGAAGTTCCATTTGAGAGAATTCGCGTAAAGCTTTTGTCGCTCAGCGACTTCTTGATTTGGGCCAACAAGGGCTTTACGGAAAGTGGGCGCCAAGAAGGATACTGACTCAAAAGAGCCGGATCTTTGGGAGCGAGAGTTTGAAGTGTAGAAAATCTTGGTGCAGCCATGGTAACGATTTGCGTAAACTAAGAGTGATTCAAAGGCGGAGGACTTAAAGCCAAGTACGGAGGACTAAGGCGCAGAGGAACTAAAAGGTTTTAGGGGCTAATAACCGAGGCTTAAGAGGTATGATGAGGGCTTAAACCGGAGCCGTTGATGGTGCCAGTGTCGAAAAGATGCCAAGGAGTGTATTGAGAGGCAAAAATTTGGCTAAGTCCCCTAAAAACGTAAGGGAGAAGCAATGAACGGTGAGGATGAGACGCGGTGAGAAGGATCGATGTGACAATTGGCCAAAGGACACATATTAATTGTTGACGGGTATGAAAAGAAGCAAGGGCATTTAATGCAAAAGCAACTTCGAAGTGGGATATCTTGAAAACGAATGTGTCGAGAGTACCCGCTAGATTTGGCGGGCGGAGAAAAGATTCTCGGCTTTAGAAAGAGCCTTGCATTGCAAAACACGTTGGCTTAATTTCTGATTGGTCCACGCGGCTAGCGTTCCTCGGTTGGCTATATAAGACTAACCGAGGGAAGCTTAAGACATCCGATGGCGCCGAAAGCATGGCTGCCGCTGGTTTGAATGAAAATTGCACGATGCCCACCAATTGTCGAGTGGATCACCGTAAAATGAACTGTCTCGGATCTTCGGGCGCCGCCACAACCCGTGGCATTGAATGGATGGCTGGTGCTCGGGATGGCTGAACATCCCGACCCTATGACCAACGGGATGGAGGTGGTTCGCACCTTATTTGGGACCCCGGAGAACTTCTACCATCTCCTCGCATCACCTCTGCTCCAAACCCGAGTAGAGGGTTTTTCCTCTTAGGTTTTTAGTAGATAGGGCTCACGAGCCCATTTTTGTATATAGGGCGGTGCCCATAGCGGAAATAGTTTGGGCAAAGGCCCCGATTTTGTAAAAAAATATCCACTATAATATAATATGCCGCGTCTTTCTAGTCACTTTTTTCGTGGTGTTTGCTTCTTGAAGCGTATGATCGTTTTGTTGATTGTCGCTTTACGTGTGATGAAATGTTTTGAGGCGAAAACCATTAACCAATGTAGGTAATGGAGTGCCATCTAACTCGCCCGGTTGGAAGGCATTTGGGTCTAACCACTTGAACAATTTGATAAGGGCCAAGCCAACGAAACTTGAGTTTACAGGAAAAATTTTTGTACCGGAATCATAAAGAAGAACCAAATCGCCTTCTTTGAATGTTTTTGTCTTGAGACGTTTGTCATGTAAAGATTTTTGCAATCTGTTGTCCATGAAGAACACCTAATATAAGCATCCCTTGAAGTTCATCCAACCTGTTCTAATTGATAGACCCTTTCTTTGAGAGCACGGCAGGTGGATTATGAGCGTGAGCAGGTTGAAAACGGAGTGTTGGAAGGATGTATTCAAACGGCATGAGAGCTTCGACCATAAACCAATTTAAAAGGAGTGTGACCGGTAGCAATCTTGAAACAAGTATTGTAGGCCCAAAGAACGAGAGGGAAGTTTTGTGTGCCGGTCGTGCGGGAAGCGCCACAAATTTTCTTGAGAATGGTGACGAGTTTTGTTGGTGCTTTCTACCAAACCATTACCTTGAGGATAGTAAGGTGTGCTCTTGTGATGATGTATCGGGAGATAATCCGTCGACTCCTTGATAGTATGATTGATGAAATGGACACCACGATCATCGACCAGCTCCGTGGGGCAGCCGAATCGCGTGATAATTTGTTGATAGAGGACCCTAGGCGTGCTGCCGCGGTGTTGTGCGGAAGTGCACAAGCTTCCGCCCATTTGGTAGCGTAGTCGGTGAGAACGAGAATGTAGCGAGACACGGGGGTGTGCCCGCAGAGGATCTATAGGTCCCACAAAGTCCATTCCCCATTTCTTTGAAGGGAAGTGGCGTGGCGACCGGTGTCAAGGGAAGAGCGCCACGGGCGTGGGCGCCCCACCTACCGGCAAGCGTCACGCGTCGCGGCGTGGGCGTGAGCATCTTTGAAGAGCGTGGGCCAAAAATACCCAGCTAGAAGGATTTTGCGTGCCGTGGTGTCACCATGAAAATGACCACCACCTAGCCCTTGATGAGCTTCTCGAACAATATCTGGAACTTCATGAGGTAGAACACAGCGTCGAAGGATGGTGTCCTTACCAAGGTTGTCACGCGACGTCAAAAATCCGTGACGGGTTTTCGATGCGTTTTTAAAGATTTTTGAGGTTTTTAAAAATTTCGAAAAAACCTTGAAAACGTTTTTTTATTTTAAAAATCTTTAAAAACCTTAAAAATCTTTAAAAACCTTAAAAATCTTAAAAATCTTTAAAAATCTTCGAATTTTTCAGAAATATATGAAATTCCAGTAAGAGTTCTTATATCATTTAACTTGCCTTGAGAGTTCATGTCAAAAAACAGTTAATCCTTGTTTGTACTTATAATAATAGCACCAAAAAGAGTATGTTCAGCATTTAGCATTACATTAGCATTACATCCACTTACTAATAATCTCTAATAATAGTAGAGAGCTTGTTCTACAAGAGTATATCAGTCTAAGACTTGCTGATTTTTTATAGCAGCGCATAAGTAGTGAGACAACCCAACAAATTAGAATTTTTACAATTAATAAAACTTACTTTGATCAATCAACCAAAGCATGTTCTTACTTCTTAAATTCTGCTACTCTGAGCTTCTGAAGCATGCATGGCATCAAATCTGAGCATTTATCATACCTTAAAATTGCATAACGAGATCATACCTTAAAATTGCATAACGAGGTTATGATGAATACCAAATCACTAACTATGATCAAGTTTAAATGCAAATAAAAAACATCATCATAGCTTCCCCCTATGATCAAAACTGTTTTCTAGTTTTGGCCATAACTTGCAAAGCAAACCTCTGTTTCATTAGCAAGAGTATTCGTTGGAAAGTTTGCAAGATGATCTAAAAATAATGCTAGGCACATGATCTTTAAATTTTTAGTCTAACTATGTCAAAAATCATAAAATCCGCTTGTTGTCCTATAACTTTGACAGCTGAAACAAAACTGTTTTCTAGTTTTGGCCATAACTTGCAAAGCAAACCTCTGTTTCATTAGCAAGAGTATTCGTTGGAAAGTTTGCAAGAAGATCTAAAAATAATGCTAGGCACATGATCCTCAGATTTTCATTGTAACTATGTCGAAAATGACAAAATCCACTCGCTGTCCTACTTTGTCAGCAGAAACAAAACTGTTTTCTAGTTTTGGCCATAACTTGCAAAGCAAACCTCTATTTCATTAGCAAGAGTATCCGTTGGAAAGTTTACAAGAAGATCTAAAAATAATGCTAGGCACATGATCTTTAAATTTTTAGTCTAACTATGTCAAAAATCACAAAATCTGCTTGCTGTCCTACTTTGACAGCACAACATGTAAAGGGCTAAGCAAATCCATTTATGTGGAAAAAAGAAATGGCAAATGGGAGGGAAAAAAAACATCTGACAATCAATGCAATGATCGGCTGCAAAATCTTTGCACATGCCAGAACTGTAGATACATCATGTTTAACTAGTACTAGTCCAAGAGAGAGAAAAGCATCTACCTTAACATGATGCCCTGGCTAAATCGTCCTGGGTAAACAGGTCCAGGATAAACAGCCTTGGCTAAATCGTCCAAGATATTTCTGATCTATTCACGGCTTGTCTCATCTGCAATGGAGCTACTGTGACTGTGACTGTGGAATGCAAATCAACCACAATAATAAGCTTTTCTAAACACTAAAGCTAAGAATAAACCTTGAAAGCTAGATTACCTTGATGCAGCCATAGATATGCCCTTGTTTCCTGCTATGCTAAAGAGGAAGCTCCCTGCCCACTAGTGTACAGACAGCCATAATAGAATCGACACAGGGAGTTCTTTGCCATAATAGAATCGACACAGGGAGTTCTTTGCCACAGGGTTCTTTGCCATAATAGAATCGACACAAGGAGTTCTTTGCCACAATATCTACATGGAGTTCTTTGCCAGTTGCCACAGGGAGAATCGGCTACAATGAGAATCGGCCACAGACAAACAGGGAGTTTTCTGCCACAGTGAGAATCGGATTGGCTACAGCGGCCACGGGAAGGTTTTGCCACAGAAGTTTTTGCTGCCCTAAACCCTAAACGTGCATGAAACTATTTTGGGGAATTTTTTTTTTTTGGGACTATTGACTATACGAAAACATAAAAATCTTCATAAATACGTACGGATTTTTAAAAAAGTATTTTATGAATAAAAATCGCGTTTTTTAACAACATTGGTCCTTACCCTTTTTGTAGAGATGTCCTGCAACCATGGTGTAGTCACGGACCTCGCGGAGAAATTGATGGCGACGGGATTGTCGCTTGGCAGGAGAGAGCGTCTCGTCTTCTGGTGGAAGAGCACCTGTGAGGAGGTACTGCTGAAAATCATGGAACCAATGTGGTGTTGCCGTGACTAAAAAGAGCTGAGCATCAGGAAAGGCGTCTGAGACTCCAGTTGAGGGATCATCTGTGTGGATGCGTGAAAGATAATCCGGGACGACATGAGATTTGCCGGCCTTATGAACGATTTCAAAAGGAGCAAATTCTTGGAGAAGAAGGACCCAACGAGCAATGCGGCCCGTGGGCGTGGATTTGTTGATCAAATAAAGGAGTGCTTGGTGGTCCACAAAGAACTTGATTTGACTGCCCAAAAGGTAGTGACGGGCGTTGGACCACGAGAAAATGAGACCCAAAGCTTCACGCCTGCGGGCGAGAATAGTTGCGCCGCCAGAATTGAGTTTTTCTGCTGGCGTAGCGATTTGGTTTGTCAGTGTGCGCATCATATTCTTGAGAAAGAACAGCTCCAATAGCAAACGCCGAGACATCTACATGAACATGAAAGGGCTTGTCCCATTGAGGAGGAACAAGAACCGGTGCCTGAGTAAGCAAAAGCTTGTTTGTTGAAAGCAAAGATCCGCCTGGGAATTCCAAGCCGGTGGATTAGATCACCCGTGAGTTTATGAATGGGATCTGCAATGGCTGCTAGTCCAGGTATGAAGGTGGAGTAATAATTGACCTTACCCAGGAAAGAGCGTGTCTCCTTGATATTGGCTGGTGCTTGAGCCTTGAGCACACAACTGATTTTGGCAGGATCTGTGGTGATACCTGCTTTGCTGACAACATGGCCTAACAGAACACCAGAGGTGACGCAAAAGGTGCATTTCTCAGGATTGAGACTAATGCCGGACTCATCACATTTACGGAAGACGAAGTTCCAATTTATCCAAATGGTCAGCCATGGAACGTCAGAGGCGAGAAATCATCTTGAAAAATTTGCAAGAAGGGATTTTCCTTCATGAAATCATGAAAAACTGAGAGCATGATGCGTTGAAACGTTGATGGAGAGTTTGATAATCCAAAAGGAACCACCTTGTAGGCAAAAGTGCCCCACGGGGTGGTGAAAGTAGTCTTGAGTTGATCAGATTCTTTGATTGAGATCCGATTGTAGCGAAAAAACCATCCATGAAGGAGTACATCTCATGTCCACCCACTTCTTCCAAACACGGTGCGTGAAGGGAAGTGGAAAATGATCACGCTCCGTGGCCTGATTGAGTTTCCGGTAGTCCACACAGACGCGGATCTTACCATTGTGTTTGAGGGCAATGACGATGGGGCTCACCCATTCAGAATGTTTGACCTCATAGATCAAACCCGCAGCAAGGAGTTTGTCAATTTCCGCCTGGACGACGCGATCACGGTAATTAGGGTTGAGCCGGCATCGTCGTTGCTAAACCGGTCGTGCATCGATTTGGTAGGAATGGTGAGTTCCCCAAGCTTTTGTTGATTCCCGAAGATATCCGTAACTCGTGGCGAAAATGTGTTTGAATTTTTGAGCTTGACGGCCCCCGTTACGATAAGGGGCCGGAAGATTTGCGCAATGCGGACGAGTTGATTGTTGCCCACGCCCACGATCTCGACTTCGAGTCCGAATATGGGGTATTACCATTATCCCGGACAATGTGCGGGGAGGTTGGAGCATAACGGATGCGTGGCACTTTTGCGTGGTGAAAAAGAGGGGTTCTTGAAGTTTCATCCGGCCAGAGGTTGCTTCATGACGGCGTGTACATCAACGGGGAGTTGCGGGGAGGTTCCACATCACGGAAAGGGATCAACACGTTGGATTCTATTGCAAGGAGCCGTAAGGGTCAAGCAAAGCGACCCGGTCCTGATCAAGAGTCATTTCTCCCCAAGGATCAGCATATTCGGGGTAGGATGACAGAGGCAGACTCGTAGGTGGAGCCTGGACTTGATAAATATTCTGAGCTTCTTCAGAATCTGTGTCCGAGAGGGAGGGTTCCGCATGTTCAACAGAAATGATCCTGCCTGTTTCCAAGTCCATGGTGGCATTGAGGTGACCATCAGTGATGACTAACTGATCCGTGGCCCAGTAATGGATACTCTTGGCCTGGCGGAGAAAAGGTCTGCCAACCAACATTTCATAGTCACCTGGATCTTCGCCAGCTTTCCAAACTCCAAATTCCATGGGGAAGCGGAGATCACCGATGTTGATGTGAAGAAGAGGCGTGACGCCTTGAGGTCTGGTGATATGGCCATTAGCCAACTTGATGTCATATGGGGCACGAAAGAGTTGTTTGATGCCCATTTGTTTGCGGAGTTTATCCGTGATGAGATTGACTGCGCTACCCCCATCAATTTGAACATGATTGACTTGTTGATTGCCCACCGTGGCATGGACCGTGGGTGTAGAGGTAGCAACAGCCCCAACTAGAACAGTCGGGAGTGGTAACTGGTCCTTGAGAGCAGGACAGAGTTTCAAAATGGTTGCCAAGCTTAAAGGAATCTTGATCTTGGCTAGCTCCTCTTGGAGTTCCAGAGGCACATGAGAAAAAAAATCTGCTGGTTCCACGGGTGCTGGAGTGCGTGGTAGTGAAGCAGCAACTTCTTTGAGTAAGTCAACCTCTGCAGCAATATTGGGATACGTCTGAGAGCGTGGAGGTTGAGATGTGGAAGGTGTATCTTGTCTTTGTTGAGCTCTGGTGGTGGCATGAACATTTGCCAATGTGCGGCCTTCCGCAGCTTGCATGAGGTTCAAAATGCTTTGGCGAACTTTTGGCATGACATGTGGCATGAGCTTCTCCAAGTCAGGTGCAAAGTGAACCTTTTTTTCGTCCTCATGAGGAATGGTGTCAACCGCAAAGGCGGCCGCGTGCCATTCGGAATAATGGTCAAGGGACGTGATGCCCCGGTCCGGCGTGGAAACTAAACCAACCCAATTTGACGGTTGGATTTGGAGGATTAAGTGCCCGAAAAATTTCCTCGTGCTTGTTGATCCGGTGAGGTTGATTCTTTGGAGCTGGTTGATAGCGTGATTGCCGAGGGCGCTCTTGGTGGCTTCTTAAGAACCGGGTCGGGCCTTGTTTGCCATTAGCAATCCGAGTTGGTAAGCCGTGAGGCGGACCGATGTGGTCCGATTTGTGCCGTGAAGTCGTACTGAACTTGTGGAAGTTGAGGACACGCCGGTGGTGGTATGACCCCATTCTTGACCGGATAATACCGCGAAGCTTTAGAAGGATCAAAAGGAGTACGTGGGTTGGGTCCCCGTTGTTGCTCTGATTGTCGATAGAGTTGAGTGGGTTGCACCCGAAGTGGTGGCTGCCGATAGTCGCGATTGTTGCCGAGGTGTGGTTTGCACTTGATAAACCATTTTGTTGTGGAACGGTGTGGGATGAGTGCGAGTGCACTCGTCCCGCGGGCATGATTGCACATGTTGCATCGCTTGCAATGAGGCGGGCCATTGGTGGAGTTGCACTCATTTGCCAAATGGCCTTGGTAATTGCAAATATGGCACCAGATCCGACCGCTATTGTGGATTAGCATGTTGAGGCTGAGCAAATCACCGCCTGTGGAACCATGACAGTGGAATGAGCGGGAGCTCTTGAAGAGCCACGCCTCGGGGAGGAAACATTGACCGAAGTGATTGACAAGGTCGATAGCCCGCTCCAAAGTCTTGGGACGCAGTATTGATCATGAGTCGAATAAATTTGGAGGAAGTCCTTGGAGAAACCGGACCAAAACCGGCTCGTGTGTGGGGTACTCCTTGAGCTTACTTAGCGAGAATGTGAAGTCGATCCATAAAATCCGAGGCGCACTCTGTGGGCTCTTGTTGAAGTTCATTGAGTTGCTTGAGATGAAGTTGATCATCATCCGTGGTCCCATAATGAGACAGAAAAGCAGTTCGCATTTCTGACCAGTCTTGTTTCCAATGGCTTTTGTTGGACATGAGCCATTGATGAGGAGAGCCACCACAGGGGTGGTGGAAAAGATGTGGAATTTCAGTTGAGGTTGCGCATGACCATTTAGGACAGCTAGAGCCTCAAATTCTTCCATGTGGGCCTGAGCACTTTGGTCTAAGGGTTTGCCTTTCGTGTTGCCAAAGGTGGGATAAGTCAGTTTCAGAGTCTGAAAGGTAGATGTGAAAGTGCTTGGCTGGACAGGAACAGTATAGTGAGGATATTGAGGTTGAGTTGGATGTGGCATGGTGCCTGAAGGACCCTGATGAAGGGGTGACTGCGGTTGAGGAACTGAAGTTGCTTGAGCATTGGTTTTGAGATCTGTAAGGTTGTAAACAGGAAGGGCAGTGGGAAATGTAGGGAAAGGATATTCCCCGGTAGGCACAAAAGAGACTTGTGGATATCCTTGCCCACCCCGGGAGATGATGGTTGTGAAGGAAGAGGCGTATGGCCCTGAAGAATGATGGATGTAGGCATGTTGGTGTATGAAAGTACGGTTGAGAAGGTTGAGCCCGATAGGGCTCCCCGATAGTGATGAGGTGGACCGAGGTTGTGAGCAATGTTTGCACGCTTTGGGGCGGGAACGGGACGCAGAGACAGACACGAGGGGTTGGTGGGCCGACCGAGCCCTAGGACCAAGATGGCCTCCCTCTATGTCATAAGCGTATCCATACATGTCGCCCAAGCGAGAGGCCGCCCCGAGAAAGGAGTTCTTTCCGGGCGTGAAATTTCGCATGCACATGGCGCGTAAGAAAGTAGGATGGAATCGCACCCGGCAAATGGGCGGCGGTGTTTGGGGGTCTGGGTTCGGGAACTCCTGGAAGACAGCCCTCTGTGAGGACCCGTGGATCTAACAGGAGAGTCCGGGGGACTATGTCACGCGGGATTTGCAAGAAGAGAAGAAGAAGAAGAAAACAGAACAAATGAGAGGAAAATGATAAGCTTCCTTGATATCAATGATGAACATACATGAGCTCTCGCAATAGAGAGAAGAACTGAAAGGAGACAAGACTCAAAACTCATCTAGAACTCATGTGCGAGCTCAAGTCATATATATAGTACAATGGCCTTGGGCCCAATATAGACACTCGGTCGATCTCCGGTGCCGACTCACGGAAGGAGGCCCCGATTTGCGGGAATGTGGGCGGTGCCTCTTGAAGTGCCTAGAATCATCTTTGGCCGGCCGACGCGGGCCTCTTGATAGGCTTTGACCGTGGTGGTCTGGCCGCTTGGTCTTCTGGCGAGCCTTTGATGGCTGACCCGTGGGTCGATCGAGGAGGATCCTTGAGCTTGACACAGTGCGTCAGTATGCATGAATAGTCTGTGCACGGTGAGGCACAGGACTAACAAAGTTAAATAATATCTATGTATGTTTTTTGAAAAATTTTGCTCTATAGTTGTTACTGCTTCGATCAATAAAATAATTTGACTTCAATGTGTTGAATTCCTTTGCTTTATTCTCGTCTCTATATTTGATCATTTGCAAGTTCAATTCCAAATACAATGGTCAATATCATATACCAAGTAATGTTAAGGTTTGCAGTTTATGAAGTTAGCATTTCAATTGTTATTACATGACTTCTAATTCGCACTCACTAAAGATAACCTATGATAGATCTTCCATATCTTTTAAAGAATATTGTGTTTGCATAAAATATGCGTTCGATGAACGAGTATAATTGAGTCCCAAATAGCAAGTTCAATGCAAATATATGAACATATATGAAGATATCTGAAGAATAAATAGCTCTCCAAACAATGGTAGTCAGGAATACTATGGACATGACACAAGCGAATGCAATGGTGAAAGGATGACGGGGATATATTATACCCCCCATCAATACCCCATGCATACATACCCCATGGATTGCCTTAAATCCCGACCGGTTAAAAGAAAATGAACGCTCCCGAACTTGATACGTCATGGGGCATTATAAAAGGGTCATCGGACAGCCAGCCAAAGGGAATGCAACGACATCTTTACATCGTTGGATAGAAGGGGGCAGGGTGAATCCTGACCATCCATTATGGGCAAGCAGGTCCAAGGAAGATGTAAAAATTAAGGCTTTGAATCGTACCTATGAAAATCAATGGGAGTTTCAGGCTTTGAATATTCATTGTCCAGATTGAGGTTTCGCGTTCGTCGAAATCAGAGAGGAAATATTCCCCTTGCTTCATCGAAATCTAATAAAAAATCTAATTGTGAAATTGTGCCTATGGCAAACACCAGAGCTGTTGTAGTGTATGGTATTGATGCCATGACGGAGCCTAAGAAACGTGTTGCAAATAGCAAATGGAGGTGTAGAGTTTGGCGACAAAACTAGATCATGTTAATCGGCCCTTTTGGTTTTGTTCTTATGGCGGAAATGGTGGAAGATCGACGTTGTAGCAGCGGCTGGTTCAAGTACTTTAGGATGCTTAAAGTGCGGACACAACAGATAGTTTGGACGAGAATTTCCAAGTTCTAATTCACATAGTTGTTATAGAGGCAAAGTCGTCAGTGAGGAAGATGTGTGAAGAAGAAATTCTAATGACAATAAGTGGAGTGGATGAACAAAATCTAAATGGAATAAACCCAAAGAATCAATTGATTGTAGATGGGGAAGAGATAAACTACTCATAATAGAACATTGCTTTATATAAGAAGGAAAAGTGATGTCTTCTTATCAGTAAATGAAAAGAATTGGTTTTCCCTAGTGTTTTTAAAATTACCACGATCTTCCTATTCACATTCGTTAGATCAAACAGAATTAAAATCGGGAATAGTCAGGAACCGAAGGTGATTGCAAAAATGAATGGGCGATTATCTTGATAATAACCCGAACTAGATCTAGGTATTGATGATCCGAACTCTTATTGTTGACAAAAAAATATATTCTTCCCAAAAATGACGCAACTTCCTCCATAGAATGCCTGATCCAGACACGAAGTTCTTCCTAGGTACACCCTTATATGTTTATGATAAGCAACATTGTCCATCCTAGCACATAATATATATGAGCATAGCTTAAAGGGGACGGCCTCTATGTCTTTCCTATGACACAGGAAAACAAAGCCCTATAAATAGAATGCTCGTTGTGCCTGAGCATTACAGAAAAAACATCCTGGTGAGCATCTTATCGTGCAGCTTGATCTGGGGCAGAGTTGGCTATAGTGTTCCCCCTGAAGAGCCTCCCGCTAGTGAAGATGCAAATTCTAATAGGCTGTCGTCATCCAGAAATGATCTTGTGTTTGTGACAACTAAGTGCGCATACATAATTGAAATAATAGGAACAGAATTCAAAATATTATTACTTTTTCCCATCATTACATCTAAAATTCAATGATTTCCATTTTGAACTTCGACTTACTTGCTGAAACAACAGTTGTCCTGCTAGTGTGACTCGTCCTTCGAACATTAAAAGTCATTTTACTCACACTAAATGCAGTATGGCTACTCGAAAAGAAATCATACTTTTGGGGGTCGCATACTACTGTATCCACGTTTGTTCCTGGATGAAATGACACCAGGGATAGGTTCTATACGTATTAAATTATTTTTTCAGACGTATAAAGTCCAAAAATACATATTTTTAGGTAAAATACGTATTTTCCGTACTTTATCCTCGCCGGCCAGAAAAAAAAAATTTCGCGTAAGCGAAACCTTCAGTTTCGCTTACGCGAAACTTTGTCCGCGTAAGCGAAACTGAAGGTTTCGCTTACGCAGAAATTTAAAAAAAAAAAAAAAAAAAGTTGAACAATGTAATGTGTTGGTCTAGTTGTTCCCTACAGGTGCATTCATATATGAGATAATATGTGATGGCAATGTTGAACGTCATGTTTATTTGTCGTGGTAGTATTCTGGCTTAAAGTTATTAGAAAGAGAAAGGGGATGTGTAATATTTGAGAAAGGAAAAATCAGTAAAAAATGGAAATAGAAGGGAAATTCCAAAATTGAATGAATTCCATTGCCTCGTTACTCCACCGGATTTTCGTTCTGCTGACGAGCATATTAGTTCTCCATCTCCATCTGCGCAAATGGATTGTCTCGTTGCTCCACCGGAAAATGCACAAGTTATTGACCCAAAAGGGAAAATGCCGCTTCCTAATGAAGCAATTTCTTCGGTTCCTGCATGTGGTCAATACAGCGCATTGATACTTTCACATTTCTGTGATTGTCTTCTGAGCTGTGCTTTGGTTGTTCACGATAAAAGCATGAATTTCTGTTTGCCAGAAAGTAATTTTGGGAAGGATTCTAATATTTCCATCGATAGACCATGGACTTCCTTGAATCCCCGCCGTCCGCTTTAAACATGAATGGTAAAGATCTTGACAGTTCATAGGGATGCATGGATGGGCTGATGCATGGTCATGGATGTTCTGCAGCAAACATTTTGGAGAAAAATGTTTCGTGGGTGCAATGTACGAATTTGTTAGGACACAAATACGCTCTGTTTGGCGTTTCACCATTTTTGTTCCGCTCACGAACGTATCAATTCCTCGGGTCCATCCGCGCCAATGGATTACCTCATTACTCCACTGGAAAATGCATAGGTCATCGATTCAAAAGGGAAAATGTCACTTCTTGATGAAGCAAGTTCTTCAGTTCCTGCATGCGGTCAGTATAGCACGTTGATACTTTCACATTTTTTTTATTGTATTTTGACTTGTGCGTCAAACTGAAATATCAGTGGCCAATTTGTAGAACCCACTTCCTACAAGTCAAAATAGGAATGTAATGAATTGAAATTTGAAATGTCAAGTACACACACAGTGTAACCCTTACAACTGCAATTGATGGCAAATTTGACGAGAATGGGATTGCATGTGACACATCCATTCCAAAGATTATACTTGGTTCCCTGGAAACCTTTGGAAGATGACGACCAAATGTTTCGAAAGTAAGTCTTCAATTCAATGAAGATGGGAGCCAATTTTTACGTAAGCGAAACCTTCGGTTTAAAACTGAATCTTTTTTAAAGTTTGAACCGGAAGGTTTAAACTAAAAAAAATTTAAAACAAGGGAATTTTTTTTTTTCCCTTTTCTTTAGGTTCGGTTTAAAGTTTAAACCTTCGATTCCCTTACGCTGAATTTTTTTCAGAAAGGAACCTTTCGGTTTAAACTACCTTGAAACTAAAAAAAAATAAAAAAAGAAACATTTCTCTTTTTTTTTTCCCCCGCATAAATGAAACTTTGAGTTTAAACTGCTGAAAAAAAGTTTAAGCCTAAAAGTTTAGCCCGAAGGTTTTCGCTATTGAAAAAAAAACAAATTTCTTTATTCTTTTCATTTATTTTTTTTCCCCTTGACAGATAATTGAGAGATAATCTCATACATACATGTAGTTGACATAATTTATCAAATGTTCTAGTTCATCAACGCTGAGATCAATCTCATCTATTAGAACAATGTAATGTGTTGGTGTAGTTGTTCCCTACAGGTGCATGTATACTTATATTACTCATATCTGCTAGTGTCGTTCGTGCTGCTCCATTTGCGAAATGGCGCTGTACCTTCAAATGGCGCAGCTTCGCCGCGACATTTACCTGTAAACGACCCATTTTCCTTTGCCTGGTAGCTGACGCAGCTGGCCGATTTTGCTTCAAATGGCGCAGCTGCTCCACAATACAATAAGATTTATTCAAATTGAACAAAAAAAAATGGGGGAGAAGTACATATAATCATAAAGGGGTAGGAAGCTGAATACAACAAGCTGTGGAGGCAACTGTTTTGTTTCGATACTTACTTCCGCCCTGGAAACCTTTGGAAGATGATGACCAAATGTTTCGAAAGTAAGTCTTCAATTCAACGAAGATGGGAGCCAATTTTCGCGTAACGCGAAAATTTAAAAGAAGAAATTTTTTTTTTTCCTCTTTTTAAATTAGAACAATGTAATGTGTTGGTCTAGTTGTTCCCTACAGGTGCATGTATACTCATATTACTCATATCTGCTAGTGTTGCTCGTGCTTCCATTTGCGAAATAGCGTTGTCGCGCCATTTACCTTTAAATGGCGCAGCTTCACCGCGGCATTTACCTGTAAACGGGCCATTTTCCTTTGCCTGGTAATTGACGCAGCTGGCCGATTTTGCTTCAAATGGCACAGCTGCTCCACAATACAATTAGACTTATTGAAATTGAACCTGAAGGATAGGGGAGAAGTACATATAGTCATAAAGGGGTAGGAAGCTGAATACAACAAGCTGTGGAGGCAACTGTTTTGTTCCGATACTTACTTCCGATAATGAGAAGACGTTGAGAGTTAGATCTTGGCCTTTCGTGGCTTTTGATGTGATATTTATATATGAGATCATATGTGATGGCAATGTTGAACGTCATGTTTATTTGTCGTGGTAGTATTCTGGCTTAAAGTTATTAGAAAGAGAAAGGGGATGTGTAATATTTGAGAAAGGAAAAATCAGTAAAAAATGGAAATAGAAGGGAAATTCCAAAATTGAATGAATTCCATTGCCTCGTTACTCCATCGGATTAAGTCATCGACCCAAAAGGGAAAATGCCGCTTCCTAATGAAGCAAATTCTTCACTTCCTGCATGTGGTCAATACAACGCATTGATACTTTCACATTTCTGTGATTGTCTTCTGAGCTGTTCTTTGGTTGTTCACGATAAAAGCATGAGTTCCTATTTGCCAGATTGGGAAGGATTCTAATATTTCCGTCAATAGACCATGGACTTCCTTGAATCCCCGCCGTCCGCTTTAAACATGAATGGTAAAGATCTTGACAGCTCATAGGGATGCATGGATGGGCTGATGCATGGTCATGGATGTTCTGCAGCAAAGATTTTGGAGAAAAATGTTTGGTGGGTGCAATGTACGAATTTGTTAGGACACAAATACGCTCTGTTTGGCGTTTCACCATTTTTGTTCCGCTCACGAACGTATCAATTCCTCGGGTCCATCCGCGCCAATGGATTACCTCATTACTCCACTGGAAAATGCACAGGTCATCGATTCAAAAGGGAAAATGTCACTTCTTGATGAAGCAAGTTCTTCAGTTCTTGCATGCAGGCAGTACAGCGCGTTGATACTTTCACATTTTTTTTATTGTATTTTGACTTGTGCGTCAAACTGAAATATCATTGGCCAATCTGTAGAGCCCACTTCCTACAAGTCAAAATAGGAATGTAATGAATTGAAATTTGAAATGTGAAGTACACACACAGTGTAACCCTTACAGTTGCAATTGATGGCGAATTTGACGAGAATGGGATTGCATGTGACACATCCATTCCAAAGATTATACTTGGTTCCCTGGAAACCTTTGGAAGATGACGACCAAATGTTTCGAAAGTAGGTCTTCAATTCAATGAAGATTTCTTTAAGAACGCGAAAATTTAAAGAAAGAAAATTTGTTTTTTTCTTTTCTTTTCTTTCACTTTCGTAAAGTTTAAACCTTCATTTAAACTTTGCGAAATTTTTCCCCTCGTAAGTTTAAACCTTGATTCGGGTTCTGCGAAAAAAAAAAAAAAAAAAAATTCCTAAAAAAAACCCGGCCTGAACTAGCAAACGCTAGACCAACATCTGCCTCAGTCAATCCCTTGGCAGTATTATCATCCTAATATCTAAACTGACTAGTGCCTAGACTAGTACCTCTTTTCCCAAAGTCTAAATAATTTGAAGACCATTATTTACTCACTAAAATCATTATATATTAGAAGTAGTACATCTGCTACAATCATCAATTTGAATTATGTGCATTTACATAGACTATGAACTCTATGTACCATTGTTTGAACATTATGCTTAGAACTTGGCATGGATACAACTGAACCAAAAGGACCTTACCAGATGTATCAGTAATCCAAAATAGTTGTCTTACTAAATCACTTTGATTACGTAGACCATCAACATTGCAGCCCATATTCCAATGAATAGACAGCTCCAAACCACTGTCCATGTCTTTTTTTGATATTCCATATCCTTCAAGCTAAAGCCAACTCTAACAGCAAAATAAACACAATTGGAGGAGAGAACCCGTACCTGCAGCCAATCAATACACAATTAGCATGATAATGGTAATTGTGCAAGGGCCAAAAGGTACATTGGGTCTCTCAGTTTATCACTGATCACCAATTGTATCCTTTTGCCCCGAGGTGAACATTAACAAGAATGGAAACTGAATATCAACGTTTTTAGTATTATAAAGTTCCAAATTAATCTCGAGTTTTGTATCATAATGTATAGGATTTTTAGACATATAGTTCTTCCCGAATCAACCTCAAATGATTGAATTATCCACCTTTAAGTCTTATAATCTCAGCACATAGCAATATATTGTCCATCTAGTCTAGCATTATATAGAATTATCCCAGAGAAGCATTTTTCACTTTAAAAGCCTCGGTAGCATAAGGAATGATATGGAAAGATGCAAAAATTGTAGGATAAGTACATGCTGCCATAAAAAACAGCTTCTACTAAAACTGGAATAACTCTTAGCACAAAGCTCTGTTTTTCTATTAATTATATGTTTCAGAAATGGCATGATATGCTCTATAATTTCAAGAAAAAACAGTCAAGTTTTATCGAGACTTGCTGTGTCAGAATGATGTCTGAAATTCGACTCAAGGATCTAGTAAAATATCAAGTTAGCCAAACATCAAATCTATTACGTGGCGATAGTAAGAGATATAAGCAACCAAAATTCTCAAGAATAGAAGCAAAAGAAGCCCCTTTCCTAAGTCCACAATTTAACTTAGGTGCATCAATATCAAATTTTAAGTCTAAGCATGTCAAAAAAGTAGGATAAGTACTTGCTGCCATAAAAAAACAGCCCCTACGAAAACAGGCATAACTTTTAGCACAAAGCTCTGTTTTTCTATTAATTATATGTTTTGGAAATGGCATGATATGCTCTATCTTTTCAACAAAAAACAGTCAAATTCTGACGAATTTTGCTCTGTCAGAAAATGATTTCTGTATTCCGACCTAAATGTAGTATGTCTTGAACATTCCCGTGGCAGAAATCAGAAAAATCAAATCATAAAAACCTTTTGTGTTGCCAAGTTCCTGCCATTAGTTTGTCCACATGATTTTGCTCCAAGTTTTGATCATTTTGCAGTCATCGCTATCAAGAATACATGAAATAGAGCTGAGGCTACGCATAGACGGCCGGAAGAAGATTGTAGACTGCAGATTAGAACATTGGGTCTTTATCCATCGATCTGTTCTGCCCCTTTTAGGCGGCCGGTTTGGCGCTATTCGTACTGCCATGCCAACCATCCATCCATCGTAAAAGGATTTCTAAACCCTATATTGTATCCATTAATAAGACCTTAAAGAAAGAATTTTAAAGGGCTTTAATTTCAACATAATATAATTTAGTGGCCATTAGCATATTATGCACCCAATTTAGTTTATATGTACCTTGCTTTTTGAGCAGGCAACATTTTGTACAGTCATAGGCTACCCAGTACCTTATACAGTACCTTATACAAGATTGCATTTTATATTTATGCCATTATTGCAACAAATATTCCGACATTGTTTATGTTCCGACATTGCAACAAATAGTCCATTATTGCAACAAATGTTCCGACATTGCTTAATCGAAGCAAAATAGTTTAAATAAAAAAAAAAAAAAAAAATCCTTTTTTTAAATTAGAACAATGTAATGTGTTGGTCTAGTTGTTTCCTACAGGTGCATGTATACTCATATTACACATATATGCTAGTGTTGCTCGTGCTTCCATTTGCGAAATAGCGTTGTCGCGCCATTTACCTTTAAATGGCGCAGCTTCACCGCGGCATTTACCTGTAAACGGGCCATTTTCCTTTGCCTGGTAATTGACGCAGCTGGCCGATTTTGCTTCAAATGGCACAGCTGCTCCACAATACAATTAGACTTATTGAAATTGAACCTGAAGGATAGGGGAGAAGTACATATAGTCATAAAGGGGTAGGAAGCTGAATACAACAAGCTGTGGAGGCAACTGTTTTGTTCCGATACTTACTTCCGATAATGAGAAGACGTTGAGAGTTAGATCTTGGCCTTTCGTGGCTTTTGATGTGATATTTATATATGAGATCATATGTGATGGCAATGTTGAACGTCATGTTTATTTGTCGTGGTAGTATTCTGGCTTAAAGTTATTAGAAAGAGAAAGGGGATGTGTAATATTTGAGAAAGGAAAAATCAGTAAAAAATGGAAATAGAAGGGAAATTCCAAAATTGAATGAATTCCATTGCCTCGTTACTCCACCGGATTAAGTCATCGACCCAAAAGGGAAAATGCCGCTTCCTAATGAAGCAAATTCTTCACTTCCTGCATGTGGTCAATACAACGCATTGATACTTTCACATTTCTGTGATTGTCTTCTGAGCTGTTCTTTGGTTGTTCACGATAAAAGCATGAGTTCCTATTTGCCAGATTGGGAAGGATTCTAATATTTCCGTCAATAGACCATGGACTTCCTTGAATGGTAAAGATCTTGACAGCTCATAGGGATGCATGGATGGGCTGATGCATGGTCATGGATGTTCTGCAGCAAAGATTTTGGAGAAAAATGTTTGGTGGGTGCAATGTACGAATTTGTTAGGACACAAATACGCTCTGTTTGGCGTTTCACCATTTTTGTTCCGCTCACGAACGTATCAATTCTTCGGGTCCATCCGCGCCAATGGATTACCTCATTACTCCACTGGAAAATGCACAGGTCATCGATTCAAAAGGGAAAATGTCACTTCTTGATGAAGCAAGTTCTTCAGTTCTTGCATGCAGTCAGTACAGCGCGTTGATACTTTCACATTTTTGGGTTGCCCCTAGGGGGGCAAACCCTCGTTTGGATGGGATTGTGGCATATCCTGAGTATATGCTGGAATATACTCAGAATATGTTGATGACTGCTAAAAACCTATTATAGGCTGTAAACTGGCGGTGGCTTTTGTTGCTAAACAGCCACTCACGAAACCGGCTAACCGGAGGGGCTCCTTTCCTCATCTTCTTGCGGTCTGGTGCGTTCTGATTAGGGGTGTGATTTATTTGCCCTGCCAGTTACCGGTCACTCTGGAGCTCGAGCTATCATGGGGCCAAAAAATGTTGCATCGTCGGAGCAGGAATGAGTGGCCTGTGCGCCTGCAAGCATCTGCTTGGTCATGGTTTAGATCTGGTGGTTTTGGAAGCCCAAGACGAGATCGGAGGGGTTTGGAGCCGCACATATTCCGCAATCAAGCTGCAGACCCCTAGCCTTGCTTACCAGTTCTCCGGCTTTCCTTGGCCTCAGATCAATTCATTCTATGGTTGAGATTTGAGTGTGTTGTTGAGTTTAGGGCTATGTCGTCGGACGGATCTGCTCTTACAGAAAGCAGGGGGCTTTGCTTCGGTAGCCACAGCGGCAGCCATGCATTGTTTTCTCAGTGGGTTTTTGTTTCTGGCAATACTGACGATCAAAGCAAATACTGATGATCAGAACTGAGTTGAGAGCACCGGATGCTATCTGCTTGGTGTTACTACATGTTTTGGCTTGCAGGAGGCTGCACGCTACACCATAGGTACTCCATAGCCAGAGCCCAAGACAGATTCAGGCATGACAGATACAGGATTTTTCTCTGAATAAGGACCCATAAGCATGTAATCCGTGCTTTAAGTTGCAGCTTTAATCATCTCACTGGTTTTGTCTTGAAGGGCCATTCCTCTGCAGAATCTGCATTTTTTAGCTATGGCGCAGGTAGTAGTCGGAGCTGCAGCATGCTTCCAGGTCAGAAACATTCCCTTTTCTCTATTTACCAATCAGAAATTTAGCTCCTATCTAGTTTTACGATGATAGTATACCTGAACTTTATGATCTTGGTTTGAAAGTGCCATCTAATGCAGATGAATTCAAGCCTACACATTTGCAACAACAACAGGACGAGTTTTTGTGGGGAATCTTTATCTTTTGCTAAAATGCCAAGACCTTTGGGTGCGAAAGCATGGCCCAGGATAAGAGCTAGAGTTGCTATAGCTCCACCAGATCTTGAAACAGCTCAGGAGCACCCTATGAACTTGTTTAAACCGAAGTCTCCTTATTGCCATCATTAAATCTGTGGAAAGGATTGTTGGTCCAAAAGCCCCTGATGAAACTTGTCACATTGTCATTGATCATGAAGGCAACGTCCCCTATTGGGAAGGATTGGGAAGGACAGAGTTATGGTGTCATACCTCCAGTAGGTTCATCATCTTTTTTTTTCCATATGCCTTTTTCTACTAGGCTTATGTTGAATCCGATTGACCTGGTTTTTTGGTGAAGGGTGAAAATCCTAAAAGCCTGGTACTCCAAATGCAGTTTGATTATACTCTATTGCTTCAACTAGATATAGATATGATGATGATTTTGCTGGGAGGACAACTAGTTTATGTGTAAGAAGGGCTGTTTATTGGGATCCAGAGACAGGCAAAGAGGATCCATCTGGCAAGGTTATGTTGCTGCCTAAAAATGATAAAAATGCAATACATATTATGGTAGCCACTGGAACAGGATTTGCTCCATGTAGGGGCTATTTGAGAAGAATGTTTATGGAGGATGTTCCGACTTTTAAATTTGGGGGACTTGCTTGGCTTTTCTTAGGGGTTGCTAACATTGAGATTCTTCTTTATGATGATGAATTTAAGACATATCAAAAGCAGTATCCTAATAACTTCAGATATGATATTGCACTCAGTAGGGAACAAACAAACAAAAAGGGTGAAAAAAATGCAAGTACAAGATAAAATTGAAGAATATAGCACTGAAGTATTCAAGTTGTTAGACGGAGGTGCCCACATTTACTTGGTGGTCTTAAAGGTATGATGCCTGGGATACAAGATACTATAAAGAGAGTTGCCAATGAAAGAGGGGAAAGTTGGGAGATTTTAACAAAATTGAAGAAGAACAAGCAGTGGCATGTTGAAGTATATTGAGATACATCAAAGCAGGATTTTGAAATTTATGTGTTTGCTTCATACAACAACAAACTTTCAAATAATGGTGCATAGGTTCACCTCATTTGTTAAGAAACACATTTATTTCTATGATGTTTGTTTCGCCCATGAACTTGAGGGTCTGATCAAGCATGATCTAATCTCAAATAAATAAATTAATTAATTAATCTCGTAAGAGTCCTAAAGTCAAAAGTTTAACCAGCCCATTTGAACTTAAAAAACATTACAATCACGATAGCTTTAATTTTATATTTTATACAACAAATCGGTCCCATTGGAATATTCCTTTATACATCACCTCCGAAACTCCTTTTGAGTATAGTGGAGTTTTCTTGTGAAATTCAAGAAAATGAACCATGAAAGTTAAAGTTCTAGTTAGTATTAACCTAAATGTGCCCTATGTATCATGCTATACAAAACATAGTGACTAGCAGTATAAGTTATAGTGACTAGCATTATAAGTTATATGCAAGATTGTTTCAAGATTATGTGGTAGTATAAGGAAGAGCGGCTTCTACAATTCGTGAAGGTCGCTTATAAGTTTATGCCTTAGAGATTCTAGAGTCCATAGCATCTTTGCTACATAGTAGACTTCCAATTTTGGTTTCTTTGCAGGCAGCAACAATATTCAGAGTTCTGGGGTATCATAGCAAAAGGTCAACTATGAATGTGTTCAGTTCATATGCAAATAATTCAGATCTTTATGGATTTCCATTATGAAAGTACTCCGAAAGCATTATTTCTGCTCTAAGTTCACGTCTAGAGCATAAAAGTTCTTAACTTTTATGCATAGTAGCAGTCATCTTAAAGTGTACTCTTTTAAAGAAATCTAGCATTGCACTTGATGTAGATCATATACACATTTTGTTACTGGAAGGAGAAAATTATAGGTCAACTCTTTGCCAGATTTCAAACTTTCCATTTTGTATCTAGATATTTCTAAACATTTTCATCCTGAAACCTCCTTCAAACCTTAAGATTTAGTCAAAATGCATAAATAGACATTGTGTTCAACAATCTAATATGTACTCAAATATCAAGCCAAACATTAACTATAGGCCAAACCAAATAGCAAACCAAATATTAAGGCACAAATACCAAGTGATATCCATGACAAGAAGCCACGATATATCCATCATAGCAAGCCAAACCTTATTTCTTAAATGCATATAAGACTCAATCAAAATGGTATAATTAGAGAAGCTAAAAGTTGAAGCGACATATGTTGGCTACGATATCAAATCAATATACTCCTAATAGCAAACCAAAGGAACAAATATGAAACCAAGTGATATCCATAATAGCATGTCTCAATATACATGGTAACAAGCCTAATGCTATGTTAAATGAACCGATAAGAAATCTTCAAGGAGTTCTCTCATTTCTATGCTGACAAAATAGGTATTTCCATTCTATGCTCTATTGGACTTGTTCTTATGCTTTTGCAATACTTGTTCCATGCCGAGCACCAAAGATTTCTTCAAGCCAATTTCCATAAAGTCATGGTATCGCCACTTCACCTTCCAGCCATGGAGGGCAACCCTCCGTGCGCAGCACCTTGTTTTTATTGTATTTTGACTTGTGCGTCAAACTGAAATATCATTGGCCAATCTGTAGAGCCCACTTCCTACAAGTCAAAATAGGAATGTAATGAATTGAAATTTGAAATGTGAAGTACACACACAGTGTAACCCTTACAGTTGCAATTGATGGCGAATTTGACGAGAATGGGATTGCATGTGACACATCCATTCCAAAGATTATACTTGGTTCCCTGGAAACCTTTGGAAGATGACGACCAAATGTTTCGAAAGTAGGTCTTCAATTCAATGAAGATTTCTTTAAGAACGCGAAAATTTAAAGAAAGAAAATTTGTTTTTTTTTTTTTTCTTTTCTTTCACTTTCGCGTTAGCGAAAACTTCCGGTTTAAACTTACGCTTGAATTTTTCCAGCGTAAAAGTTTAAACCTTGATTCACTTACTTGCTGAAAAAAAAAAAATATATATATATATATATTTTTCTTTCTTTTGGTTTTAAAGCAGAACGAAATCTTGACTTTAAACTACGCATAAAAAAGTTTCGCCAAAGTTTAAACCGAAGATCTCGCCACGCTAAAAAAAAAAAAAAAAAAAAAAAAAAAAAACCTTATTCTTTTTTTTTTTTCCTTGACAGATAATTGAGAGATAATCTCATACATACATGTAGTTGAGATAATTTATCAAATGTTATAGTTCATCAACGCTGAGATCAATCTCATCCATTAGAACAATGTAATGTGTTGGTCTAGTTGTTCCCTACAGGTGCATGTATACTGATATTACTCATATCTGCTAGTGTCGCTCGTGTTGCTCCATTTGCGAAATGGCGCTGTCGCGCCATTTACCTTTAAATGGCGCAGCTTCGCCGCGGCATTTACCTGTAAACGGCCCATTTTCCTTTGCCTGCTAACTGACGCAGCTGGCCGATGTTGCTTCAAATGGCGCAGCTGCTCCACAATACAATAAGATTTATTCAAATTGAACCAAAAAAAATGGGGGAGAAGTATATATAGTCATATAGTGAAACAACCATTGTGCTTTCAAACTAGGCACTTCAAGCAACCTTGCTCATAGAAGCCAACAACTGAGCCAAAACATTGTATAATAAGCGCAATACTATATCACTTAAAATTACGTAATAGACTTATTTCTCAACTATTATATCAAATATTAAAAAATGCCTCGCCTTTAGCAAGCAAGAAGCGGCCAAGGCCAGGTGAGACAAAGAAACGATAGATTAGGCAAAGAAGTGGCCAGGCCAGACCAAGGAGTAACGAAAAAGATAGAAAAACTTCTTTGACTTCTAACAGAAGGAAAAATAGTGGCATGTCAAAAGAATGATACTAGACTAAAGCGAAATGCCTGCAGATAATGAAAAAATTAGAGAAGCAATCTGGCAAAAAGATGATATTAGAGCCAAAAGCCTTGAGGTATAGTTCTTAGTGATTCTCATGATCGGAAAACGCAAGCTCATGGCCAGAATCGAGCTCAAGGTAAAACATAATTTGTCACCAATATAAAAGCCTCAGACTTCCATGATACCGAATTGAAGGGATTTCATGCTGCCGATATACACTGGTAATAAGAAGTTTTAGCATTTAACGAGGATCTAGTTGAAAAAAGAGGGATGTCTACAAACTACACGGGCAAAATAAAAACTTCAAATAAGACCAGTCTCATCTCTTAATGTTTAACAATTCCAGCATGTATGTGGCAAGAACCGCAAATAGAGCAACAACCACCCAGGCAAGAAGCGGCAAATAGACGGTAGGATGAGAAGGAGCAACGAAAGTAGAAGCTTCCTTGACTTTTTACAGAAAAGAAAAGTAGAGTAGTGATTATGGCAGAAGAATGATGGCAGAAGAAAAACTAGAGCCTGGACAAGAGCCTGCAGATAGTTCTTAGCAATTGGAATAGAGCTCCGTGCTACTGATTTAAAGGGAAAAGAAACTTTCAATGTTGCCGATTTGCCCGCTAAGGGCGGATCCCCATTAGGGTGGCACCTGTGTTTCCCACCTGCGCCATGTAAGCCACCATTCCCGTTTGAACCCTGTGCCACGTTTCCATTGCTCCCGCTTTTCTTACCTGTTGGCTTCCGGTGACCGAGGATTGAACGCAGAGGATTGAACGCCAGTTTTGATACGCCCTAAACGACAAACTCCAGGATCACTTCAGTTTTTCAGATGCAGTGATGGTGCATCTGAAAAAAGTCCCGGATGCGGTGCCATGTCATTCGAAATCAGTTGGGTGAAAGTAATGGGAACGGCAAAACATGCCGGTGGAAGTGCCATGTGGCACTGAATTTCCGGTAAAATACCCTAATGGAGATGGACCCTAACATGAAACATCTGGATTTGCAGCCCTATAGTTACTGGCCAGTCAGCAGTATTCATTGATTCCTCTGCATCGATAGATAGCAACACGTCTCTTAATACCTCAAAGTCTTTGTTCTTTCGAGTTTAGCATCTCTGTGTCTAATTCAAAAATTGATCCTGCATGCCCCTTAGAAAATAAACACCTCTTCTAAATATTGCCATTTCTAAAGCCGACCTCGCCACAAGGCTGGCTACTCGACTTCATATTTTATTTCTGAGACTTTTACAGAAAGACAAGCAACTTGCATATTGATCATGATATTTATCAGATGTTTCCTTTGAGGCTTTTTATAAACCTGCAGATTGTTCATGATGTTTCTCGAACTAAGCTTTCTCTTTCTCTGTATGCTCTTATATTAAACTTGCAGTCCACAAGCTTGAGATTGCAAAGAACTGAAAGGAAAACAATAATTTCCATAATGAAAAAGAGGACAAAAAGGGTCGCTTATCTGGAATAGAATCAATATTTGCTCCTAGTTGTGCAGACAAGACATGAATATTATAGAAAGCCTGAGTAGAAATCTGATCACACCAGAATAGCAGTTTTTCTCTTCGAAATTTATGGCTCCATCTACTCTTGATTTCAAAGCTGTAAGCGGTCTGCACGAGCCTAGAAAGCTTCGATCACATGTCTAGCGATGACCGGCAACGGCAACTGTGGGCAAGGCAAGAAGCGGTCAATGCCAAGCTAGGCAAAGAAACGGCCAAAGGAAGCTTCTTTGACTTGTGACAGAAGGAAAAACGAGTACGGATTTGGCATCATCCAATCAAAAAGCCTTAGACTTCCATGCTGCCAAATTGAAGGGATTCCATGCTGCCAAATTGAAGGGATTCCATGCTGCCAATAACAGGAAGTTCTAACCTCAAATAAGGATCTAATTGAAAAAGAGAGTGCTTATAGATTCATATAAAAATGACAAACCACAGACAAACTCCAAAGAACACAATAGCAAAGATTATGGGAAAGGCTGTCAGGTCTAAATATAATCCGAAAAAGAAAAACAGAATGATTACTTATATGGATCTGAATCCGCCGTTCCGAGTTGCTATCGAAATCACTGCTGGGCGTATTGCGTATTTAAGGCCTGTGCTATGCCTGAGGGTTTTCATGACCTCCTAAATCCGTTCATTGAGCACCATGAAAAGCTGTAATTGTGAAGCGACACTTGATCATGTCTGCTCCTTAAGAAAATAAGCTGCCGCTCTTATAAACCGAAACCACCGACTATGGTTCCTGTGGCTTCTGGAGACTTCATGGAATACGGCCATTTCTAGAACTACTCTGGATAGACATGGCAAGAATGCTGCTCATGGGCATCTCTTTGATAACCAAAACAAGTACATAATGATAGCAAGCTAGTGAAACCATTATGGCCAGGATTAAAAAACCTCGCCCTTTCGGGTTTTCGAGGAAAAACCCTGACAATAATAGGATCACTAACCAATGCTAGATCCAAAAATATAATAGATCTTGTACCCTCATGCTGACTAGCCTTATTGGGTGAAAATACATTACAGCAATGAAGTTGCCAAAGACGAAACATGTTTGAATTGCCTTCTCCATTGATCTTCATCTTGTGCTTCGAATCCAAAGCTCTCTTCCAAAAAGCCACGCTAACGGCAGGCCCACAGCAACTATTTCCCTGCATTCACAAGAAAGACAAACCGGGCCACCAAGGCCAACCAGGCACTAGGGCCTCCAACCAGGCACTAGGGCCTCCATCCAGGCACAAGGGCCTCAACCAGGCACAAAAGCCTCAACCAGGCACAAAGGCCTCCAACTAGGCATCAAGCCTCCAACTAGGCACCAAGCCTCCAACAAAGTGTTAGTTTACAAACAAGATATAAAATAAGGGAGGGTGGGAGGGTGGGATCAAACCCTAAGAAGGAGATGCTAAAATGAGGAGCTGATGAAGAACGAAGGACCGTGAAAGAAGATAAATAGGGGAGGATAAGGGACAAGACAAACTAATTAACTAACCAACCAACTACCTCCGTAGTTCTAGAACTTCATTTACCTTCTATTCTGTGAAACGAAGGTAAATGCCATTTCTATAACTACTCTGGATAGACATGGCAAGAATGCTGAAAAAGAGGCAGCATACAAAGTAATGTCAATTTAGTTAAGCAAGGGCCAAGAGTAAAGATATACTGAAAAAGGCATAGAAGTTGAGGGATAAAAGACATCCATTGGAAATCACACACAACAACGCATGGTGGGGAGAACAATGGTATAAAAACAAGGTATACATGACTATAGACTTATGAGGCACCAAGGTCAGGCGGAAACGATCATTGTGTTGCTATCTTCGCAACCTTATTGTCCATGTGAACCCAACATTCGAGCCAAAAAACAACACATTAGCACTTAAAATAGCCCAATTCTTAATTATCATTTGAACCTACTAATTAAGCCTAGCCGCTATGACCACCTCAATAACACTTTGAGAAGCCATGGCAAAGTGCAAGAGCGACAAGACAAGAACGACCAGGCCAGGCAAAAAATCGGCAAGACTAGGAGGAGCAAGAAAATGGACTAAGTGCTAAGAATTATACATAACAATTAATTACTACAGGGAAAACGGACACGCCAAAGTAGCCAGCAAGCCAAGAAATTGCTAAAGGTTAAATTGGAAGTTGTGAAATTGGATATGATAAATTTAGCCTTTATATCACGAAAGAGTTGCACGAGGCGAACAGGAAAAAGAACAGAGGTTATTTGGACAGCCCGGAATCTGAATCAGAGAGAGAGCAGGCGCTCTTGCAGGCGTGGATTTGGGCAGATGATCGGATGGCACTCACAATTGGTGGGCGACGGATTTGTTGAAGGGAACAGACTACGCAGTTATTGTGCTGTAGGATTGGGCTCCCCGAAGAAAACTTAGCTGCAGGTAGGAGAGGTGCAATCAGAAGGATTTAACAGGATAACCATTAACAAAAGCATTTAACCGGATAACCGTTAACAAAAGCATCAGAATCGACTGTTAGAAAATGATTTTGCTATTTTGCAAAGCCAGAAGCTCACGATTTGATCATCAAGGCTGTCGCTCTACATATCTATTATGAAAGTTTGCAGCACCCAAGATACCCAAGTTAAAATAGAATAACTGCTCATACCAAGTGTTTCTTAACATAGGCTTAATTCTTACGGCCATCCAAGCATAGCCATTCAATAGCTCACAGAGAGACAGAGACATAGCAAAGAAAACGGGATTGGAAACAAAGAAACGTTTAAAGAAAAACAGGGCTAGATGATACAAATACCAAAAGACAGTCTTCACATTGGATCTTCGAAGCCGTACTTTTCATGCTGGGAAGTTCAAGCAGATCTTGGGGTTTTACCAGCCTATTTCTTTCTACCATCGACACTTGAATTGCAGTTTCATTTCTTGTGATCTAATCTCCACTGAGATATACAAGAAGACAAAGAAAAGAAAATACAAGTAAGAGAAATTCCATATCCCGCTCAAGATCCTGCCTGGATCATCCGGTAATCCTTAGCTCTCCATAAAGCGGCATCTTCAGCCCCTATTCCGCAAATCTTAGCTACATTGAACCAGTGATCTTCCACAAGAAAAAGGGGCTTCACAAAACTGGCCACAGCTCTTTCCTAAAATCGATGAACTAATAAACTCAGCAAGCGATAATGCCATGAAAATTTAACGGCGCTACAAATATGAATGGGCCGCCACAGAAGAGATAGAAGCAAGGAAGCGGGATCAAACCCTAAGAAGGAGATGCTAAAATGAGGAGCTGATGAAGAACGAAGGACCGTGAAAGAAGATAAATAGGGGAGGATAAGGGAAAAGACAAACTAACTAACTAACCAACCAACTACCTCCGTAGTTCTAGAACTTCATTTACCTTCTATTCTGTGAAACGAAGGTAAATGCCATCTGTTTATGATGATAACCTTCTAAGATAAGGTTTGCAAAACAACAATGCTTAGGTCTATAAAATAACTTCACCATTTAGACATAAGAAGTATTATCGTTCCCCCTAGCCATTTCTTTCAATCTTATCTTGCTTTTCCTTCTATGTTTCTTTATGATTTAAGGGGCCTAGGTCGCCCAGACTCAAGGAGCTTAAATTTGTGGATTTAATCCCGTTTCTGATATATGAGATAAGAGCTACATAACCTAAGATGTTGTCCCAACTTCTTTTGAGGCATCTTTTGAGACACACCATGATCTCCCTATCATAGCAAACAAAATGTGAGAAAATGATCTTTGAATTTTTTAAATGCTACTTATAGAGCTCTAGCTTTATTTGAACTCAAATATGTTAATGGAATAAGGATAAATAACATTACATCCTAGACATTGCATGCCAGGTTCGTAAGGTGCATATAAGTGTCTATTGAGTGCAACCTTGTCCAATTAATCTTACAATGACATATGGGAAGATTCTTAAGTAGGATATCCTAGACGTTACAGGGAATGAACTAGAGAACTGATCGGGCAGGGCAAAATAGCCACGTAACTTCTGGAAAGGGGTTGCTCTCCTATCGTGTATGATGGGAGAGCGGCATCTAGAAGGGGTAGCGACTGTTTATTAAAAACACAAGACTTTGCTAAGTGAGATGAGCATAACAAAATATCATTGATGTTGCACCTTGGCATATAGAGTCCATATGCATGCAACATTAAGCTTCTAATGTTACAACCAATAATGGCAATATTTTGCTTCTTCAAACACTTTGTTACCATTGACAAATTGTACACCACTAATATTTTGAGACTAATATAAAAACTGAATATGCCTTTAGATGCTGACATATACAATTAAATTCAGAAATTAAGAATTGCCTGCTCAAATTAAAAGGAAGATCGGATACAATTACGGTATCCATTCTGCTTCAAATCATCGCTTAAATTCCAGCTAAAGTAGCTCTTCGCATTTATGATAGACAGCTTATAGAATTTCCTGATGCGATAAATACCAATGGGATGCATGATTTCATGCATGCACGTCTGATCTGTGTTCGACTTCTTCCTTTCCTCTACTGTTCTTGCTCAATTGCTCCAAGGTTATTTGCAAAGAAAATTCTGAAATTAAACAATAGAAAGTGAACTCGTTTATGGATTAGAGAATTAGGAAAGATGCACTTTTAACATCTGCAAGCTAATCCATGCTTTTTTGCAGATAACTTTGAATAGTGTCGGATCAGGGATGGGCATTCCACTCTCTCGGTGATGTAGTGGCGGAACAACTAATACTAACAAGTTCTTATGCATTGCAGTACGAGATCGTCCTGATGAAGAAGTAAAACACATAAAATGTGGATGGATTGAAGGAAAGGCAGGAGTAATTTTTCGTGCACTAGGAATTGAACGATATTTCCCCGATTTTATGTTCAGTTTGCTAGAAGACGTGCACACAGACCAGCCTGGGAGTACAATTCACTCAATGCTTCACCGATATCTTCCCTATGGATCCTTTGGCCCAGCTGCATTGTTCAACCCAATTGCAGGGTGGACACATGGAAGAGTTAAAGTACTATTGTTCAAGCCACGAAATCAAATTGAAGTAAGCATCAGAATCTCATTATGCTGCCTACAAATTGTATGTAAACTGATATTGGATGATTGTGCAGTACCTAGCACAAGGAAGGATGCCAGCACAAGCAACAGCTGTACCATCAACATCAAATTTTGTATCACAACGAAATAATGAATCTGAGGTAGCAGCTGCATCCAATGGATCATCTTAAATGATGGTTCTGTCAATGAAAGCTAAAACTTACTGTTATGAGACCACAGGGAATTCTAAGTGTGCTTATGATAAGTATAGTATTTAAAGGTTATATAATCGTCTCTAGCTAGTTTCTTAAGAACAGACATGTGCTCCTCTTTTGTGGGAAGTGTTCATCTTTTGTATTTTGAAAAAATATTATAAATAGATTGATCTTTTTTGCAGTCAACAATGACTGTTTAAGCATAGAAGAAAGCAACAGGCAACCATTTCTTAACGCTCCTGCAACAATATTATAGGCATCCTTCTTTCACGGATGCACTATTCACTACTTGAGTCTCATCAAGAACTATATACTGCCATATTCTTACCTTCAACAAAAAAGAGTATTCCAAAATTATAGCTGTACACTTTAACATCTACAACCTTAAAGCAAAAAATACAGAGGCGAGCAGCATGCAAGTGTCAGCGACAACAACACCAATTGTGGACTACACAAAGGTAGATGAACAATGAATTGTTCCTTAACTACTTCCTAAAAAAAAAAGCAGCACCAAAGAAAGTCACATACAATACATATGGCATCTGGAAAATAGAAGCCATCCTACCAGTTACATGCTGCTAAAAACCAATGTTAAAATCCAGGAACACGTCATTCCTAAGAATGAATCACAAGGCAAAGGATGGGGTGATATGATTTCTCACATTGAAACAAAAGAAAAAGGATCTGCAGATGGCAGTTCTCACAAGAAAATAAAATAAAAGTGATGGGATAAAAGTGTTTCTGATAATGATGTAACAGAAATAGGAACTCATGATACAAATGACCGAAACAACTACAATATGCCTGTAGAGTTTGTGTTGCTTTACATCAAATACAATATGGTTGTGAAGATTGTGTTCCTTTCTTCTTCTTCTATATTTGAATACCTATATAATAAACTGCACTTTGACAAAAACCAAATTGGGAAGACTGTTGAAGCACACCATGCAAAGTTCATAGAAGACAAACTCCACAGAATATTTTACGTTTCCGCCTGATAGTAAAATTCGACCTTAGATTGCTTATGCTATTTTATATCTTTGTAAAAAATTTGACCATAAACAGGTTGAATAGTTTTATTGATTTTGAAGATAAATTGCATCAAAAATTATCTAGGTATACACAAAATTAGACTCTTCTTCAAAAAGATAAGTAGTAAATTGTATTACTTCCTGTGATTACAAAGCATGAACAGTCAGTATATAGTCATGTTAATAGTTATAAGTGGAAAACTCACAGAGGCAACAAAATATCTATTAGATAAAAGTAAATATTCAGAACTTCTTTTGGTCATGCTGTGCTCCACCACGATAGATGTTCATTGTCCATTCAAGCTCACCTACGACTCGGAATTCCAATGTATCACCAACTTTAAGAGAATAGTGGCTGACTAGCAGATCCCAATTATGACTCAAACAATATCGACTGGTTTTTGCTTTCAAATTAGTGTCAATACCATCTGGTCCATGAACAAGGATTGCACTACCCCTTGGAGGCATTCGCCAACGATCTTCCTCCTTCAATCTCGACGACCACGTAAAAACAGAGAGCTAAGAATTTCCGGAAGGAAAACTAAAGAAAGGGGAAATTTTTACTCACCAATCCTGATGAATAAATACGTTTGAGCAGTGGAACTTTAAAAGGTTTCTTAATGTCTGGTTCATCATCTGATACATCAACAGAGTCTTCTGGTTCTTTTGCTACACGTCTTTGTCGAGCATTAACAACTTCCTGCCGTGCTTTTTCATCCTCTACCTGCCAAATTCCAAGGGCTTTGGTCCGATTGCTGCCATCACATTTCTTTGCAAATACCCTGTTGCTATCCTCCGATATTATACAGAAAATAACATCACCATCTACGAAAAGATTATCAGTCAAGAAAGCTTCCCATCCTTGGCCAAAAAACAATTTTGGCCCTGCAGATGCCACAAAAACTTGATGTTCTTTCCCATTTGGTCCTACAACTATGACATAACAATCTGGGTGCAAAGGAACATGATGGAGCTCCTGGAAATAAGAAAAATCAGGAAGTGCATAGCAGAGAGATAAAAAAAATCTACTAGAGCAACCTATAAGTAAAAAACGCCTGGGCTTACAAGCAAATGTCCATAATCAACATGTATCAGAAAACTTCTTGCCGTCGCCATCAGTCTACCTCCGTTCATCTCCATGCAAGATAACTCGTTCTGCTGGAGGATATTTGAGTTCTTCAATATAAAAAATAATATAATAAATATAAATATGGTTCTTAGACTATATGATTGTTATTTAATGATGACGTTGCTGACATCTATACTACACATAATCCTATATAAAATACACAAACACACTAATGGTTGTATAAAAATAAAATATGCAATTAGTACACTATGATAGTTGAGTAAATCAAATATCCAATTATGCCTAATGAGGCATTCAAAATTTAGCAAAGCCTAAGTTTATAGTAAAGTGGGAAACAAAAGGATATTACAAGGTTCATTATTACATGGAAAATCTGTACTTGTGAGTCTCCGTAATACTTCAGCAAGCCAAATCTTATTCCCAACCAGAACTCAATGCTTTATCTAGTCAACTAAGTGCCTTTCACATGTTTCAAAGGCAAATCTTTCTGGAATACTTTAATGTCTTTGAAAATCTGTCTACTATAAGTCATACATATAAATCTTTCTGTTTCTTAACTACGCCTACTTTTTTCTATGTCCACGTTTGTAGGGGTCAGCTTTGTGTAGTTTTGGAATATTATTTCGTAGCATCACAAACTATTATACAATTTCAAGAATTGCGAAATTACTTCTCGAAGTTCAAGTGTAACATGTGGAAATGAACGTGAGATATCCTCTATTACCAATGTACTAATTGCAGGCATCTCATGAGATAATGTATTAAATAACATCTTATGGAAATCTATATGTAATTTGAACATTTTCACCCTTTTATATCGAGATAATTATATCAAATTTTCTTTATATTCATAGCCATCCATTACTATTACATGCAAAGTCAAATATTTGGTCCAAAAATATTTCTATTTAGTAACTCAGTCCATTAAATTTAAACGAGTCAGAAAAGAGAAATCTTCATGGCAAAATGAGAACATCTCTAAGAGAAATGTTCTTATAGAGTGCCCAAGATCTGTAAATTATGAACTGCTCCTATATGATGTTAAGGCAATTCATATATATTCATTCTAACTAACATAACCGGATCTGGAACCTTGAACAATCCCACCAAAAATAAGTCTAAGGAAAATTTATTCGTACAATACACAATTCATTTTGCACACACCTTAAATAACAAGGGACTTGTAAATCTATATAATTTTTTTCCTTGTTCCATGGTGATGTTCCATTTCCACCCATGTCGTGACATTGTTTATTATTGTGAGCCGAGCTTTCTTGACTATGGGGTATGCCCCAAGGACATTTAGTTATGGGTTTGACACCTTGTATGGGGTGATATTATGTATTTTTCATGGTGAAGATACAACACCCCCCATATATGTGGTGCTAAATTATGTTCTACTTTATTATTTCGTATAGCATGATGTCCCCATTTAGTTGTGGCGTAGAGCCAAGGGGCATGCCCTAAGTCTGGATGGTCAAGGGTTCAAGTGCTTGTCAGGCATTACACACTTGGTGGTGGTACAAGTCCCTCCACGCATGCGGTTGTGTTCTAGTTGCAGGTATGCTATGACTCAGTGATGGAGGTAAGGTATGCATTGTCTCGATGACGGAGGGGGGAGCATGTTGAGTATTTTTCTAGAGTTCTCTAGAATATGATGAATTTTTCCATGGCGGAGGTAGTTCTTACTTAATCCTCTATATATCTTTCTATAGCTTGGTGCCCAACCTTGTCGGTGGTGGCATATGCTTTGGGACTTCTCTCAAGACTAGATGGTGGAGGTAAGAGTTTCCCATGTGGGTAACTCTTAGCTATTTGCTTTTGTATCTTTCTATAATCTTGTTGGTTGTGGTATATAGCCTTGGAACTTCTCTAAAGGTTATATGGTCTAGAATTCAATCCCTTTGGTACGAATTCTTCAATGTATGTGTTTCCGCAACCTTACAGAAAATTGACTAAACATTTGTGGTCTATCTGATCATGTGTGTGGCCAACAAGTAAAAAACCAACTTTGACCTTTCGGAAGATACATAATTGGACCAGCATTGCATAGTAGGCAAATAGAACTTGGTTTTTGATCTCTCTAGTTGTATTGTCTAACTGTTCGTATAAGATAGTAACATCGATGTTTCTTGGCACTAACACCTCCGCCTGCGGCTAGGGCGGCCGTGAGAGAGGGACCGCCCCTCTCTCTCTACTTCCGGCACTGCTGCTCCAATCCGAGGTCTCCGGGTATTTTTTTCGGATGCTAGCAGAGGATTGAACATTCTTGTAGAGTCTTTCCTGGCTTCTTATGATGTTTCATCCTGGAGCAGCTTTGGGGTGGATCTTTCCACGATTTGCTTCATGCCACTAACGTGGCTTCTGCTCTTTGCTTCTTGAAAGCATAATGCTATCTGCTTTGTAAACAGAAGGGACAAACATTCCGGCAGCTTGAGAATGCAGGTTCCATTCTTTTCATGCAGATGTGCACTGAAATGGCAAAATGTGCCTATAAGGTGGAGTAGATAGGTGCAGATCTGGTAAGAGATCACTACAAGAGAATAAGCAATTTAAGTCACTAGTTTCATCATTTATTTGCTTAAAATTGCACTTTCAATTTTTTTAGATTTTGACACAATAAATGACGGTAGCTGTTGACGAAATTGCGTCATCTATATCGTCACTTGTAGCATCACCAATAGCAACAGTTGTAATATCATATTTTATGGCATTATAGTGGCATAATAGTATCGTTTGTAGCATCATCTATAGCTGCAGTTATAGTGTCATGCATTTTGTCTTTGTAGTGCTATAATAATGTCAGCTATAAGATCACATGTATTGCTATAATTAAATCATGTATTTTGCCCTTGTAGTGCTATAGTAGTGTCAGCTATAGGATCACATGTACTGTTATAATTAAATCATTCATAATGTCAACACTAGCACTATAATAGTGTCAGCTATAACATCACCTTTATTGCTATAATTAAATCATTCATAATGACCACATGAGCGTCATCTTTTGTATCATCTTCTCTAACATGATTAGTATCAGATATAGCATCATGATTAGTATCAGATGTAGCATATTGGAGGCTAAAATTGTATCAAATATTTTCCACCACCTATAATACCATATATAGGCCCAATTTTATCTTATCTAGTATCAATGTAAATCCTATATTAAATCTCAATGTGGGATTTGAACCCACAAAACCATTAATTCATAAGCAACCACTAGAAGCTGCAATAACCAAGTTCTCAAAATATGGTTTACCAGGGTGAAGCAGCCAAAACCACAACAAAAAAATTGCATCGGGTATCTTTGGCCAGAAGAGAAGCATTATCACTGCCACAACGGTTTACTTAAAAGTAAATAAATTCCACTGTCATAAGGAAAGTAATCATGGTTGGGAGACTTTAGCAGTGAGACAAAATTTAACAAACAAGGGTATCCTCAAAACAAGGGTATCCTCAAATGAATTGATGTTCATAAAACTTCAAAAACTAATGTAGCTACAGCACTAGTATCAAGTTTCAACTCCATCATCCAGACCTGCAGAGCAAAACAGAAACCCTGCATGGATCTTAAGACAGCCAATGAGGTATAATAACATATCACAAGAACTAGGTTAATCATGAGAATCGCTGCCATAGAAGAATGAGAATGAGAATGAGAATGAGAATGAGAATGAGAATGAGAATGAGAATGAGAAGAGATCCTACTGTCACATTTTTCTCAAAATCACCTCTTACCAGTCGGATTTGCTGTCAGAGTTGCTAGCTTCTAAATCAGCATGCACGAATTCAACTTCTACTAGTCCACTTACGAAGCTCTAGTTTTGCCGCAAGCATTGATTGCCTGCCATAAGATGCAAGCCCTGTGCTTATTATCTGTAGAAAGTATGCTCAACTGCAAATTAATCTCCAAAACCCTCATAATATACATTCTGTTATAAATCCTGGCAGCAACACTTGACTAAAAACTTATGCAGGAAAGACACTAGAACATGAAGACAAACCAGAATCTTTGCTGCATGGCCTGTAATGAGCTCAAAAGTAGAGCCCTAAAAAGAATATGTAACATGAAAAAAAATCATCATATCATGATCGCAGACTTACTACATTGCCGCAACTTGACTGGAAGTCCAGGAACAAAATCTCTGGCCATAACAGTTTACAAATCTGATCCTTGAAACTGATGAAGGGCATTCTTGAGTTTCCGAAACAAAAATTCAACAAAATCTGACGAACAAAAACTGAGTAACTCGGAATGAACACAGAAATACTTACTTTCCAACACAGTGCCACAAAAGCTCCTCGGTCCTTTCAACATTATGTTTTCTTCTCATTATACTGGGCCTGGAAAATCCCTTTTTCAAACCTCGTTCACAAACCCCAGATTCTAGGATGCCCGGAGATTCAACAAAATGGTCTGTTGGTGGAGCTGTTGTTGGTCTGTCTGTGCCCAAAGAAAACTCAAAATTGGCCTGCATATAACAGAAGAAGAAATCCACCTGTGTGTTGCCATTTCAGAGCGGTGAAAACGGTACATCGGGATGGTTGGATGGAAATGCCAACCCATGAAGCCTGCGCAAACTAGAGAAAACATGTATGTTGAACAAGAAGTCATAGAACAGGCTTGTGGATCACTCATGCCCGAAGATTCACAATAACAGGCAACGGGCAGGTCATGAATGTATCATGACACTCCAAGTGCTCAGCCTGCTATGCATCCATGTAATAAACTCAAAAGCAGCAAGTTAGGAATATGGCAATATGAATGCATAGGCTGGCTAAAATCTACCTGCAAAGAACTTCGACTTTTAGAAACATCTCTGGGCCTGCCAGAAATGCAAGTGCGCCTTACATGGTCCAATATATTAACAGAAAATAAGATGAGGCATGGAGGAACCCCACCGAAGTTAATCCATTCAGAATGCTTCATCTTGCATAATGCAATGCCCCAAAGGGCCATACATTATGCCGTGGGCTAATCCCATGCACATGCTCAATCAAACATGTAGAAATACAATTTTTTTTTTGTCATTATCATTTCAGCAATATGAAATGCTATACTCAATGCTCATGATGCATATGCACCTACAAAAAGCAAGAAACATAATCAATTAGTTGCAATATTCAGAATAAAGAAATACAATCAACTCGTTGTAATGTTGAGTGCCTATGCATGATTTCTTCTCAGACAATCCAAATGCCTCAATTCAAGGAGGAGCAGTGCCCGTGCCAAGTTCATATGGCACTTGAGAGTCTATCTTATCCTTATAGAGACTTCCACTTCATCCCACTCCATGATACCTATTGTTTCTTTTAACTCATGGAATAGATGCTCTATTGCACCCTAAGCAAACGCACAGTTTCTGCAAGGGTGTTGATATTGATTACGCTAGTAAGAAGCTCAGAAGCTACATGAGCGGCTCTGTTTCTGCAAATGCAACAGGGGTGTGTGGCAGGCCATTAAATATAAGTGACAGAAAGGACTTCAGATAAGGGAGGCTCTTGTGAACCATTTTCTACAATCGAATTAGAAGACATTGGCATAGACATAGTTCAGCAACATCAACACTTACTCCATGTTAGCATTCGTAGAAGCAAAAAATGAAAAAGAACAAACAAATAGACGCAAAGTAAATATGCCATCATCCTTTAGCCATAGTGTAATCATAGTATACACTCTAGAGGTATGAATGTTTTCTCCATCTCATGCCCGGAAAGAGTCGCCACCACCACCGAAAATTGGCCTGATGCAGCGGACTTCGGGAGCAAGAGGTGGACGAAGCATGCCGAAGCCTGATGCAGCGGACTTCGGGAGCAAGAGGTGGACGAACCCTACCTATGTGAACCATCGATGTCTGCATGCAAGTATTTTGTCACAAATACAATATAACAATTGGGTCGCTTTTTTTCACGGCAGTGCATTCTTATGGTAGCATGTGGCATGCCCCAATATTAGGGAAGGTAATTGGGAATGGTAATGCTGGGTTTGTTGTGTAACGAACGAACAGAAGAATCTTGCAGCTCTGATTGCATGTTTGCAGTGGATTAGATATAGGTAATGTGCCAAGGCAGGCAATTTCGCCTGGTAAGGGCCTGTCCGAGCCAGGCGAAATTGCTTGCCCTGGCACATTCTCTAACGTAATGCTTCGGGGCAGAGGCTATTTAGCTTACTGGAGCGGAAGCAAGCAACAATTTCTTCAGAATCATTGCAATTTTATAGAGGCCAAGAGAGGAGGCCATTATCAGAGATAATATGGGTCTGTAATTAGGCGAAATAGCCTCTGTCCGAACATTGCATGAAGAAAAAGTCCTGAAGAAAAAGCTCTTCCTGCCATAAACAGTTGTAAGCTTTGTTGTAAGCTTCCGTGAAACAAAACTCATACCTGCATTCAACAAAGCAGAGCAGAGGCTGGGCGACTGGCGAACAGACCAAACAAAAAGCAGCGATGAAAAAGCTTCCCAATTGTTATATTATTAGGGTAAGCTAGGCTATCGCCATCACAGCTAAACTGGGAATCTTGTCCCAATTAGCTTACCCTATAGCAACAAAATAATACATACACTAGTAACGGCGGAGAAACCGTTACTTCACTCTCTAAAGACAATATGGAATGTGGGTCGCTCATTTGAGCGGAAGATGATTCTGGTGCTGACATCTGTGAGGGGCAGCCGATTCCGCTGATGCGATGAGCAGCAGGCCGATTTGAAGAAGCAGCAGCTCCCCACATTCCATATTGTAGAGGAAGAGAACTTGGGGCTCCCTTTCCGCAACAAGGGTAGACCCTCTCCCCGCTGCCGCCGGTCGCGCGGGGCCCCTGCCCTTGTTGCTAAAAGGGAGCCCCAAACTCCCTACCCCTATAGATTCCATCCTAGGTTCTGTGAAATTGTTTTTGATTCGATTTTTGCCTTATTCAAGCTTTAAAATGGCAAATGCATCTATTATTGCAATTTTCCATTTGAGCAAGTGAATCTGAGCTTCTTTTCATGCTTTGAAATCCTAGACTATATTATTAGACGAGCTTTTTCTTTTAAACATCAGTTAGACTACATCAATTCCAACAATGTTTTGAATTGTTTTGATGCATGTGTTGAATATTCTTTTCTGTGATATTAATAGGTTAGACAAAGTAGCACACTTGAATGTAGCATTGGACCATGCAAAGCTTTTGGTTTGTATTTTTAAATTGACGATCTTGGCACATACATCAATGATGTTGTAGAGGCAATGCACACCAACCTGCATGGTCTTAATCGATTAAACTACTACGAACATTGTGCATCGAGAAAAATGGAATAGCATAGCTCAAATGCACGTTATCATGTTTAATAGATTTTCAGAGATGTCATTCATAGCAAATAGGCTCCCAGTATTTTATAAGCACTGAGATTACCTTTTCTACCCTGCATGTTCTCAATCCCAACTTCCGTTACGAGAATTCCACTCTCCTTCTTGGAATCATCAATTTGGGTGCCTCTGATATATTATGTAATAGATTGTGCACTAAAAAAGCTTTTTGACCATAAAAGGGGTTGTCATGAATTGCCGAAGGAGCTTGAAACTAGCTAAGCTACATTTGTTCATACAAGTTTGATCTAGGAACTAGGAACAAGTTTAATCTACGTTCTAGGAATTCACTTTGCTATTTGATAGGCTTGGCGTGATCTATTTTTTGTTTCCTCGTGTATGACATTGATTGATTTGCACCCGCGTAGAGACACTCAAGATTGATTTGAATTTGTCTAAAACTGATCCACGTCCATGTATCATGGTTGCATGTCCTAACTTCTTGATATACAAACATGACATGTTGTCTACAACTTGCTAATGATGAACTAGATGATATTGCACCTGATATAAGAGATGAAGTGGCACTTTGGAGTTTGCCCTAATAGAATCTTTTTGTTTTCTTGTTCTAATAATATTATTTATGTACTTTATCTATGGGAGTTTGAACAAGGTAGAAGCATTAACACTTGTATATCATTATCAAAATTACAACTATTGATCGTAAGAGTGATATAAGTTGTGATATTATCCATGATGCTATTATCGACATATATAGCACTGATATAGTATTGTCACTATGTGATACTATAGATGAAGCTATGGGTGATACTGTAACTGGCATAAGCTACAACACATATATTATCATTAACATTATTGGCGCAATAAATGATGATAAAGTTGATGCAATATGTGATATTTTTCATAATGCTAGCACTGATATAATATTGTCAATATGTGATACTATAGATGAAGATATGAGTGATATTGTAACTGGCATAAGCTATACCACTTATATTGTCATTAACACCATTGCAGTAATAAATGATGGTAAAGTTGATGCAATATGTGATATTATTCATGATGCTATTAGTAACACATATATTATCATTAATTAGTACTGATATAATTATTGACCATATTTATGACATTATTGATGATGCTATAAGTGATAGAATCTTGTCATTGGTAGTGTCACTATACCGTGAATATCATTATTTATATCACTTAATACTTTTTGAAATTTTAGGTGATATTAAAGTGATGAAAAATGGCTATTCTCTTGTAGTGAGAGAAGCAGTCTTTAGGTTGAGCATTAAAACTTTAATTTTCTCCAGGTTTATTCTATCAGGCCGTTGTTTCCTTCTCCCGCTCTTTCTTACTAGCAAGAAAGATCTAGATTTATAGTGATATGATCATAAATTTTCATGTATGGCAGGAGGTCTTGTGGAATAATTTTAGAAACTTTGATATATTGATTGAAGAGGAATAACAGATTGGATGGCAGGGCAGAAAGAGGTTTATTCACTCAAGTACTGAAGCTTGAACGGATTTCTAAGCGCCCTGGCGCTATTTCAAGAACTGCTATGCTTGAATAGCTACTCAAGTACTAAAGCTTGGGTGTTTTTATTGGTACTGATATGCCAAATACCAGGTACTATCCAAGACTGATTTGGATCACTCGAATACTGTCATGTTCGAGTTGATTAGAATTCCATGCCTTTTCTGATAATGCCTACATTATTTGGTGCTCAGCAGCGAGCAAGGACTCGTCACTTCTTTCGCCCCCCCATTGTTTCTAAATGTTCTATTCTGGCCTTCTAAGATTATTTGAATCTTTCGAGAACTTTCTTTCCTTGCATCTTCTGTATAATCTGGTTATCAAGTTGGAGGATTTATGCGCTTAATGTATATCAGCTTTTAGAGCAGATAATAAGTTTCTACACATAGAGGATGAAGATGTCGAGATTACTCCTGTAGTAATTCTCTATGTGCAATGAAGCATTGTACTCTTTATTTCATATATAATATAAAAATCTCGTTCTTTCAAAAAAAAAAAAAAAAAAAAAAAAAAAAACTGTTTGTATAACACTGAAGGCAACTTCTCTGTTGCCAAAAAAATCTTGTTTAGTATTATCACCATGATATTAAGACCACTATGTATATTTGGGTACGTCAAAAGTACTCTGCACTCTACCACTCCATGAAAGATCAGAGCATCAACTAGATGCAACTTCAAAAAGTCAGCCTCATCTAGGAACATTTGCAAAATGTGGAAGTGATGTCTTCTTTTGATCCATTCGTTGATAATACCGGAATGTAATCATTATATACAATCGGAAACATTTTCCATGCCGTCTACTACCACAGAGATATATTCAAGTGGCCTCTCCAAAGATTTCTTTCTGTGTTTTGCCAACTTCTTTCTTTCCAGGGCTTGAGCCTCTCTGTGATCTTGTAACTGTTGAGTTATTTAATCTGCAACCAAGGCCAATAGTCAATACCTACAAAAAACACTTGTGATGCTATGCGCGCACGGACATAGTTAGATGATTTTGGTCCCTTGCTATGTGTGCATAGACAAGACCAGAATTTATGAATCATGCGATGCCCCTATAGACAAGGATCCTGAATTTATGAATTGTGCTATGTGCGGGCATAGACAAGAGTTCAAAATTTTGCGGTCATGCTATGTGCGCATAGACAAGAGACGAGAATTTTGGAGACATGCTATGTATGCATAAACAAGCAAACTGTATTTTAGAACAAAAAACGCACTTTTTTCTAGAAGATCCTTTGTTGTGGACCTTTTCTCCTTCAATATTGAACAGGTAGAACATACTGAGAACCGATGCGTCTTTGGAACCCTAACAAGATTAAATTCTTTCGTCCACAATCTTAAAAAGTAGGAGTACGATATAAATTTCTGGCTTGAACACTGAAAAAGATCTTTGTATATGATATATACTTCCTTCTTAATAATGTTGTTTGTAAGGTGATAAACAGGACGATTGGGTAGCCACTCACATTTGGAGTCAAATAAGCCTACTAGCCATGCTTCTGCTTCCAGGCGATGCATACCAACTACTTTCTTTAGATGACAAATAGTCGTCAATGCATGGGTTTCTGTCTAACCATTTTTGTATCCTTGACATGCAACGACTTCCAATGGCATGTATTCTTTTGAATGCCAGCTGCCAGACAGTTATGTTCATAATGTAGTAGGAAAAACTGTCACCTCGTTTAGGCCTCATATGATATGCCAAGAAGGATTCCTGCTCACCTTTGGACATTGACAGGAAGGTTTGTCTTGTGTGCCTTGTAGAAAAAAAAAAAGTAAAGTTCGATAAACACTTCTTCTGACAACAAAACAAGCTGCCTTATATAAGCGAGTTCCATTAGCCGATTGTGCAAAACGGTCCTAAAAGCTTTTACCTTGGGATCCCTCTTAAATCTTTTTGTGCTGCTGTATGGATTTCTCGAATTCAGTCTCTGTAGGGTTGTTATTCTGGCTAAAGTATATGGTAGGTCTTTAAGGAGTACAAAAAGGCTCGTCTTCAAGCGTTATGTTGTTAACTTTCTCGCTCTCAACCGAAGATCATGGAAAAAATGTTCTCGACTTTCTCCTTAACATTTGCAGGTCATCCTCATCAATCCTGGGTTAACGAGGGGTATTTAGCACGTTGAGTGTTTACTCTGGGCATTTATCTGCTCTCAAAGATCGAACGAGAGATAGACCTAATGTAGCAACAGCACCGCACATCAGTGTTGTTGACCGGGTCGATGGAAACCCTAGGCGCAGTCTAGGGCGGCGGCGGCCGCCCGTTGCTTGCAGGATCGAAGTGGTAGAGCGTGGCCGCTGGAAGAGCAGCGATCTAGCTGCTGCTGCTGCTTCTCTGAACTCAGACGGCTGTATCTGAAATGGTATATTCCTGGTGGAGATCATTTGCAAAAGGGAAGGTCGGCTGAAGTATGGCCGCTATTTCTGCTACCGGCTCTTGGATGATCCTGACAGGGGTAAGATATGGTATTTTAGGCTGCTGTCTATGAGTTTGGTGGAGGTCTGAGCAGCATAAGCTCTGATTCAGCTCAGATTTGTCAGGAAAGTAAGCACATAGCTTATTTAATGTCTTTCTTTGCTTCTATCGGGCATTTGAGGCGATCTTTTGTTGGCTAGCATGCTTTGTCTGATGGCTGTTACAGGGCAGTGCTTTTGTGGGCTGTCCTTGTGGATCTTTTCCTTGTGTATACATTGGGCCAGTGGTTTTTGTTTTAACAGATTCTTGGGCACTCAGACGGCTGCACTCACTGCGGTCATGCTAGGGATTGTTGCACTCACTGCAGGCAGGGAATTTGTTTGCACTCATTGCAATTAATGTTTGTTGCACTCACTGCAGGGCTATGCTTTAGTTGTTAACTCTGGTTCTTTGTTGCTTCTAGGAAAATTTTGGGTATGTGCTTACAGAGATTCCCCTCAGTTCTTTAGACATGGAAGAAGCATTGTCCTCGTAAAATTCAGGTACTAATGTTCAAGATTCCATGGGGATGGGCAGGATAAGAACACTGTAGATTCAGTATTTGAGAGTAGCTACTTCACTTGATTATGTTTCAGAATACATTTCTAGTTTATTTGGCTGTGAGTATTTGTGGCAGCAAGAAGAGTGCTCTGGATTTATTGAGCCGGCATCTTGGGTGCTTCAATGTTGCAGCATTCATCAAGCAGCTAGAAAAACTTGGAACGTAGTGACCTCTGTTTTGAGCGGTTTATTTTATGTGATACATTTCGGAGAAGGAGGAAAAAGGTGCATTGAGTAGACTGTTAAAAGCAAGCAGGCCTTAGTTTTGGGGCATGATTTGGAGAAGTGGTAGGCTTGAGTGCTCGAATTGGCAATATTCTTTAGTTCAGCTCTCTTCAAGAATTCTTGTGCAGAATATGTGGATTTTGTGAGAGCTTTGTTATTTCATGTCGTCCTCTCCTATCCCAGCTAGGAGGCGATGTGGGATCTTGAGAAAGCTTAGTGAAGGGAAGTCACGAACAAGCAAGATATCTAATTGCCACTTGGTACGGGAGGATTAAGTGGCATCACAGCTGGTATGAGCATTTTGGGAGACGAAAACTCAATCAAGAGAATGCGGTAAGGGCAAGGAAGGTGGACCACCCATTCATTTGGGGAGGGTCTTGGAGACACATGGGCTGGAGAAGACGGTGAGGGCTCTGCACTTAGTACAACTTGGAAAAGCGTTGTGCCCTTCCTCTAGTATCCGATGCATGTGGGACTACAGGCTCTAGTTAACGCATGGAAGGAAGCTTTCCTTGTACTTGCTACATCTACTTGTTATCTTCGGGGTGGAACATTAGGTGGTGTCGTCCTCAGTCTGTCACATGATATTTTGCTTCAAATGATTTTGTGGAGCTATGCTATTTTCTGGTCGCACATCTGGGTCTATAGTGCAGACACGTTTAGGCTATCTGGCTATTATGGAGCCTTGAATAAATGTATTTATTACATAATATTAATAAAAATAAAAATATCTTGCCTTCAAAAAAAAAAAAAAAGTGTTGTTGACCGTTTTTAGTGCACCTCCAAGAATCAGTTTGTAAAGATAGATAGATAGTATTTTAACGTCACACCACTAGGCAGCATCCAACTGGATATGTGACCACACACCACACTACATTGCTCAGTTGGGCCCTGCCCCCAACCACTTTACATTGCGTCTGCAGGTTTTGACACCCAACAGTTCATAGTGCGATTCTGGGCGGTCTCGAACTTGAGACCTATAGTTGCAAGAACTAGTGTGTTACCACTAGATCAAACACCCAGACGCAAATAGAATAGAATAGAATAGAAGGAAGAGGATGAAAATTATAGATATCTTGTTCAGGGGGGCACCCACAACTTCAAAGCGAGAACGCAGCTTTACAAAGAAACAAAAAGAAAATACAGTTTCTTGCAAATATTTGCATTTATGTACGTGGGTGTCACTAATTTAGAAGCTAAGTTGCTTGCCATGAGCCACAATGTGGATAATGAGTATTGGATGAGCATGGACTTCACAGATAAAATCAAGTTCATGCACGAAGAGTATGAACTATTTCGGCAAGAGCATCAGGATGAGAAGGATATCAAAGATGACTAGAATCTTTACCTGGCCCTGAAAGAGTTGTGCACTACTGAGTGCTGCATAACTTATAACTCTACTGATGTCAGATCCTCTCTTGTGAAGTACGACAATTACTTTCAACTAGCTTTTAGGCACAGACATATAAGATATCTCTCTTCTCTTTGATCTTTGTACGCATGGCTGTGAATTTTTTTTTACCCTTTGTTTCTTTTTTCTGTTTTAGGTTTGGGAACTTCAAGATTTTTTTTTTTTTGATGTGTTTGTTGAGGGGATCCTGAAAACTAAAAGCAAGTTAAAGGAATCGAAAAGAAAAAGACTTGAAGCTGCAAAGCAAAAGGACATGGGTATTATAGTATGGAGGGAAATGCAGGGTTTAAAAAACACAGAAAAGATTTGTGAGGTGCTGCAGAAGGTAGTGAATGGCCAATTTACTTTGGAAGAGATGCAGGAGGAATTCAGATAGTAAGCTACATTCTTTTGCCTAAACCCTGCATAAAGCTCTTCTTGGTAGTTTACAAGCTAGAGAGAGTAAGACTTTCCTTAAATTTGCAGCCAAAAAGATTGTGCACTCTGTCAGCAGCATAAACTTGGACTTGGCGTATAAAAGCCTTATGAATTCATTGTCAATGGTTCTTGTATGGGGTGATGTGGCAAAATCTTATGAAAGTAGAGTGGTTAAATGAGTGTCTAAAGATGAATGGTCAAGATTTGTTGTGTAACTTTAAGAGGAGGGGTACGTATCCTCATTCTCTCTCTTCCACTCTTGGAGTTTTCTTGAAGATCTATTGTAGAGTGCATTTTCCATGGAAGAAGTAATAATAGAAGCTCATGCTACATGACTTCTACATTTTCAGCAGCATGAGCTTTTATGCACTCTATCTGAAGAGGAGGATGAACCTCCATATTTATGTTATCTCTCTTCTCCTTCATCTGCAATTTGTGCTTCATTATGCTAGTAGAACAGGATGAAGTCCATTGCATAGACTTTGCAGTTTGCTTGCCTGAGTTTCTGATTGTGATCTTACACACGGAAATCCATTAACATGTTTGGTGGCTTCGCCCGGACAGGCAGCATTTTACTGGCATGATTTTATGATAATGATCTCCACCATATGTAGCAGCATAAAGAGAAAGGAAGTAATTTGCAGACTTATTTCTTCTTTTCCGTCATTATCAAGCATAATCAAAAGGTATGGATCCACATTTTTGTTACAAAATTAGCATTTCAGAAATTTTAAGAGAAATTCAGATGGACTGGCTTCTGTTCTTTCTTGTCTGGCATGGAAACCACCATAAAGCTCTCATGCCTAAGTTGTTAAGGCATATAACACCCTAGAGCTCAGGTGGTATGCCCGACTATAACAAAATAGTAGGGCACTAGTAAACGTGTGCCCGACGTTGCCGGGCATAAGTTTGGATGCATCTTAAAGACTTTGTGACATCCAATTTATCAAAAATTGGGATGCATCTCAAAGGCTTCGCGACAGTAGAAACTTATCGTCGATTCTACATATTGTTTATGCATAAGTTGGAATGCATCTTACCATTAGAACTTACCGGTTCTATATCTACATTTATAGAGTTCACTTCGTTAATATTGTTGGTAATAACAAATTGATCTCACACAATAAAAAAATGTGGAAGACACAAAATGGACTCTCAAGATTGATTCAACTAACTCCGAGATCTCTTCCTTAGATTTTTGCATAAAACAAATGGGCGCCCTAAGGCTAAGTTTCAATTCAAACCTGGCAATTATGCCATAATAATAAGGGGCAACCTGATTTATATTTTTTATTTATCACTAAGACAACATCCATAAAGGTATATAAGACATGTATGCATAGCTCGAGACATTGACATTAAAATTTAGGGCAACCTTATTTGCATGTTTATAATATAGAATAGAATAGAATAGAATTATTGTCCCTAGTGCCCTGAGGCCCCCGGGCTGATGTAGCATGGGCGAGCTCCCAATGGGTGCTACTAGCGCTACACGCTGATACATTATAGCCCTTTCAGAGGGCTTCTCTTATTTTCTATTGATATTGGCACGCCGTTTATAATCGGCATCGTGGCCGTGCGGTGGTGCGTCGTTATCATTAGCTTTTAGCTGAACTTTTGCGGGCTTCAATGTCCCACCTTTTCAGTGGTTCATATTACCAGCCCTCTTTCCTTGTGCACCTCCCAGTGTCTATTTATCATCTTCCTGATTGCGTCTACCAGATCTGCTTTTGTATCTGCCCTTGCCATTAGGAAATGTGCCGGTTGTCCCTACATTATATGCTTGTATTTGTTTCTGATGTCTTTATATGTTGTACAATCGTTGAGCATGTGATTCTGGTCCTCTACTCTCCCTGTGTTCCCTGCCTTATAGGTTTGTACTTACTTTTGATGTATTCGTATATTGTACAATCGTTGAGCATGTGATTCTCATCCTTTATTCCCCCCTGTCACATATTCTACAGACTCGAATATGAGAATAATCGTAGCTAACTGCAGACATAGAGCCATTCTCTCGCTTGCTTCTAGACATGCTGCTCATCCTCAATTTCATTCCCAGTACAAGGCTTGCATATCCTATTTGTTCTCGGTATCATTGGTCTTTCCCATCTTCCTGTTTCGATTAGTAATTTATGACTGTCTGTCCTGAATCTGCACAGTGTTATTTTTGTCCGTTTTGATGGATTACAGTCAGCATATAGTAACTGTCCTATACTTCCCTCTGGATTCATGTTTTCCCTGTATAGTTTCAGTTTGATGTCTGGCTGCATATCCACCCATGATCTCAACATCCTCTCTCTTAGTTGTGATTCCCCCCCCCGTAGTATCTGCCATCTTTCTTCTAATCCATGTTTCCATGTCTGTCTTGTACCCTAGGTATTTGTACTCCTGCACCATCTCCACTATCTTTCCCAAGTACCTGACTGCCCCAAGTAGGCTTGCATATCCTGTTTGTTCTCGGTATCATTGTCTTTCCCATCTTTCCTATTTCGATCAGTAATTTATGACTGCCCGTCTTGAATCTGCACAGTGTTATTTTTGTCCGTTTTGATTGATTACAGTCAGTATATAGTAACCTTCCTATACTTCCCTCTGGGTTCATGTTTTCCCAATATAGTTTTGGTTTGATGTCCGGTTGCATATCCACCCATGATCTCAATATCCTCTCTCTTAGTTGTTATTTTTTCCCTCTGTAATATCTGCCATCTTTCTTCCAATTCCTGTTTCCATGTCTATCTTGTACCCTAGGTATTTGTGCTCCTGCACCCCCTCCACTGTTTTTTCCAAGTACCTGACTGCCCCAAGTACTTGACTGCCTCTTCCGCTTGCTGGTTTGACTGTCATTTTAAGCATTTTAAGCACATACTGATTGCATCCCAATAGTAGTTTTTATTGCTATCTACCATCTTTCTTCTAACCCTATTCTTGTCTTGACACTTCTGTCTTTCTAGAGTCCGTTGGTTTATTGCTCTGATTGCTTCTAATTATTTCTACTTGCTGTCAATCTTTGAATGGTTAAGTGGCTCGACTTTCATGTAGATCTCCAGTATCTGCTATAATTGGTATGCATTTTTGTTCACATAGAAGCGCACCTTGGTCTAGTAAATATAGCCATAAGAAATTGATGCTCTAAGCGTAAGAGGTGCCTTAAGTATAAACTAATGCCGGAAAAAATGTTATGGGCATGAGGGGAAACCCTCTAAAAACCTTTTGATTAAGTAGATGAGGTTGCTAAGATTTGTTCAAATCTCTATGCGAACAATCTACCGTTCAAACCAAGTGTATAGGTTAATGTCTTTGGAAGGTCGATGTTCTAGAATTAGCATTTCGAATTGTTATTATGGGGGTTATAAGTTGTTGTTGGTGTTTTGTTTGTGAGTAAATAAAACATTTATTTGTTAGAATTTTGTCAATAAATGAACGGGACATGTATTTTTAGGAAAATGTCAAGACACTGGAAATATATAACAGGCGCAGAATGTGCACATTGTAAGATCATTTGAAAATCTCAGATCTGAGGTTAAAAATTATAAGATAGGATTGTTGTGCATATAGCATGTGGTGACCACCATGTTGGTCACTTTTTCGAACCCTGGGAAGTGGGTGGAAGAGGAAGAGGGGCACCCTCCTTTAGATAAGTAGATAACACCCGAGTAAAAAACGTGTGAAGCCTGGACAACAAAGAGGAGGTCAGGACATGCCTGTTCGACACGTGCTTGTCGGTCACCATTTTTTATTTCCCTTTTTCACTGTCGATAGGAAATGCGAAGAAACAGAGGGTTTTTTTCTACCGCCCAAAACCTTGCGGAGCTGCGATCCGGCCTGTAGCTCCTACCAGAATCCTCGAGTTCATCCTGCTAGGGCGAAGATATCTTGGCGATGTTGCAGCCATACAAATTTCCGGCCACAAAGGTAATGGTGCTAGCTATTTTAGCATTGGACTCGGTGATTTTTGTAATACCTCTGTTTAAACTGAAGATCGACCATGCTAATCTCTTATCTGTCTAAACTGAAGATGAACCCCATGGAGCTTGAACACTTGGCAGTGATGGCGCTGGGGCGCTTTAACTTTAACAGATACTTTCAATCATTTTCCGGCCAAGCAGGTTAATCTTGTTGCTGGAGGTTCTTTCGAGTTTGACAGATCTTTATTTTCTGTTTTTCCTTCCATGAAGTTTTTATTAACAGTAATGAATGAGATATTAATCTCCCTGAACAAACACAAATGAGATTGTGCTTGTACACATCATCAATCCATGCCAAAGGACATGATGATGTGGAATGTGTCCATTCATGAAGAGATGCAACTCATGCCTCTTCATACACTATGTAAAGCCATAATCCAGGCTCTTTGGATTAACTTTGGATTAATCTCTAATATATACAATTTTCCGCACACAATTCTATAGCCTCGTTAAAAGGCTAAAGAAATCGAGGGCTGCCTTGTACAGCAGCCCAGCCCAAGCAAAAGTCAAGCAAACGATCCTAGACACTGCGGAAGAAATTAAGGTTTATTAAAATCTTAAATTTTTTTTCTCTAAATCTTAAACAAGCACATATAGCAGCGAGATTATGCTGCCATGATATTGCTCATGGAAGCAAATTCATAACGGCTTCTGGACAAGATTTTTGAAGTGGCACCCCCCTGCCAAATTCATGTTAAGGTCTCAGCCATGAAGGCTATGAAGACAGAAAATTATGCTGACGCCATCAAAACGATGCTCAGCAGTTATTTCCAGTGAACAAGACACTGAGGAACATGCATCAATTTGCATGAAAATCTCCAAGAGAGATGCCTTTAAGGCAATTGCAGAGATCCATGAAGTAATCAGACCCATAATTCCTTTTTGCAAAGGAAATTGTAAAACGGGCAAATCTGAGTTCTTGGACCAATCTATGGAGGGCAATATGGATTTGCTACTCCTCTTGAACAACGCCAGCAGAAGAATGTCAAAACCTCCTGTTTTATCAAAAGGAGCAAGGCAGGCCAAGTAAAAGGAACGATTTTCAGAAGAACAGCCGAAATCTGGAGCAAGACAGCAGAAGGAGGTAAATATCTTCCTGTCTTCCTTGAAACCAGCCGTATCTGCTTGTAGGCAATTCAACTGTTTTCTGGCGAAGCCGAAGATCTGGTTTCTTTGCCCAGACCAGTAACAAATATGGAGTTCGCGGCAATCTGCAGACGTCGCCGAACAAAATTTTTGTGGCAACAACTTGCCACGTGGCCAAACTCCAGCAAACCAAGAAGCGCGCCCTAACAGATGCACCCCTTCCGGCTCCTTCCTTCTGTTCCAAGCCCGAAATTCAGATTAACTGCTCCTCCCATCGTGCTACAATTTTTTTTTCTGTTTTCCACACTTGAAGAGCCTGATCACCTCCTCAAGGCTCATATCTTATAGCAGAAAATCATTCTGATTTTGGAGCATTTTTCCATTACAACAAGCAAGAAAATCCTTACAAGTTTTCCCTTGGTACTGATTATAATGGACAAAGGCAAAAGATCTACTGAAGACCAATCTCTTCGAACTCTCAAGGCAGTTCAAAGTACTCATCTCCTCCAAAACGAAAGATGAAGTATTCTCAGAATTTGTTTATGATAATGCCAGAACTCTTTAAGACTTCCAATAAAAGAGTTAAAATCATGGATTGTGAATTAAATTCACATAATCCAAATCTGGACTTAAACTCATACTGTTGCTCTAAGCATCAACAAGAGCTTCAGCAACTGGTGTACATCTTACACCATCCAGGGGGAGAGACCAAGGAACCCAGTTCCTTGAATGGTCTCCGGATTAATGAGAGTCCTCTTGAGATAATTGAGATCACTTCAGATGATGACACTCCAATTCCCAACGGAATTAATGAGAGTGCTGCATCTCCAATTTCTATCATAGAAATTTCCAGTGACTCGTCTATTCTGGCAAATGAGTCTTATGACGATTACTCAAGCATAAGTACTCCTGATTTTGATGAAGATTTGGCAAATGATGGCGAATACTATCAACTCTTTGAAGCCACCACAACTGGAGCTCAAGAGTATTCGGAGTCATCACACTCCAGCTAAGTTGTTCAATTCTGCAAACGTAATAAAAACCATCCATAATAATTTGGATGCATAAACCCACGTATTAGTGGTCATCTACATGATGTTAAAGCCACCTCTAAGTGGTACTCCATAGGGCAATAACTCTTCTAGGTCCTTGATGACAATGTTCACTTAAGGCCTGCAAACTCTCAACCTAGATCTTGTTGAAAGTTTCCAAGATCAAAAGGGGGAGAAGTTAGGGAAAGCCATATACTGGCATCACCCATTTTATGTGTGAAGAGTAGTTGGAGTTATTCTGGAAGTTTGATCTTGTAAACTTCCAAAGACTTGAATAGTTCAAGTATTGCAGCTTACAAATGTTTGGGGTCTGGGTTCGGGAACTCCTGCAAGACAGCCCTCTGTGAGGACCCATGGATCTAACAGGAGAATCCGGGGACTATGTCACGCGGGATTTGCAAGAAAACAAAGGAAAGGGAAAAGAAAACAAAAGAACAATGAGACAACAATGATAAGCTTCCTTGATATCAATGATGATGATACATGAGCTCTCGCAACCGAGAGAAAACTGAAGTGAGACAAGACTCAAAACTCATCTAAGAAACTCATGTGCTAGCTCTACTCATATATATAGTACAATGGCCTTTGGCCCAATATAGACACTCTGACTGATTTCGGTGCCGACTCCTGGAAGGAGGCCTGATTTGCAGGAATGCTGGCGGTGCCTCTTGAAAAGCCTGAAATCACGCTGACGCTGACGCGGGCGGTGACGGGCCGTCACTTGTCTGAGCGCCGCCTCTTGTTGACGCCAGGCGTGGTCTTTGTCTGCGTGGTCTGTTGGTCTTCTGCTGAGCCTTTGATGACTGACCCGCGCCTAATTGTGGATCCTTGGCCTTGACCTGGTCCGTCGTATGCATGAATAGTCCTGTACCAGGAGGCACAGGACTAACACTCCCCCCCACCAAATGACACTCAGTCTGAAGAAAAGGAGGAAGTGCTTCCGAGGGCGGGAAACCAGCAGTCTAAAAGTGATCCTCACGGGAATGAGGACGGGCGCCATTATGGTAATGGGCAATGAGGTCCTGGCGTGTTTGAAGTGCGTCAGGAGTGTTGAGCCCAAGGGCAGGATCGGCATCAATGAGAAAGTGAGAGCGCACCATGTCTTCCAGGGCAGCATGTGCGTCCGAAGGAACAAACTGGCACTCCATGAGAAGGCAGGTCTGGAGACCGAAGGCACTGACGCTGGCATTCGGATTGCAGTAAAAGATTGGACGCTGCCGATTTAAAGAGCTTACTAGGATGCATCTGAGAGCAGCACAGAAACCAGCTTGACGGTGGACGGAAGGGTCTGGTGAGGTGGCGGCATTCTGCAAGAAGGTATCAAGGCCATGAAGAGCATCGGCAGGCCGTTGCCAACTACGCTCATTAGCAATATAGATCCAAGTCTCAGTGGTGTCCAAGGTGGCATTATCTTCCCAATCGGAGCGTCTGACAAATCGGGGATCCCACCGGAGATCCGTCGAGATCTGAGGCGGAGTCGACCCAGCGTGGCCATCCATGACCTTCGTCCAAAAGGGAAGACGCCAGTCAGAAGAGAGGAACCGTGGGCGGGGAGGTACTCCTAAGGAAGCATATGGAGAGGGAAGCATGCCCGTGTGCGTGGGTTGCAGAGCCATGTCCCTAAATGCGTGAACAAGATTCTGATCAAGAGCACGACACCAATGGTCCCATTCTGAAGTAGAGAGTAATTGATAGGCGGGGAGGATTGACCCAACCCGTGGGGATGGTCTTGCTTTCGAAGGCCACGCAGATTGATTGTAGCCTCCCAAGTCTTTGCATATAAATTTGGGGCGAACTCAAGATCGTCGGGGATCGCCAAATTTTTGTTTACCTGTTCCAAGGTTTCAGCCTGCCACAGAGGTAAGTGCTGAGCAAGTTCAGGCATGTACTCCTGTTCAAAAGTCTGAGACTGATCAGGATTCTTGAAATATGGGTTGGTTGGGGATAACAACCAAGCAGCATTGGAGTTGCCTCGAAAAACACAATGGGCCTCATCTCGGAATTTATCATGGAGATCCACCAGGTAGAAGTCATGAAAAACATAAGCCATTGGCTGAACAACACGGAAAGTGACCAAGTCGGGGTCTTCAGAACTGAGCTGATCAAAGACTAAGAGTGCACAAAATAAACCCTTGTCTTCGATAGAAAGATCCGGCCAGATCCGAAGGAAATCCGCACTTTTGAGTGGCTGTTGATGAACATTGCCATTGGCCGCGTACCACTTCAAAAGGAAAAGGTGCCGTCGGGCCACCACATAGTCAAGATAGCTGGAAGGAGTAGAGAAGTCCACAGGGATGTTGGTAGCAATGTCGATATATCCCTCCTGTTTGTTTTGGGCTTCATCAGCAGACTGAACTGCTTGCTGGAGCTGATGTTCCAGGTCACGGATCCGGTTCTCCTTTTCTAACAGAAGACGGGACTGATCACGGACCCTTTTAATAGGAAGCGTGGCATGTGAAGAGGATTGCCATGGAGTTTAGAGTCGAAGCGTGGCAATCTCAGCGTCATCAATGACCTTCTGTTTCTGAGCCTCCGAAAGCTGATCCTGGATGGACGTTAGCTGATTGGTCAGCGTGGAAAGCTGAGCTTCGAGGGAGGTGAGTCTAGCGTCACGCTCGGTAAGGTCATGAACTTGAGTGCGGTAATTGTGAGAAAACTCCGTGTACAAAGTGTCTAGCTTAGCAATGTCTTTCTCCTTGTCACCCAGGATGGTATCCTTTGTCTTGTTCTGCTCCAACAAGTCCTGGATGGTGGTTTGTAACTGAGCCTGTTGATCTTCAAGTAGGCTGGTCTGATCCTGTACATTTTTGAGGTCTACACGGGCCTGTAATAGAGCCGCGTGCTTTTCTTGAAGTTGGGCCTCCAAGTTTTGAACTTGTGCAGTGGCAGCTTGAAGGTCTCGGTGAACTGCCTCCAAAGCCTCTAGGGGCGCCTGAACACCATTCATGAGAGCCTCTTGTGAGGCTTGTAACTGCATGGCAGCGGCTTGAACATCCTGCTGGAATTGGTACAGGAGCTGGCGAGGATGTGGAGGGGCAGGGCCCTGTTGCTGCCTTGTCTGAGATTGTTGAGAGGCATGACGGGAATTGGAAGGCGTGGCTTCAGTGGAGGAAGAGGAGACAGTGACATGCGTGGTCCGGTTTTGAACATGACCAGGGGAAGTCTGGCGTGAAGGTACAGTTTGTTGGTTTTGACGCTGGGAATGCAAAGATCGCTGAGTGGAGGCATGAGAAGTGGAAGGGCTCTCAAGAACCGGAAGATAATGACGGATGAGTGCCTGAAGATGGCCACCCACTGAAACTTCAGAGACAGAGGAGGGGGTAGCCCGAATGCGGTCTACTTCTTGAAGAAGGCGGTAGAACAACAGCTGTGGCCAATCAATATGGAGATTGGAGCGGATGGCAGTGATGACCATATTATAGAACGGCTTATTGATATGGGTGTTCTTGATGGAATACCCAAGCAATTTGCGCCACAGAAACTTCACAAAAGTGTCATGTGACTTGGCAATATTTGTGAGGCGATGCTGGTTGGCTTGATAAGCAGGAGCACCAAACTGAGTGACGTCCATGTCCTGTAAAGCAGCCCAAGAGACAGAAGGTTTTTGCAAAGGAATACGGAATACCTCAGAAATCAAAGGCTGAGTAAGTAAAATGGTGGTGCCATCGACCACCGTAGCAAATCCTTCCGGGCTGTTGACGATGTGAGTGATGAACTGCTTCAATTGCTCCGGATTTGGGGCCGGGAGCTCCATGTGCGAGAATTCGTAAAGCTTGTGGCGTTTCGCTACTTCCCGACTCAGACCAACAAGGGCCTCACGAAAGGTGGGCGTCGAGAAAGACACAGACCCGAAAAGAGTCGCATCCCTTGGAGCAGAAGCTTGAAGGGTAGGAAATTTGGGTGCAGCCATGGCGAAGAGCGTCGGAACAGAAGGAACTGTCTGGAGGAGGCGGAGAGCAGAGAACCGAAGACGAAGGCGCAGATAGACGAAAAGGTTTTAGGGCGCGCAAGTGTAGGCGAAGGGGCATGATGAGGGCTAAACGGCAATCGTTGATGATGCCAGGTGGCGAGAGATGCGAAGGAGGCGATTGAAAGGCAAAATTTTGGCTAAGTCCCCAAACGGTAAAGGGAGAAGCAAGGAACGGTGGAGATGAGACGTGAGAGAATGATCGGATGTGACAACTGGCGAAAGGATGCACATTAATGTTCGACGGGCGTGAAAAGAAAGAATGTCATTTAATGCTGGCAACTCGAAGGGGGATATCATTAAAACGAAGGTGTCAGAAGGTACCATGGCTAGATATGCGGCGGGAGAAAAGATTCTCCATTTAGAAACAGCCTTGCATTGCAACCACGTTGGCGAATTTTCTGATTGGTCCATGTCGACAGGGAGGTCCTCGGTTGGCTATATAAGACGAACAGTGAGCGAAGCGGAGACACCCGATGGCGCTCAGTATGTCTGCTGCTGGATTGCACGACAAGTGCACTATGCCGTCTAACTGTCTGGAGTGGATTACTTGTAAAATGGACTGCCTAGACCTCTGGCGGTGCCACAATCGTGGCATTGCCATGGACGGGTGGTGTGCCGGCATGGCTGAGCATGCCGATCCCCATACCAACGGGATGGAGGTGATTCTGCACCTGCGCTGGGACCCTGAGAACAACTGGTACCACATCCTGCGTATCACCTCTGCTCCAAACCTGGAGTAGAGGGTTTTTCTTCTTAGGACTTAGTAGATAGGGCTCTGAGCCCGTTTTTGTAAATAGGGCTCTGCCCATAGCGGAAATAGATGGGCTCTGCCCACATTTTGGAAAATTTCACCTATATAATATAAATATGCCGCTTAGTCACTATCTGTTGTGTCTGTGTCTGGAACAGCATCTGGTGGATGATTGTCACTCTTTATCCTTGCCCCTTTTGTAAAGATGGCCTGCAACCATGGTGTAGTCACGGACCTCGTGGAGAAATTGGTGTCGACGGGATTGACGCTTGGCTGGAGAGAGCGTGGCGTCCTCTGGTGGAAGAGCACCTGTGAGGAGATACTGCTGAAAGTTGTGGAACTAATGTGACATTGCCGTGACCAGAAAGAGTTGAGCGTCAGGAAAGGCGTCTGAGACTCCTGTGGAGGGATCATCTGTATGGATGCGTGAAAGATAATCCGGGACAACATGAGATTTGCCTGCCTTGTGAACAATTTCATGTTAGAATTTGAAAATAATGTATTCAATAAACTGATACTCAATACACTGACAACAAGATCAATCAGGCGCTTAAACAATCTCCTGCTCAAATTTCGACCTGCAAGCCCCTTGTCTATGCCTTACTCCAGTATTTATCTCCATATTTACCTTCTAATCCGGGTGCATCCACTTGTCAAATTGTTCATCCCCTTCATATAGAAAGTTCTTCAACTTGCCTAAAAATCAGGAGTAGATAGACTTGCCTTCCTTAAAATTCGGCCCTAGTTGACTTTGACTTTGACTGGTCAACGCAAACCCTAAGTGGCGGGCAGGGGGTATCTGTGTGTTTCTAGCGAGCCCAGCAACACCCGGGTAGGGGGTGCCCGCCACTTTGACTTTGACTTTGACTTTGACTTTGACTTTGACCTACTGCCACTGCTTCTCATAGGTCTCCCAAATAACATGACATTATTTAACATTTCAAAGGGTGCAAATTCTTGCAGAAGGAGGACCCAACGAGCAATGCGGCCCGTGGACGAGGATTTGTTGATCAAATAAAGGAGTGCTTGGTGGTCAACAAAGAATTTGATCTGACTGCCTAAAAGATAGTGACGGAAGCGTTGGACACAGAAAATCAAACCCAAGGCTTCCCGCTCTGTGGCAGAGTAGTTGCGCTCAACAGGATTGAGTTTTCTGCTAGCATATCGGTTTGGTTTGTCAGTGTGCGCATCATATTCTTGAGAAAGAACAGCTCCAATAGCGAACGCCGAGACATCAACATGGACATGAAAGGGCTTGTCCCATTGAGGAGGAACAAGAACCGGGGCCTGAGTAAGCAAAAGCTTCAACTGTTGGAAAGCAGCTTCCGCCTGGGAATTCCAAGCCCAGGTGGATTCATCACCCGTGAGTTTATGAATGGGATCTGCAATGGCTGCAAGTCCAGGAATGAAGGTGGAGTAATAATTTACCTTACCCAGGAAAGAGCGTGTCTCCTTGATATTGGCTGGTGCTTGAGCCTTGAGCACACAACTGATTTTGGCAGGATCCGTGGTGATACCTGCTTTGCTGACAACGTGTCCTAACAGAACACCTGAAGTGACGCAAAAGGTGCATTTCTCGGGATTGAGACTAATGCCGGACTCATGACATTTTTGAAAGACGAGTTCCAATTTATCCAAATGGTCAGCCATGGAACTGTAGGCAGAGAAGTCATCTTGAAAAATTTGCAAGAAGGGATTTACCTTCATAAAATCATAAAAAACTGAGAGCATTATGCGTTGAAACGTTGATAGAGAGTTTGATAATCCAAAAGGAACCACCTTGTAGGCAAAAGTGCCCCACGGGATGGTGAAAGTTGTCTTGAGTTGATCAGATTCTTTGATTGAGATCTGATTGTAGCCAGAAAGACCATCCATGAAGGAGTACATCTCATGTCCAGCGACCTCTTCCAGAACCTGGTCTGTGAAGGGAAGTGGAAAATGATCACGCTCCGTGGCCTGATTTAGTTTCCGGTAGTCCACGCAAACGCGGATCTTTCCATTGTGTTTCAGTGCAATGACAATGGGGCTCACCCATTCAGAATGTTTGACCTCATAGATCAAACCTGCAGCAAGGAGTTTGTCAATTTCTGCCTTGACGCGATCACGGTATTTGGGGTTGAGCCGGTACTGTCGTTGCTACACGGGACGTGCATCGGATTTGGTAGGAATAGTGAGTTCCCCCAAGGTTTTGTTGATCCCCCGAAGGTCTTTGTAGCTCCAGGCGAAAATGTGTTTGAACTTTTTGAAGAGCGTGACGGCCCTGTTACGATAGGGCATCGGAAGATTGGCAGCAATGCGGACAGGCTGATTGTTGCCCACGTCCACAATCTCAACTTCAGGAGTCTGAATATGTGGGATAACTTCCGTGTCTTGGACAATATGAGCAGGAGATTGAAGCATGACAGGATGAGTGGCGCTCTGCGTGGTGAAAAAGAGAGGTTGCTGATTTTCATCCAGCAGAGGTTGCTTCATGACAGCGTGTACGTCAACAGGATCAGGAGGAAGTTCGGCATCTGAAAAGTGATCAACACGTTGGATGCGATTGCAATGAGCCAGGTAGGGGTCAAGCAAGGCCGCCACAGCCTGGTCCTGATCAAGAGTCATTTCTCCCCAAGGATCAGCATATTCGGGGTAGGAGGACAGAGGCAAACTCGCAGGTGGAGCCTGAACTTGATAGATATTCTGGGCGTCCTCAGAATCGGTGTCGGAGAGAGAGGGTTCAGCATTGTCGACCAAAATGATCTTACCTGTTTCCAAGTCCATAGTGGCATTGAGGTGACCATCTGTGATGACTAACTGATCCGTGGCCCAATAATGGATACTCTTGGCCTGGCGGAGAAAAGGTCTGCCGACCAACATTTCATAATCACCAGGATCTTCTCCAGCCTTCCAAACACCAAATTCTAAGGGGAATCTGAGATCACCAATGTTGATGTGAAGAAGAGGTGTGACGTCTTGAGGTCTCGTGATATGGCCATTAGCCAATTTGATGTCATATGGGGCACGATAGAGTTGTTTGATGCCCATTTGTTTGCGGAGTTTATCCGTGATGAGATTGACAGCGCTACCTCCTTCAATTTGAACATGATTGACTTGTTGATTTCCCACCGTGGCATGGACCGTGGGTGTAGAGGTAGCAACAGCCCCAACCAAAACGGTCGGGAGTGGTAATTGTTCCTTGAGAGCAGGACATAGTTTCAAAATTGTTGCCAAACTTAAGGGAATTTTGATTTTTGTCAGCTCCTCTTGGAGTTCCAGAGGTACATGAGAAAAAGGATCTGCTGGATCCACGGGTGCTGGAGTGTGTGGTAATGAAGCAGCAACTTCTTTGAGTAAGTCGACCTCTGCAGCAATATTCGGATATGTCTGAGAGCGTGGAGGTTGAGATGTGGAAGGTGCATCTTGTCTTTGCTGAGCTCTGGTGGTGGCATGAACATTAGCCAACGTGCGGCCTTCAGCAGCTTGCATGAGGTTCAAAATGCTTTGGCGTACTTTAGGCATATGAGGCATGAGTTTTTCCAAGCCAGGTGCAAAGTGAACCTTTTTGTCCTATTCATGAGGGACTGTGTCAACTGCAAAGGCAGGTTGCGTGCCATGAGGAATAATGGTTAAGGGACGTGACGCCCTGATCTAGCGTGAAACCAAACCAACCCAATTTGACGGCTGGACTGGAGGATTAAGAGCCTGAAAAATTTCTTCCTGTGCTTGTTGATCCATCTGAGGTTGATTGGCAGGAGCTGGTTGATAGCGTGATTGCTGAGGCACGCGAGGTGGCTTCCGAAGAACGGGACGCGGGCCTTGTTTGCCATTGGCAATCCAAAGTTGGTAAGCCGTGAGGCGGACCGAGGTGGTCTGATTGGTGCCAGGAAGCTGCACCTGAACTTGTGGAAGTTGAGGACATGCCATGGTGGTATGACCCCATTCGTGACAGTGATAACACTGAGCTTTAGAAGGATCAAAAGGGGGGCATGTGTTGGGTCCCCGTTGTTGCTCCTGTTGCTGATAGAGTTGATTGGGTTGAGCCGGCAGTGGTTGCGGCTGATATTGCGAGTGTTGCTGAGGTGTTGTTTGCACTTGATAAACCAGCTTGTTGCGGAAAGGTGTAAGATGAGTGCGAGTGCACTCTTCCGTGGCATGATTGCACATGTTGCATCTTTTACAATGAGGCGGGCCATTGGTGGAGTTGCACTCATTTGCCAAGTGGCCTTGATGTTTGCAGATATGGCACCAGATCTGACTGCGCTGCGGATTGGCGTATTGAGGTTGGACAGCCGTCTGTGGAACCATGACTGGTGGGATGAAAGGAAGCTCCTGAAGAGCCACGCCACGGGAGGAAACATTGACGGAGTGATTGACAAGGTCGATAGCCTGCTCCAAAGTCTTCGGGCGCAGGTATTCAGTCATGAGTCGGATAGCTGGAGGAAGTCCTTGAAGAAACCAGACCAAGATCTTGCTCTGTGTCGGGTACTCTTTGAGTTTGCTGAGCAGGATGTGAAGTCGATCTGCAAAATCCCTGGCGGACTCCGTGGGCTCTTGTTGAAGGTCATTGAGTTGCTTGAGATGAAGTTGATCATCATCCGTGGTTCCATAGTGAGAAAGAAAAGCCGTTTTCATTTCTGACCAATCTTGTTTCCAGTGGCTTTTGTTGGACATAAGCCATTGATGAGGAGAGCCACGCAGTGTGGTGGAAAAGATATGGAATTTCAGTTGAGGTTGTGCATGACCATTTAGGACAGCCAGAGCCTCAAATTCTTCCATGTGGGCCTGAGCACTTTGGTCCAATGGTTTGCCTTTCGTGTTGCCAAAGGTTGGATAAGTCAGCTTAAGGGTCTGAAAGGTAGAGGTGAAAGTGCTTGGCTGGACAGGAACCGGATAGGGATTATATTGAGGTGGAGTTGGAGGTGGCATGGTGCCTGAAAGACCCTGATGAAGGGGTGACTGAGGAGGAGGTACTTGAGGTGCTTGATCATTGGTTTTGAGGTCGGTAAGGTTGTAAACAGGGAGAGCGGTGGGAAATGTAGGGAAGGGAAATTCCTGGGGAGGAGCAAAAGAGACATGTGGATATCCCTGTCCGCCCGGAGGAGATGATGGTTGTGAAGGCAGAGGCGTATGGCCAGAGGAATGATGGATGTAGGCATGTTCGGGGGTATGAAAGTAAGGTTGAGAAGGTTGAGCCTGATAGGGCTCCTGATAGTGATGAGGTGACTGAGGCTGTGAGCAATGTTTGCACGCTTGAGGCGGGGAACTGGGACGAGACATGACACGAGGGGTGGGTGGCGCCGACTGAGCCCTAGACCGAATGTGGCCTCCCTCAATGTCATAAGCAGATCCATACATGTCGCGAACAACTTCCCGTCGATGATGGCGCTCCAAGCGAGACGCCGTCTGGGAAAGAAGTTCTTCTGGCGTGAAGTTTCGGGCAGACATGGCGACAGAAGAAAGGAAAATCGAATCAGACCCGGCAGCGGCGACAGTGTTTGGGGTCTGGGTTCGGGAACTCCTGCAAGACAGCCCTCTGTGAGGACCCGTGGATCTAACAGGAGAATCCGGGGACTATGTCACGCGGGATTTGCAAGAAAACAAAGGAAAGGGAAAAGAAAACAAAAGAACAATGAGACAACAATGATAAGCTTCCTTGATATCAATGATGATGATACATGAGCTCTCGCAACCGAGAGAAAACTGAAGTGAGACAAGACTCAAAACTCATCTAAGAAACTCATGTGCTAGCTCTACTCATATATATAGTACAATGGCCTTTGGCCCAATATAGACACTCTGACTGATTTTGGTGCCGACTCCTGGAAGGAGGCCTGATTTGCAGGAATGCTGGCGGTGCCTCTTGAAAAGCCTGAAATCACGCTGACGCTGACGCGGGCGGTGACGGTGTTAGCCTAAAACCTGGAATTTTAGTCTAACCTCAAGGGAGCTCAAACAAATTGGTTAGGACCTCCAGATCACTTAGGGTGATCAATCCTCAACATATGAAGCGAGAAAAATCATTTTGAAATAATGGTTTCTTCAAAATCACTAGAGTCCCTGAAACTGAAAAAACTGTCAGAGCAAAAATTGGTTTTGCAGACACACCTTGTGAGATTTTCGAGATGTGATTGGTGGTATAGATGACCAACAAGCAGGGGAAACTGATGGTGAAGATTTGACTTGATTTGAATAGGGGGAGGCTGAGAAAATCTAGGTCAAAGTCGGGTCAAAAAGTTGGCCAGTGCCAAAACAGAGAGCCAAATTTTGCAGATGGAGCTTGATAAGGAATTTTGAGTTGGAATCTGTGCAGGCAACTTCAGAATAGCCCCTAGATCACGTGCATAGGGTTTAAATAGCAAAAGATGTTTTAGTTTTTCTCTGTAAGTAGCCAAAGCCTCGAGAAAAGCATAACCACTGTAACAGTCATGGAAGAGAAGTTCTTTTATATGTTTTCTTTGAATGTATAGGTTTCTAATGTTTTTGTGAAGATGGAATGCAACTTCCTAAAGAGAATATAACTTGGAATAAATATTTTTGGCTTAGCTTGTTTAGTTTTAGCTTTAAAAGAACAATGCAGAATTACCAAAGATGAATGTATAATGATGACAATAATTTTCCAGGCAAAGACTATGCATTATCATAATATAATAATGTAATACAAAAATTTAATAGTGTCAACCAGGCATTACCAAAGCTTAGAATATAATAGTACTTGAGGGCGAATTCCAGGTCTGTCTGAGCCTCTAGAGAATCTCAGATCTACCAATGAAGCTAAATGAAATGATTATTTGAGTTGTAACTGAAGTGCCTCAATGTCGAACTAGTCACACCGGGACAGATCATTCAATTTCGAGCAGAACAGAGCAAAATCTGAGTAGAGCAGATCAAGATAATAGCAGTGCACCAAGATCACAGAGGTCTATCTCTGAGGGGACGTCCCGATTTGATCTGTAATGCTGGTTTAAGAACTGTTCTTCCCACAAAACTACCTCGGCCGAGTGATTTAAGGTCAAATTTGAGCAATTTCTCATGGGTCGAGTGCCACAGAGGGTCCCCAAGGTCTCGGAAAAGGTTCAGGAGTTGATCTCGGGAGAAAATTGGTGGGATTCAATCAAATTATGGCACGAATTGGCCGAATTTAGCAGCTTCCCTATTTTCTAGGGTTCGTCGAAAATTTTCGAATGTGATATATCCCACAGGCAAAAACGAGTCTGGCAGCTTCTGTATATAAGGAATAGTGTTGACCCCACTATTAAATTTACGTGCCACGCAGAGGGGACACCCACGTGTAACCGGCCCCCCCACCCGCCACGTGGAAAAATTGGGGGTGACCGGAACTATGCAGAAATAGACAGGGTAGATAGGCTAGAATAGGTTTTTTATTTTTTTTTTGGCACGCATCCCAAGAATCCAATTTTGAAGGCCTTCCCAAGGGTTTTTTTTTCAAATTTAAAAAGGCCAATTAGCTCTTTTTTGCCAAGCTTTCCATCTAGAAGGTTTTCAGGTCAAACTGAAACATTTGAATTTTTGTCCATTTTGACCCATGGTCAATGAATATTGCAACATAGGGATGGTGAAAAAGTCATGGGAATAAGATGGGAAAAGGGTGTAAACAGGCTATACTAGGGTTTAGGAAGATGAAATGAGAATGAAAAAAGAGTTTTCTTGCCTTTGAAGTTTTTCAAGATCATTAGGGGGCAATTCTCAATTGAAGGTAGGATCAATAAAAAAATGGGTAGTGAAATGATGGGAAAAGGTCTCAAAAGTGGAAAAAATGGTGAAAGAAAGGTTATAAAAGGTTCATAGGACATAAAAAGGTGGATATGGAATGAAGACAAGATGGGTACCTCTGTAGCACTTGATTTCATCTCAGATTGTCTCTAATGCTCAAATCATACCTCATAGTGAAGATACGTTTGCTCAAAGCCTAAGGGTCTTCCAAACTTCTATAAGGGTCTTCCAAACTTCAAGGCTAGAATAAGAGCACGTTTCATTTCCAAGATGGCATCCTTATGTGTGTGACTTCAAACTACTAATGAAACTCAAGCAAGCTTCATAAGGTTGAGCTTTGGTAAAACATCTTGTGCTTTCTTGATAATCTTGCTATAGCCTTTGCCTGGTCTTCAAATCAAAGGAAAATGTTAAACAAATGGGAATGTGTCTAAAAGGTGTTTTACCTCAAGGAAAAGATTAGGCTATAAAAGGAGATCCCCAATGCCTTCCAAACTTGGTCAAATGTCTTCCAAACTCTAATGGGATCACAATAGCCTGAAACTTTTCCTTAGAGGAAATATAGATGAAACAAAAGTTTTTGATAATAGATGCTAGTCCATGTTGCCAGAAATGGGCAACATCTCCTCAAAGGAAAGAATAGGCTGGTCCCCTCAGCCTAACAGATGTAAACTTAGACTGAGGATCTTCAAATACTGGTGCAGGTGACAGAATGATGTAGAGTAATGAAGTGAGTGGTATGAGTGTGAGATGAACTCTGCTATGGTGGAAATGTGGTGCAGAGCATTGTAGGGAATGAAAATAAAAGGATAGAAGGCTGAAATGGAATGTAAGGCAACTTATAGGCAGATGAAAATGGAGGAGAAAAGAATGAACCTGCATATGACAGTAAATCAAGGTTAGCATGAGTGCCAAGCAAGATGTGGAAAATTATATATGGATAGCACTCTAGAACTCCAATGGAGAAGCAAGGTCTTATGAAGAATAGGCCAGTTTAGAAGACAGATGAAATGTTTTAACAGATGGTCCTGTCATGACAACATAGAGCCCATTAATAGGTAATAATCAAAGTCTTCATCCCTTGTGGTCACATTCCTGCAGCTAAACAGAAAAAACACAATATTAAACCTCAAAGGAAATATGCTAATCAAAAGAAATATTAAAACCTCAGCTTGGAAATTATAAACTAACATATTCTAAGCTAGAACAAATGCTTATATAGAAGTGAAGAGGCTCAACCAGGCATGCTGAGGCCAATATCTTTTAAGGTGTTGAATATTAATGGGATTTGGCAGTTCTAATCATGTACCAAGATCTGCCAACCTATAAGATGAGCAGCCAGCATCTCCTAAAATCTGATAGGGACCTTCCCAGGGATTTTCAAACTTTGAAAGCTTTCCTTCATCTGCAGCATTCCACTTTAAAACTAATTCCATAGGTGCAAACTTGTCTTGTAGTTTGTGAGCAGCCTTGAAAGCTGCTGCACTCTTAGCCTTCTTCAGCAAGTTGTAATTCTCTGCAACAAACCTTTCTTCATCTAATTTTAACAGAACTTCATACACATTTGCTTCAAGGCTTGAGAAAACTCCAACTCAAGCTTGAGTGCCATCCTTAAAGAAGGTATCTCTAACTCATTTGGGATAATGACCTCTACTCCATAAACTAAACTGAAGGGTGAGGCATTAGTAGTCTGCTTTAGAAGTAATTCTATGAGCCCAAAGAGCATCATATAATTTCAAGTGCCAATCCCTTTGGTTTTGGCAAAACCATTTTTCGCAAAATACCCTTAAGCACTTTGTTAGTAGACTTCGACTTGGCCATTTCCTTGAGGATAATAGGCTGAGCTTTTCACACGCTTGATCTTGAGGCTTGAAACAAGGAAATTAATAACTTCATTAATAAAAGTAGAGCCTCTATCAGTTAAAATTTTAAAAGGAATGCCAAACCTAGAGCAAATATTCTCATGCAAAAATCTAGTAGTAGTATGGGCATTTGCTTTCCTTAAAGCTGCTGCTTCTGACCACTTAGTGAACAGATCTGTAGCCACAACAATGTATTCATGCTGGGATGAGGATGGGGGATTGATAGGGCCAACATAGTCCAATCCCCAGACTTGAAATGGACCAGGGGAGACAATTCCTGTAAGAGGAGCAGGATGCAAGATTCTTTTGCCAAAGATCTGGCATTGATGACAAGTCTTTATAATATCATAACAATCTTTAAATAAATGAGGCCAGAAATAACCAGACCTCAATATTTTCTTGGCAGTTGTGTCTGCTGCAAAATGACCACCACAAACACCTTTGTGATTTTCAGCAAGTACCAGGGCAGCTTCATCTTCATCAACACATCTTAAGAGTACACCATCCCTATTTACCTTGCACAAGATGTCACCAACCAAGGAGTAAGTGTTGCCCCTTTTTGGGCAACATGGACCATCATGATACCTAGAGTTTCAAGATTGGAAGATACTTGTCAGAGTTTGGAAGACTTGTGGTTTCTTTTGAGGTTTCATCTTAAGTTACTTTCCTACTACTCATATGGTAAGAGTTAGTGTTATTTTGATCCTGCTAGAGTTTGGAAGAAATTGGCTCAAGTTTGGAAGACCCTTGGGATCTTGGTTGTATAGCCTAATTCTTTCCTTTGAGGAAATTTTCTAGTTACATTCTTATTTCTTGAAGACCAGGCAAAGGATATAGCAAGCTATACAAGGAGTTATAAGCATGTTGCTCATATTCACTCATATGGAGCTAAATGGAGTTGCACCAATGGTTTGGAAGTCACACCTATGAAGATGTCACTTTAAAGGTGAATTTTGCTCTTGTTTAGGCCTTGAAGATTGGAAGACCTTTTTAGAAGTTTGGAAGACCCTAGGGCCTTGAGCAAAGTTATGAGGTATGATTTGAGCTTTGGAGATAAGATTATGTGCTACTGGGGGTTTCCATCCTTTATCCATTTCATCCATTCCATATCCACTTTCTTTTCATCTTTTTATACCCCATTTCCACCTTGTCATGCCTTCTTTCATTACTTCACTACCTATATTTTTATTGGCCTCACCTCCACTTGTGAATTGCTCTCAAGAGATCATGAAAAACTTCAAGAGCAAGGAGGCTTGAATTTTACTTTCATCTTATTTCCCTAAATCCTGCCATAGCCTTTTTTTTTTTTCCTATCTTTTCACCCTCTTCCTATGATTTTTTCACCATTCAGAGGTTGAAAACTCATTGACCATGGTCAAAATGGGCAAAATTTCAAGTATCTCAATTTGACTTGAAAACACTCTAGATTTGGAGCTTGGCAAAAAATAGCTATGTTGGCCTTTCCAAAATTCAAAAAAAGACCTTGGAAAATTCCTCAAATATTATTTCTTGGGATGCGTGCAAAAAAAAAAAAAAAAAAAAAAAAAAACCTAAAAAAGCCTATTCTAGCCTATCTACCCTATTTTTCTATTTTCCACCTCAGCCTAAATTCCACCTCAGCCCCCATTGGTCCACGTGGTGGTGAGGGCGGGGCCTCGAACACGAAGTAGGCACAACCCTTCGTGGTGGCACAAATTCAACATCGATTTTCGGATTATTCAATTTATATCCTTATCTTCGAGAATCATTCAGGGCTGTGGGATATATCGAGCTTTGAAAAAAAAAAACCCTAAACTTCGAGCACGCTAAATCGGCAAATTCGCCCAAATCGATTGAATCCCGCCCTTTTGCTCCCGAAATCATCTCCGAACCTTCTCCCGAGACCTCTGGAACCCCCGTGGCACTTGATTCAAGGGAATTTGCTCAAATTAAGCCTAAAATCACTCAACCGAAAGCTGGTTTTGGGAGGGATTTTTATCCAAGAATGGACATCATTTTCTTCACCCCCTCGGAGATATACCTCGTGATCCGGCTTTCTATATCTTTGATATTTTATTGATCTGTTCTACTCCAAATTCAGCTAATCCTCGTTCGAGATTGAAGATTATTTGTATTTTGATCGAAGACCGACTGTGTTGTGACCTACCTGACACCAAAACTTCTACTGCAATTCAAAATTCCTTATTACTTTCTCTTCCAGACAATTTCTAGATTATCAGAAGCTTACTATGCTTTGGGAGTTACTCTCAAGCATTATTTTGGATATTTTCTCCTGAGATTTCTGAACTCCTGTGATATTTTATGATCTTAATGCATATTCTTTGCCTGGAAAAATAGTGTTGCCATCTTCTCAAGTTATAAATCTGTTAATGCCTGTCTAGACCAATAGAAATCAGATATTTTAAGATGAATCCCAGCTAAATAGTTGTGTCCCAGCCTTAAATAGGATTGAGTATTGTTTATATGCAAAGAAAACAAAGAAAAAATAGTTTTTTTCATATCTGTCACAAACCGTGATGTAATTCAAGACTTTGGTCAATCTCCTCAAAATATCATAGTGTTTGCTTGTCAGGAAAACCCTATGCACGTGATTTAGAGTTCATTCTGAGGTCATTTGCACAAATTCCAACTCAAAATTCATCACCAAACTCCATTTGCAAATTTTGGCTCTCTGTTTTGGCTTTGACCAATTTTTGACTGAACCTTGACATTGATTTTCTTGGTCTTCCCCTATCCAAATCGAGACAGACTTTCACCAGTAGTTCCCTCTACTTGTCTATAACTCATACCAAAAACCAAAACTCAAAAATCTTAAAGGGTGTGACTGCAAGATTGATTTTTGTTCTGACAAGTTTTTTCTGCTTCAGGGACTGTAGTGATTTTGACAAAACCAGCATTTGAAATTGAGTTCTTTTGCTTTATATGATTAAGGATTGATCACCCTAAGTGATCTGGAGGTCCTGACCAGTTTGTTTACACTTCCTTTGAGGTTAGGCTAAAATTCCAGGTTTTAGGCTAACATTTTGGAGGTCCTACCGAGATCTTTTACGGAAATTGAACTCAAATGGGGCCAAAGAAGCATCTTTGAGCCCTTTGAACCACCTGAGGAGACAAATCAACCAGAATTAGTAGGAGTAAGCATGAGAGTGGTTACCAGATCTATAACCAATGCCACAAACACTCCCAATGTGCCTATTCCTCCACAAGCTCCTCTCTATCAGTCTACCAATGTTACAAATATTTCTACCTTGCCCTCGTCTTCACAAGTTCAAAATCTTTTTGAGCCAACTCCTCCACCAGCCCCTTATCATTTTGAGCTAATCTGCACTGTTTCTCCTCCTTATTATGATTCTTCCATGAATGCCAACCATTTTTTGAAGAATTTTGAAGAATACTATGAGGAGCATGGGAGAAAAAAAAGGCTCAGATTTTCTCGAGTTCACCAAGTGCATGAAGGGTGATGAGGCCGTGTCTTGGTTGGATTTTGAGCTCTCCATTGGTACTAAGGGGATGAATTGGAACAAAAGTTTCTATCAAGGTTTGGTAAGACTACTTAGCCTCGGGATCTTGTTTTTGAACTCAATTCTTTCTCTATTAGACCTGGTGAAAGTGTGAAGCAAAGATGTGGAAAGATTTAACTCTTATTTGCTAGTTTGTAACAGAACCAAGTCTCTCACCCAACTTTGCATTTGGTTGCTTCTTTTATCAAAGGTTTGATGCCCGGACCGTGGATTTATAGGAAATTGCTAAAACTTCGGAGATTTGGTGAACTAGATTCTATTCATAAAGCATTTGTAAAGGCTGTGGATTTAGTAGAATTGCTAAGCTATTTGCCCGATGAAGAAATCCGAGACCCATTCTATCCTTCTCATCATGATTCGAGCATGAGCTACACTATACTAATCTTTGTTCCCAGATATGCAGTTCAGAAAGAAAAGAAAAAGCCAAAAGATGAGGAATTAAACCCTCAGGTTTCAGAGATGAAATCTGAGATAAGTAAAGTATCTGAAGCTCTTTTAGAGGTGACTAAACAACTCATGGAGTTGAAAAATGGAAATGGTACTTCTTTCTTCTAGCTCGCCTCACTGATTGTACAAACCGTGGTAAGCCTTTTCATAGGGCTGAGAATTGTTATGCTAGGCCTTGTCCTAAATGCAACAGAAAGGCCATTTTGGTAGAGAATGTCCTGTCTGTTCCTTTTGTAAAGAGGTAGGTCATGATGACAGGTTCTGCAGTGTCAAGAATTACTTTGCAAGACAAGAAAAGGATAAACAGGTGTCAAATGTTAGTTTTATTGAGACTTGTGCAGGGGGACAAGAGGAGCAAGATGTTATGGTTGTGCGCACACGTGCGTGCCTTATTCAGTAACCCCCGCAGGTTCTATTCCACCAACTACACCCCATAAGGTAACATTTCAACCAGATCCCCCAGTATAGCCCCTCCTCCTGTCCAAAGGTATAAATGAAGGATTCCGAACTTGATGAATTTGAATTGCTCATGAAAAACTCCAAAGTTATGTAGACTTATTAACTCTCACGAGAATTGCACCATCTTATAGGGAAAAGCTTATCAAGAGCACTCAAAATGTTGAAGAAACTGTTGCAGAGACTTGTCACAATATTTCTGAAGCCCTACCTGAGCAAACTGAAGATCCAGGTGCTTTTACTTGTAATGCCACCATAGGTACTTTCCATCTGGATAAGGTTTTGCTAGATGGAGGTTCCTCTCTAAATGTCATGCCTTACCATGTCATGAAAGCATTGGATCTCAAGGTAGAAGACAATACTTCTATTGTTCTAAAATCTTTTTCCAATGCTAAGGTAGTGCCAAAGGGAATTGTGAGGAATGTGTCCATTATCACAGAGGTATTATTGTGCTAGCTACATTTGTGGTTGTTGATTTTGAGAATGTTCATCATTCTAACATTTATGATTTATTATTGGGAAGAAGATGGATGAAAACAAGAGATGCTAGGCCGATATGGTCGAAGGCATCTCAGACTATTTCAAATGGAGCAACCTCCATTAAATTGGTAAACAAGACTGATCCCTCTGCTAATATTAGGTTCATAGATGTGGATATTTTGCAGGAAGAGGAGCCAGGAATTTATAGTTTAGGTCTGGATGTTGGTATAAAAGAAGAAGTGGTCAACTTTGCTCATCTTTGAATCTTCTCGACTGAAGGAAATAGGGCCTACCTTTGGTTTGATGGAGGTATGTCCAAAAATTAGGAATTGCTTCTTCTGGCTGCTATTCTAAAGGATACAAATTTAAAACTAATGACCAAAATAGGGAGAATTCATCCTAATATTTCCTCTAATGCAGCAGAGAATATAGAGCCCTCATTGCAGGCCTACAGAAGCAAAAATTCATGAATATTTCCTATATTATTATTTATGGAGACTCACAGCTGGTTTGCAGACAGATTTTGGGAGAATACCAAACAAAGCATCATGAGATGGAGGATTTGAACACTCAAGCTCGAGATTTGTTAACTTTTTTTGATCATTGGGAGATTCATCATATTCCAAGATCTAAAAACTTTGAGGCTGATTTATTGTGCAGGGAAACATTATTGGAGCACTTATCTGAAGGAGCTATCCAAGAAGACTTCTTAGATGAAGACGAGCTTTCTCAACTTCATCCTATCTTAACTATAAACTTAGCCCAAGAAGAATCATACAAGGAGCTTAAAGTGAATAAAGAAGGTGTGCCTAGGACTTTGCAAATGGGAGACCTATATGAAGAGGATGACAGAGGTAAAATGGTTGAGTTGTTTGAGGATTGGGTGGATGTTTTTGCTTGGGAATATTCAGAACTAAAGGGGATTGATAAAAATATTTGTGAGTTTGAAATAAAAGTTCGAGAAGATGCTAAACCTGTTATGCAGAAATTGAGGAGAATTAATTCTTCACTCTTGGATCTTATCAAACAAGAGTTGTCTAAAATGCAGGAGTCAGGTCTGATAATGCCTATTGTGAATCCTTCCTGGGTTTCATGCATTGTCCCAGTTTTAAAAAAAAATGGTTCTTTGAGGATTTGTGTAGATTATAGAGATCTTAATAAGGCTACCATTAAAGATTGTTATCCCTTGCCTTTTTTAGAAGAAATCCTTTATGCAGTAGCTGGTAAATCCATGTACTCATTTTTGGATGGTTTCTCTGGGTTCAATCAGATAAGCATTAAACAAGAAGATCAGCCCAAGACATCTTTTATCACCCCATGGGGAACTTTTGCAATGAAAAGGATGCCTTTTGGTTTAATGAATGCCCCTGCTACATTTCAAAGGGCCATGGACACTGTCTTTGCAAGCATGACTCCGTAAGCAGTTTAGAGTCTTCCGGATGATTTATGCCTAGGTAATCTGAAGGAAATGACCATGTTTGAGCTAACAAGAATATTTATATTGTGCGCATAAGCTGGAGTTAATCTAAATCCAAAGAAGTGCATCTTTTATCATCTAGAGGCCAACCTGTTAGGCCATGAAGTTTCTGCTGTGGTCTTCAAGTAGCCGAGGAAAAAATCATTGCCTTAAAGAAGCTTCAGACCCCCAAGACACTTAGAGATGTTAAAGAATTTATGGGGATGACTTCTTTTTTTGAGAATTTATGTGCCTAATTTCTCTCACCATGTTAGTCCTATTTCCAAATTAACGAGTGGGCCATGTTAGTAAAAAAGAAAGTAAATACAAAGCTATTGTTTGGGTGATGAATGTGAGAAGGCTTTTGTGCATTATAGAAGCTATTTGCCATGCCACTTTCGATTGAAAACCCCGGATCTCTCAACGCCATTCACAATTTACATTATTTGTTACTAAAAGAGCTGTTGGGATTGCTATTTTGCAGGAAAAGCACCCCATTGCTTTTGCAAGTAAACAATGGTCTCCAACCGAGGAGAGGTATCCTAAGATAGAGAGGAGTGCTGCTTGCTCTCTTTTTTTTTAATAGAAAGGCAAGGACATCTTCTACAAAAATCCCAAGCTACCGTTTATATGCAGTGAGAATCCCATGCCTTTTTGTATGGTAAGAAATTGGAAAAACCCAAGCTTCATAGGTGGGCTTGTAGGCTCCAGTCTTATGATCTAAAGGTTAAGGTCATCCATGTGGTGAATAATCCGAGTTTGTATTTACCCACGCCTATTTTGAGCATGAAGAAGTTGTGCGGGGAAGAAGGAGAGATGGCTAATCTTGTGGCAAATGAACAAGATCTTTCGGATAAACAAAGCTCAAGGTTGGCAGCAATCTATTAGAAAATTCCTCAAATATCAAGAGATACCTCCTGAATTTTCTAAAAGTCAAGCTTACAAGTTTAGGCTGAAATGTTTAACTTACACTTTGATTGGAGATATTTTGTGCAAGGTAAACAGGGGATGGTGTTCTTTTTAAGGTGTGTTGATGAAGAGGAGGCTGCCTTAGTGCTTGCCGAGAATCATAAAGGTGTTTGTGGTGGTCATTTTGCAGCAGATACAACCAAAAAAAAATATTAAGGTCCGGTTATTTCGGCCTCATTTATTTAGAGATTGCTATGATGTCATTAAAACTTGCCATCAATGCCGATCTTTGGTAAGAAAATTTTGCATCCCCTCTTCTTTGGGATTGTGTCCCCGTGCCCATTTCAAGTTTGGGGGCTAGATTATGTTGGCCCTATAAATCCCCATCTTTCGCTTTCAAAGATGAATACATTGTTGTGGCTACGATTTATTTACCAAATGGTCGGCAGCACCCTTGAGAAAAGCAAATGCATATACTCATCGCTAGGTTTTTGCATGAAAATATTTGTTCTAGGTTTGGAATCCCTTTCAAAATTTTGACCGATAGAGGCTCTACTTTTATTAATGAGGTTATTCAAATTCTTGTCTCAAGTCTCAAAATCGACATGTGAAAAGCTCACCCTATTATCCTCAAGGAAATGGTCAAGCCGAGTCTACTAACAAAGTGCTTAAGGGAATTTTGCAGAAAACGGTTTGCCAAAACCAAAAAGATTGGCATTTGAAATTATATGATGCCCTTTGGGCTCATAGAATCACTGCTAAAGCTGCCACTAATGCTTCTCCCTTCAGTTTGGTTTATGGTGTTGAAGCAGCTTATTCTGTTGAGTTGGAGATTCCCTCTTTGAGAATGGCACTCAAGTTGGATCCGGAGTTTCATCAAGCATTACAACACGTGTATGAAGTTTTGCTAAAATTGGATGAGGATAGATTTGATGCGAAAACTTCAATCTACTTAAGAAGGCTAGGAGTGCAAGTGACTTTTAAAGCAGACTCACAAGCTCCAGGATAGATTGGCTCCATTGGAACTCGTGCTCAAATGGGATGTTGCAAATGAAGGTAAGCTATCTAAATTTGAAAATCCTTGGGAAGGCCCTTACCAGATTGTAAAAGAAGCTGGCTGTTCATCCTATTGGCTTAAGGATCTCAAAACAGGTTTGGAATTACCAAATCCTACAAATATCCAGCATTTGAAAAGATATTGGCCTCAACATGCATGTTTAGGCCTTTTTGCTCCTATATGAATACTTATTTTAACTTAGAGTAGGTTAATTGTTGTTGAAAATTGAAGATTTAAAACTCTTTTGATTGGTTCTGTTCATTTCCCTTTAGGCTTAAGCTGTAGATTCTTGTTGATTGGATTTGCTAAGTTGTTTTGGTTAGTTGTATTCAAGGTTCTTAATAACTGTACCATCAAGACCATTTTTCCTTTGAGGTGAGCTAATTGTGTGTTCTGTTTGAAGCAGAAATATTTTTTTCAACACCACACAATTTCAAAAAGAGCAACAGAATTTCTATTCGGCAAAAAAAAAAAAAAAAAAAATTTTGGATGATCGATCCTCTCATAGGAAGCCAATGCTATCGGTATTCCCCGAAGGGATAGTAGGAATCTTGTGCGAAGGAGAGCCATCCGGCGGCATCCAAGAGACCATTATATCGGTAAAAAAAATGTTCATGGTACCAAAACATAATCGATCTTCACTCCGGAGATTCTCTTTTCAGAGTTTGAAATGCATCTCTTTTATCATGAGAAGCATCAAGGAACCATAGCTATCCGCTAGCATCCCGTGGGAGTAGTATAACCGCCTATACTGTCAATTTGAGCATCTGTCTGGGCTCATGATGATGCTTACACAAAAAGTGAAGTGCATATGTAGCATCCGAATGCATTCCCTTGTAAAATTTCGCCCCTGAGCCTTTGTGTTTCGATACGTGGTAATCTTTGCTAGTTTCTCTTGATAAGTCTTTTGCCCAAGGAAACACTCCATGGCAAGGTGATCATGGTTCATGTCTTTTTGTAGAGTTCCTTTTGAGTCGAGGGTAGTTTTGGTCAACATTTGTGCCTTCCCATATACACTCCTCTAAATGCATGTGCACCGAGTAAATTTCCACGAGGAAGAGGTTCTTCATTAATTAAAACATTGTCCCATTCTCAGATCTCAGATGCAATTCTTGCAATGTGTCCGATTACACCATAAGGAATAGGTACTCCTCAGAGCTGGATCAAGCTCGGGAAGCACTCCTAAATTGCTCTCGGATCAGCTGTTACATTGTCCCGGATAGGTGTATGGTAAGAAAAAGGAGCCATGATCGGCAAGGGAGGTCGAGTTTTTTCCGAAAGCACGAGCAGAGGAGGAGCAAATTAGGGTTCGAGCTCGATGGTTTGAAATTTTTGGTTTGAAGGTTTGAATTTTTAGTTTGAAATACATTCAATGGTTGTATGAGCCAAATTTCTTGAATAGTAGAAGTTTAGTTAAATAGGGTAGAGATTTGCTATGCTTTAACAATTTTGAGTGTTGTCATTTCAGGTCCATTTGCTCATTACTCTTATTTGTCTTAAGTTGGCCTCTTTCCATCTAGCCCTTGCTTCCATATGAAATTTTAAGAGTGCTAATCCTACATTGTTACTCATCCCTTTATTTGGCACTCATGCTAATTTGATTATCATTGTCATATGCAGGTTCATCCACTTCTTCTCCATATTCACCTGTCTTGAGTTGTCCTACCCTCCATTTGATCTTATTTTCTTATCACTCTCTCCATTACCTTATATACGCCTCATATTTCCCACCACCGCAGAGTAATTCTATTCCCTCCACCACTTGTTGATATTTTGAAGACCTTGGGTTAGCATTTTTTCCTTTGAGGCTGAGGGGACCAGCCTCATTCTTTCCTTTTGAGGAGATGTTGCCTTTTTTTGGGCAACATGGACCATCATGATACCTAGAGTTTCAAGATTGGAAGATACTTGTCAGAGTTTGGAAGACTTGTGGTTTCTTTTGAGGTTTCATCTTAAGTTACTTTCCTACTACTCATATGGTAAGAGTTAGTGTTATTTTGATCCTGCTAGAGTTTGGAAGAAATTGGCTCAAGTTTGGAAGACCCTTGGGATCTTGGTTGTATAGCCTAATTCTTTCCTTTGAGGAAATTTTCTAGTTACATTCTTATTTCTTGAAGACCAGGCAAAGGATATAGCAAGCTATACAAGGAGTTATAAGCATGTTGCTCATATTCACTCATATGGAGCTAAATGGAGTTGCACCAATGGTTTGGAAGTCACACCTATGAAGATGTCACTTTAAAGGTGAATTTTGCTCTTGTTTAGGCCTTGAAGATTGGAAGACCTTTTTAGAAGTTTGGAAGACCCTAGGGCCTTGAGCAAAGTTATGAGGTATGATTTGAGCTTTGGAGATAAGATTATGTGCTCTGGGGTTTCCATCCTTTATCCATTTCATCCATTCCATATCCACTTTCTTTTCATCTTTTTATACCCCATTTCCACCTTGTCATGCCTTCTTTCATTACTTCACTACCTATATTTTTATTGGCCTCACCTCCACTTGTGAATTGCTCTCAAGAGATCATGAAAAACTTCAAGAGCAAGGAGGCTTGAATTTTACTTTCATCTTATTTCCCTAAATCCTGCCATAGCCTTTTTTTTTCCTATCTTTTCACCCTCTTCCTATGATTTTTTCACCATTCAGGGTTGAAAACTCATTGAACATGGTCAAAATGGGCAAAATTTCAAGTATCTCAATTTGACTTGAAAACACTCTAGATTTGGAGCTTGGCAAAAAATAGCTATGTTGGCCTTTCCAAAATTCAAAAAAGACCTTGGAAAATTCCTCAAATATTATTTCTTGGGATGCGTGCAAAAAAAAAAAAAAAAAAAATAGCAAAAAAAACCTATTCTAGCCTATCTACCCTATTTTTCTATTTTCCACCTCAGCCTAAATTCCACCTCAGCCCCCCATTGGTCCACGTGTGGCAGCCAGGCGGGGCCTCAACACGGTGGCACAACCCTTTCAAGGTGGCACGCAAATTCAACATGCTGACTCGGATTATTCAATTTATATCCTTATCTTCCAGAATCATTCAGGCCTGTGGGATATATCGAGCTTTGAAAAAAAAAAAAAACCCTAAACTTCTGAGCCTGCTAAATCTGGCAAATTCGTGCCCAAATCTGATTGAATCCCGCCCTTTTGCTCCCGAAATCATCTCCTGAACCTTCTCCGAGACCTCTGGAACCCCCTGTGGCACTTGATTCAAGGGAATTTGCTCAAATTAAGCCTAAAATCACTCAACCGAGCTGGTTTTTGGGAGGGACAGTTTTTATCCAAGAATGGACATCATTTTCTTCACCCCCCTCGGAGATATACCTCTGTGATCTGGGCGCTTTCTATATCTTTGATATTTTATTGATCTGTTCTACTCCAAATTCAGCTAATCCTGTTCGAGATTGAAGATTGACTGTATTTTGATCGAAGACCGACTGTGTTGTGACCTACCTGACACCAAAACTTCTACTGCAATTCAAAATTCCTTATTACTTTCTCTTCCAGACAATTTCTAGATTATCAGAAGCTTACTATGCTTTGGGAGTTACTCTCAAGCATTATTTTGGATATTTTCTCCTGAGATTTCTGAACTCCTGTGATATTTTATGATCTTAATGCATATTCTTTGCCTGGAAAAATAGTGTTGCCATCTTCTCAAGTTATAAATCTGTTAATGCCTGTCTAGACCAATAGAAATCAGATATTTTAAGATGAATCCCAGCTAAATAGTTGTGTCCCAGCCTTAAATAGGATTGAGTATTGTTTATATGCAAAGAAAACAAAGAAAAAATAGTTTTTTTCATATCTGTCACAAACTGTGACAGAATTCAAGACTTTGGTCTGTCTCAGTAAATATCATAGTGTTTGCTTGTCAGGAAAACCCTATGCACGTGATTTAGAGTTCATTCTGAGGTCATTTGCACAAATTCCAACTCAAAATTCATCACCAAACTCCATTTGCAAATTTTGGCTCTCTGTTTTGGCTTTGACCAATTTTTGACTGAACCTTGACATTGATTTTCTTGGTCTTCCCCTATCCAAATCGAGACAGACTTTCACCAGTAGTTCCCTCTACTTGTCTATAACTCATACCAAAAACCAAAACTCAAAAATCTTAAAGGGTGTGACTGCAAGATTGATTTTTGTTCTGACAAGTTTTTTCTGCTTCAGGGACTGTAGTGATTTTGACAAAACCAGCATTTGAAATTGAGTTCTTTTGCTTTATATGATTAAGGATTGATCACCCTAAGTGATCTGGAGGTCCTGACCAGTTTGTTTACACTTCCTTTGAGGTTAGGCTAAAATTCCAGGTTTTAGGCTAACAGTAAGTCAAACATTTTAACTTAAACTTGTAAGCTTGCCTTTTTGAAAATTCAGAGGGTATCTCCTGATACTGAAGGAACCTCCTAATAGGTTGTTGCCAACCTTGAGCTGGTATAGTTGACAAGTCCTGCTCATTTACAACAAGGTTAGTAATTTCTTCTTCTTGTATCAACTCCTCATGTTCAAAGCAGGCAGCAGGCAAGTATAAACTCGGGTTGTTCAATACATGAATAACCTTTACCTTTAAATCATAAGATTGAAGCCTACAAGCCCACCTATGAAGCTTAGGTTTTTCTAATTTCTTACCATACAAAAAGGGCATGGGGTTCTCACTTGCATGTAGATAGTGGCTTGGGATTTTTGTAAAAGATGACCCGTCTCTCTATCAAAAAAGATGAGAGCAAAAAGACTCCTTTCTATCTTAGCATACTTCTCTTCAGTTTGAGACCATTGTTTGCTTTGCAAAAGCAATAGGGTGTCTATTCTCGCAAAATGGCAACTCCAGCAGCCTTTTTAGTGATAGTTATGTAAACTTTAAATGGTAATGAAAGGTCCGGAGTTTTTAAAAGTGTAGAATCATAAATAGCCTCTATGATCTGCAAAAAGCTTTTTTCACACTCATCACCCAAACAACAGACCTATATTTGCTTTCTCTTTTACTAACTTGACCTACTCTAGTCAACTTAGAGATAGGACTAATAAGGTGAGAGAAATTAGGCACATACACTCTTAAGAAAGAGGTCATTCCCATAAATCCCTTGACTTCTTTAATTGTCCCGGGTGTTTGAAGCTTTTTTAAAGCTATGATCTTCTCTTCAGCCTACTTGAAGGCCTTTAGCGTAAAACCTCATGGCCTAAGAGCTGGCCTTTGGATGCCAAAAAGATGCACTTCTTTGGGTTTAGATTAACTCCAGTTTTGTCGCACAATGTAAATATCCTTGTTAGCTCGAAATATGATCACTTGTATCAAGTACCTAAGCATAAATCATCAAGATAAACTCTGAATTGCTCGGGGAGTCATGTTTGCAAAGACGAGATCCATAGCTCTCGAAATGTAGCGGGGGCATTCATTAAGCCAAAAGGCATCCTTTTCATTGCATAAGTTCCCCATGGAGTAATGAAGGATGTCTTTGGCTGATCTTCCTTTTTGATGCTAATCTGATTAAAACCAGAGAAACCATCCAAAAATGAGTACATAGACTTGCCAGCCACTGCATAAAGTATTTCTTCCAAAAAAGGCAAAGGGTAACAATCTTTAACAGTAGCTTTATTTAGATCTCTATAATCCACAACAAAGTTGCGTATTAAACGGGAGCAAATCATTGAAACGAGAGCAAAAGGAATATTCCTCAAAGATTCCCTTTTTTTTTTACAAAAAAGGGGGTAAAATGAGGTTAAAAAAAAAAGATGCATGAAATTCTATTTTGACCCCCCCCGAAATGACTAATTTTTTTTTGCAACGAAGGAATTGACTTTTTTAAAGTGTCACTTTTCTTAGCAAAAAGAATGTTCTTAAAGTATGTTTTAAGAGAGAAACTCTAATTTCAGAGGATAAAATATTTAACAAAAAATTGAAGTAAGTCTGTAATTGAAACTGTAGTATTCTCAAAAATTCACATCAAAATTTACAGTCTTTTTCTAAGACTCAGTTATGTGCAAAAGTGTGAGGAGTGATGAGAGAGGGATCCAGGACGTCCTCATGTTCATTTATGCCATCGTCATCACCTTCACTTCTTTCACTGTCACTCGAGGAAGTGCTTGAGTTATCTTCCTCATCACTATCAACAGACGGTGAAGCATTGTCACCACCTTCTTCATCATCTTCTTCATAATTACAAGCTTTTTTAAGCAAATTGATAGTCTTCTGGCGTAGACGATTGTCAGATTTCAATTTAAAATCATAGCACAATATAGTCACGTCATTAAGGTTCAGCTCGTCCCTACAACCCACCTTCTTGGACTTTCTCCCTTTTCCTTGGCTTCTCATTTCTAACTCATATCTACCTTCAAAAGCATTTTCTGAGCGTGTTGCAAGCCAATGAATCTTGAGTTTAGTGACTAAGCCTTCCTCCTTGACTGTGTCAAGCACTTTTGCTATCCAGAACGGTCGACCTTTGTCATCCTCCTCGGTCCGGAAGAGCAATTAGCATACCTTTGGTAATTTTACGTGATATTACCTTGGGGCTCATTCTGCGCCTTGGTCCGAGGTACATGACTCGGTCCTCCTCGTCTTTCTCTGCAGGTGCAAATGTAGCTTTGCTTGGACCCGCTTTGGTCTTTGGGGTTGATGGAAGGTGTTAGGCCATTGAAATGGTTCTTGCAACTGTCTTAGAGCTATATTTTGTACAACAATTTTTTCTGTTCGAGAAAGAAATTACTCCACCACATCCGATCTTCTTCTAAGAAGTACTTAAAGCCCGAGGAAATTCCATTTTCAATGGCTTTTAAGGATGACTCTGGGGTACTTTTCTTCTGCTTGGACTCCTTAGGATTTTTGAGAGGAAGTTGCTCAGCACGTTCTATGAAGGAAGTGTCTGGAATATATTTAAGGAAGCGTAATCCCTCTGGCGGACTCCAGTCCTTAGTTGTGGTATACTTCTTCCCCTGTAAGAAGCTTTGGCCATCCTTCAAGTAGAACTTGATATGATGTTGAAAGGTGAGATCATTCAACTTGTTCACAGCTTGTTCTCTGTTTGAACGTTGAGAGAAAACAAACTCTCTAAAATCAGCAGTCTCTTTAAGAAGATCGACCACTGGAGTAGGAGTGTAAGAATCTTCAATAATTCGAACTAAAGAAGGAAGACAGAAAGCCTTCTTCCTTCTAAAGGCGCATTTAAAATCTCTTGAACATTTGGTCAATCTGATCATGAGTGTGGCCTACAAGTAAGAAACCGAGCTTCACTTTTCTAAAGATCCCTAGCTCCACTAACATGGCACAGTACGCAAAGAGTGTTTGATTCTTGTTCTCCCTTGTAGTATTGTCAAGTTGCAGATAAAGCACTGGTGGTAATTGCTCTTGCTCGCACAGGACCTTGTTAAGAATTGTAATTGTGAGGTTCGGGTCACCATGCAAGTTTGGATACGTCAAAAATACTTTGCACCTTAGACTTCCTTTGAAGACCATAGCTCCTACAAGGTGGACCTTAACAAAACATTCCTCTGGCACATCTTTAGGAATGTTCAAGAAATGTGGTAGAGTTGTTTTTTTTGGTCCATTCCATCAATCACAAACAGACATGTATTGGTGGACGTTCAAGAGCTTTTTTCTATGCTTGGCAAGCTTTCTTCTCTCACGCTTGTTGTTCACGATGTCCGGCAAGGTTCTCGTTGCACAATATCTCGTAGAAGAAATCAGGTCAAAGCATTTTTCTCAAAACAAGTGAGAGATTGGAGAACATGAACTTACTCCTTTCGACCTCTGTCTTTGCGGTTTCTCGTTGACTCTTTAATTTCGCACACCTCGAGCAAACGGACATTCTATGTTTTCTAGGAATTTTCACAAGACCGAATTCACTTTTCCACACCCGGTGAAGTGTGAGTAAGAGATGTCAAGCCGAGTGCAAGTCTCTTTGTACTCATTAAAACATCTTTTTGGTGATGTTATCGGTTAAATGATACATGTTCTTTGTTAGGTAGCTTCTCACATGTTTCTCTAAAATATTTCTCCATCCATGACACAAAGAAGAAGGGCATGCATGGTTACAACTCTTCTTGGTCCACAATGATCATCGATTCTTTGGATTTTTGTCCAGTCTTTTGTGTATTCTAGACATTCTTGTGGACCCTAAACGGTGGACAACCATAAAACATTTCTCGCAAACTTCTTGACGGTTAATGTAGTGCAAGAAGGTGTTGCGGTCTGGTCTTACATGATAAGCTAAGTAGGCATTCTGATCCGCCAATGTCATGGAACTCAGTAGTTGTCTCTAACTCGCCGTAATTTAGCCATGTTAAATCTGTTGATGCAACCCAATGAGCAGCATTTAGTTCTCAAAAGTCTCCTCATTTTCTGTTCATCCATAAGATTTCTTCTTCTTACAGAGGAGCAAGCCCTCAAACCAAAATCCACCTTGAATTTCTTTGAAGATTGGCTGGAGAACATGTAATCTCTTTGTTCCTCGTTGGTGTCTTCATCTTCTGATGAAACTTCTACTCTGGGGGTGACTTCCTCTGTCCTGAGTGGTGTGCTTGTAGAGGAAAACAGACCATGTGAAGTTGTTCCCGGAATAGGCAGGGGTACAGTGTTAAAGGGTGGTGATGGCCCATAAGAGGTTGTGGCATCAGCTGTTCTTGTACCATCTTGAAAAGGAGTTCTTGCAAACATCTCCTTTAGAGCGGACTGGAATTCTGCAAATCCATGTGTCACAACCGTTGTTGTGTGAAGAGGAGTGCATGCTGGAGCTTCGTCTTCATTTGTAGTGAAGTCCTGGTGAGAGAAATTGTAGTGAATCTCACAGTCTTCTGTGTTTTCTGTGTTCCTTGTATGTTTGCACGAAGGAGGCGAAACTACAAAAGGCGGGGGTAGCTTGTTCTTGAGCACCCTTTGTTGTGGAGCTTCTGTAGGTCCCGGGGATGGAACAAAGGGTGGTGGCAACCTGCTCCGAACTGGTGGTGATTCTTTGGAAGGAGATGCCAGTGTGCTGTCTACAGGACTTGGTGACGGTTGGAAGGGTGGTGGAAGTCTGTTACGTGCTGGACTCGGTGACTTTTTAAGAAGCAAGAACGATGAAGTAGAGGTCTATAGGAGTCGGAGAAAACCGGTCTTCAGAAGAAACGACGTTGGTCCCGAGTGTGTCCTCAGAACTAGACGAGCTTGAGACAACGAAAGGTGGTGGAAGTTTGTTGACGAAGCGGTTTGTCATCTTAAGAACTGCAAAACAGTGTAGAGTTTAGATAATGTTTCTCTACTGCAGAGCTTTTCTTATTCCAGAATACAAGCCCGCCTACTACAAGTAGAAGTTCCTGCAACAATTAAGCGAAAGGCAAACTAAAAGCTATTCCCGAATACACTAGAGCAGAACAATAAGGCCAAACGTATTCCACTTCACATAGAAAACGAGCAAGACGGAATGGACACCTTTAAAAGGAAATTTTGGCGCCTTCAGTTGCGTATTCCAGTCTCTGAGCTGAAGTCGCCAGCGCCAGCGCCTTCGATTATAATATTCAGAGCTGTATTCCGATACTCATAGAGAAAACATGGAGAGGTGAGTAAGAAAGTACAAGGTACAATCATTTGTGTGTCTGTTTCTTTTCGCCTTCGAGGGAAGGCGAAAGTGTATTCCGGAATACACTTACGCCTTCGAGGAAAGGGGTAAGTGTATTCCGGAATACACTTACGCCTTCGAGGAAAGGCGAAAGTGTATTCCGGAATACACTTTCGCCTTCCCTCAAAGGCGAAAGTGTATTCCGGAATACACTTTCGTGTTCTTATGTTTTGTAAGGTTATTTTTCCGTGATTTTTGTAGTAACTTTAGGTGTTTTTTCTGCTTCTAAAACTTGTTTAGACCTGTTTTTTTGTCAAGATTGCAGTGTTGTTTTGGCATTTTTGTCCTCTTTTTGCCCTTGTTTTTTCCTTTTCGCAAGACATTTTGTATTCTGGAATAGTTTTTTGCCACTGCTTTCTCTAACAAGATCGTGTTTACACACAATTTGCACAGACAAGAAGGCAGCAAGAAACAACACAAGAGGACCGTTAAAATTCCAACGAAACCGCACCCACAGAGAAGGGTTGAGGAGACATCTGCGCCTGCTATTTACGAAAACTTTCAAACTCAATGGTTTTTTACAAGGGGTACTTCTGGAAAATACAGCACACTTACTTTCCTACATGTCTGTCGGAGTGCTGGAGCAAAAAGGTACGATGAGAGGGAATTTGTCTGCATGGGCACCATCCAGGCCGTGAGTGAAGTAGCTGGGGAGGTCGGCCAGCGAGGGAGACTGTCGTTTCAGACATCCCAAGGCTTTATTCATGTTGATGAATCCTATTTTAGAGTGGTGAAAGTAAATCCTCATCCTCTATATAAGTATGTTTCTCACTACCTCAGCAAGAGGTCGCTCTGTGCCATCATCAACTACGTTCGTTAACAAGAATTAAGACTTCCCCTACAGCGAGTCATCACAAGGGGAAGAGGATGACCAACCGAGCCCGAGCAGTGCATCATCACAATCTGGGAGTCCATCACAGTCCGGCGAAAGGCCACCGTCACCACCACCAAAGAAGCGGCCAAGGGAAACAGTTGCTGCTAAAGAGCCTAAAAAAAAGCAGACGGCTTTAATTGCAGCAGAGGATATTTCCGAGGAACCTAAGAAGAAGAAGGGGAAGGGTAAAGCACCTGGTGTTGCTATTAAGGAAAAAAAAGTTGACAAAACAGCTGAAAAGATGGAAGAGATTAACCTGCACAAGTTTGTGCAAGGTGTCATTTATTTGCCAGTCACTTCAATGAAGCTTCCACCGAAAAATGAAGCTGGTGAAAGGCCACTTCAGGTTCGCAAAATTTATGCCGATCACTTAAGGAACCTGAAAGACAGAATAAGGAGCAATCCAAATGCTCATGTGGCCCCAATAGTTGTCCTTGTTGACAGGGAAGAGTGCAAAACCCCCGGGACTATGATGAGAAAAACGCAGAGACCTACACTCACTACGCCTTGGGAGGCAATCACGACTTTAAGGCAAGAAGGCAACTTTATAAAGAGAAGAAGAACCCGAGGTACCTCTCTCAGTCCTCGCTTGTTTGTCTCATCGTGGTCTTCTTCGATGAAGAAGCGAAAATCGTTGCCAACACCCACAATGCTGACAACGAATATAAACTAAAGATGAGCTTCGTCGACAAGATCCGGTTCATGCACAGGGAGTACGTAATTTTCAAGGAAAAGTACGGTGAGGACCTGAAGAAGCCAGCATTTTCCTTGGAGCTTAAGGAGGCGTGTGCCATTGAATCTTTGCGAAATATGACGAGGCCAACAAAAGGCAGTCTCTCATTGGCCACGACAACTGGTTCCAGTTAGCTTTTAGAGATGGCAAGGTAAGCACAAAATGTATTCCAGAATAGCAAATCAACTATTTAACGTGAATCTTCTTGAACAGATTTGGGAACTTCAGGACCAGATATTTACAATGTTCGAGCGAGGGGAGTTAAAGAGCAAGGGAAAGGAGACAGCTAAGAAAAAAACCTCAGACGTACCCAAAAAAGAAATGACCATTACCGTCTGGCGGGAAATGCAGGGCTTCTCCGACACGGAGCTTCTCGAGCAGCTTCTCCAAAAAGTTGTTGATAAGGAGTTTAGCCTAGAAGAAATGTCAAAGGAATTGCACAAGTAAGTTCTCTGACACAAACATTAGTTATTGCATGTTAGATTCCCAAAAACATCGGCGTAGCTAGTGTATTCCAGAATACACATGCCTTCCTTTACACGGGTAATGTGTATTAGGAATACACATTGCTTGTCTCTAGAAAGGCATTGTGTATTCGAATACACATTACTGTGTGAAGGAAGGCATGTGTATTCGAATACACATTGCTCCTCCTCGAATGTTGGCACGTGGTATTCGGAATACGCATGCGTTCCTTTAGAGAAGCAATCTGTATTCCGGAATACACATTGCTTTTCTAGAGACAAGCAATGTGTTTGTCCTGTAGCAGAACTATTTTCTGCATATTGTTTCGAGGTAGCATCACAAGTTAACCGGTTTGTATTCCAGAATACAAATAGCTTGACTTGTATTTGTTTTTCTTTTACGTTGCCTTCATTCTTTCGTTTAAACTCATTGTTTCCTTAACGTCTTGCAGCCAAAAGAACGTCATAACATGTCAAACATGTTTGATGGAGCAGCTAAACGTCGACACATGGGAAAGGTGCAAGGAACTCTACCCAATTGCCACATCCGACGAGCGCATTGTGCAATATTCACCAAATTTTGAGGGCTGGGTAATTACACTTAGAATTCCTTCTCTCTGCACAAACGATCTCTTGACAGTTGTTGTTTTGTTTTTCTTTAGAGCAAAAAGAAAAATAAAGACCTACCCGAGGGCTTTATGAATTTGGTTAGAACAGCACGGGAAGAGAGGTCGTTAGCTGAAAGAAGAACTGTTGAGCCAGAACCATCCGACTACGAGAGATTCTGCATGTTTGATCAAAACAATTTATATTCAATCATTCATGGTGATTGCACGAACCTTGTCGGAACGGTTAAGCCACAGGACTTTACTTTGGTTATTGCTGATCTTCCCTATGGGTTTAAGCTTAAAGACAGCAGATACGACGACCAGCCCTTCAAATTTTCAGAGTTTAATGCTTTCATTGAAGGAATCAAGCAGATCTCAACGGCCAAACATTGGCGTTTAGTTACCTTCCATTCGAGCATGCAGTCTGGCTTGGTGGAATCAGCTTTCAAAAATCACTTTGGTTCTCCAGTTCAGGCAGGATATGAAAACCTTGTCTGGTAAGTCTTATTCCAGAATACAATTACTTTTCTCTTTAATTACGTAGTGTGTATTCCGGAATAGTATTTCCTGTTTCTGGTTTTCGAAGTGTTTTCTTGTTTTTGCTAACATCACTTTAAATGCTTCACTAGGTACAAAACGAACATCAACTACCATGGTGGAGGACCAAGGTTGCTCAGCAAGGTAGAGTACCTTCATGTAGCTTATTGGAGTTTTGATGGGAAGAGGACCATGGATCACTTTAACACTGCCGCCTGTCAAAACTTTTCAAACGTCCTAGAGTTTCCAGCAGTCTTACAGAAATTGCAGGACCCAAGTGCACAAGGCAGGATTGTGAATCACTACCAGAAACCACAAAAGCTCATCAACCATCTCCTGGACATGTTCTCGCGTCCAGGAGATTGGGTGCTTGATGCTTTCTCTGGTTCTGGTACTACTATCGCATGTGCACTTAAGAAGGGCCGCAACTGTGTAGCCGTGGATATTGATAAGGAGGCTGTGCATTTTGTGAAGATGAGACTGGCTGCCTTACCTACTTTACCAGATGAAAATCAAGAGTTAGGGGCCAAGTCTTCATCTGATTATGCTAAACTAACGTCCTCAGAGATACAGCCTCCATTCTCCAGCTCACTAGACGATGAGGCAACCTTTGCAGAGCTTAAAGAAGTAGCTTTAGCTACCATTCCAGAGGACAAGGAGGATAAAAAACTCAAGTCTCCAGCAAAGGAGCAGATAGAACAGAAGGACGAGATGGCAGAGAGCAGCAAAAAGAATGAAGAGGACTATGATGTAGATCTTTGACTACTGCATATAAAAAGTATCATTATTTATTACAATGAATCTTCAATATTGATGTACAACAATTTATTAAAAACATAATACTTTTTTTTCCTTTCTATTCTGGTGCTTTTTTTTGTAATGCTTTCAGTCTCTTCAAGTCTATGCCTAAATTTCGCTATTTTTATGATTTCTATTTCATAAGTACAAAGTTTTCGTCTAATGATGGGCCAAAATGGCATGAAAAAAATTGCGAACCTCCATAAATTCTCAACAACTATCAAAAAAGGCTTATTTTAGAAACATGGTATTTTTTTAAAGGGAATCTTTGAAACGGGAGTGATGCAACACTCCCGTTTAATTTGCAATCGTGTTCCACACATATTCTTAGAGAACCATTCTTTTTTAGAACTGGCACAATACAAGAAACCCAAGAAGGGTTCACAATGTCAACTATCAAACCTGACTCCTGCATTTTGAATAATATAAGATCTAAAAGTGAGGAATTAATTCTTCTCAATCTCTGCATGACAGGTTTAGTATCTTCACGAACTTTTATCTCAAACTCACAAATGCTCCTATCGACCCCTTTCAATTCTGAATATTCCCATGCAAAAACATCCACCCAATCTTCAAAGTACTTAATCATTTTACCTTTGCAATCTTCATCATATAGATCTCCCATTTGCAAAGTCCTGGACATACCTCCTTTGTGCACTTCAAGTTCTTTGTGTGATTCCTCTTGTGCTAGGTTGATGGTCAAGATAGGATGAAACTGAGAGAGTTCATCTTCATCTAGGACATCTTCCTTGATAGCTCCCTCAGAGAGATGCTCTAAGAGTGTTTTCCTGCACAAAGAATCAGCCTCAAAGTTTTTGGACCTTGGAATATGATAAATTTCCCAATGATAAAAAAAAGTTAGCAATTCTCGAGCTTGTGTGTTCAGATCCTCCATATCTTGATGTTTTGTTTGGTATTCTCCCAAAATCTGTTTGCAAACAAGTTGTGAGTCTCCATAGATAACAATATGGGAAATATTCATGAACCTTGCTTCCTGTAGGCCTGCAATGAGGGCCCTATATTCTGCTGCATTAGAAGAAATATTAGGATGAATTCTCCCTATTTTAGTCATCGACTTAAGATGCAGCATCCTTCCGAATAGCAGCAGAAGAAGCAATCCCTAATTTTTAGACATACCTCCATCAAACCAAAGGTAGGCCTTGTTTTCTTTTGGATCAGGGAACTCTACATGAGCAAAGTTGATAACTTCTTTATTTATATCAACATCTAGACCTAAACTGTAAACTCCTAACTCTTCTTCCTGCAAAATATCCACATCTATGAATCTAATGTTAGCGTAAGGGTCGGGTTTGGTTTACCGGTTTAATGGAAGTTGCTCCATTTGAAATAGTGCAAATACCTTCGGACCATATAGGCCTAGCATCTCTTGTTTTCATCCACCTTCTTCCCAATAATAAATCATAGATGTTAGCATGGTTAACATTCTCAAAATCAACAACCACAAATGTAGCTAAGACAATGATTCCCCCCAGATAATGCAGACACATTTCTCACCACTCCCTTTGGTACTACCTTAGCATTGGAAAAGGATTTTTAGAACAATAGAAGTGTTGTCTTCTACTTTGAGATTCAGTGTTTTTTCATAACATGATAAGGCATGACATTTAGGGAGGAACCTCCATCCAACAAAACCTTATCTAAATGGGAGGTACCTATAGTAGCACTACAAATAAAAGCACCCGGATCTTCAATTGTGCTCTCGGTAAATTTCTTGAAATGTTGTTGCAAGTTTCTGCAGCAATTTCTTCAACATTTTGGGTATTCTTGATAAGCTTTTCCCTGTATGATGGTGCAATCCTTAATAAAGTTAGTAAGTCTACAGTAACCTTGGAGTTTTTCATAAGTAATTCAAATTCATCAAGCTCAGAATCTTTCTGTTTATACCTTTGAACAGGGGGAGGAGCTATATCCTGAGGATTTGGCTGAAATGTTACCTTAGGAGCTACAATTGGTGGGACAGAACTTGCAGATGTACCTGAATGGAGCCTAGCACGTGTTTGCACAACCATAACATCTTGTTCTTCTTGTTCTTCTGCACAAGTCTCAATAAAACTAACATTGGACACCTGTTTACCTTTTTCTTGCTTTGCAAGGTAATTCTTGACACCTTCTTGAGAACTTCTCTTCATGACCTATTTCTTTGCAAAAAGAACAAACAGGACATTCTCTACCAAAATGGCCCCTTTGTGGCATTTAGGACAAGATCTTGCAAAGCAGTTTTCAGCCCTATGATAGGGTTTACCACAGTTTGTGCATTCAGGTATGGCAGAGCTAGAAGAAAGAGCATTATTACTATTTTTTAACTCCATGAGTTGTTTGGTAACTTCTAAAAGAGCTTCAGACACCTTACTTATCTCAGATTTCACTTCTAAAACCACGAGGGTCTAGCTCTTGACTTTTGGCTTTTCTTTTTTCCTTCCGAACTCGCATACACGGGCAGCATTAGCATAATGTAACTTCGTGTTTCGGTATCATGATGAGGAGGGTAGAATGGATCTCTGACTTCTTCATCAGGCAAATAGCTTAGCATTTCTACTAAATCTACAGCCTTTACAAATGTCTTATGGATTGAATCTAGCTCACCAAACTTTTGAAGTTTTAATAACTTTCTATAAATCTTAGGCCTGGACATCAAACCTCTGATAAAGGAAGCAACCAGATGCAAAGTTGGGTGGGAAACATGGTTCCTATTACACACCAGCAAATAAGAGTTAAATCTTTCCACATACTGTTTCACACTTTCACCAGATTTAATAGAAAAGGAATTGAGCTCAAAAACAAGATCCTGGGGTGAAGTAGTCTTACCAAACCTTGATGTAAAAACTTTGTTCCAATTCATCCCACTTAGTACCTATTGACAGGTTCGAAATCCAACAGGATCTGGCCTCATCACCTTTCATGCATTTGATAAACTCAGCAAACCTGGTACCTTTCTTCTTTCCATGCTCCTCATAATATTCTTCAAAATTTTTCAAGAAATGGTTAGCATTCATGGAAGAATCATAACAAGGGGAAGAAACAGGTATAGTGAGCTCAAATTGGTAAGGAGCTTGTGGAGGAAAAGGCAAAGCAGAAACATTTGTAACATTTGTGGGAACTGGTAGCCACTTTCATGCTTACCCCTACTAGATCTGGTTGACCTGTTACCTCGGGTTGCTCAACAGTGCTCAGCAGTCTTTCTTGGTGCCATGGAGTTCAACTTCCGGTGAAAATCTCGGTGGGGACCTCCAAAATGTTAGCCTAAAACCTGGAATTTTAGTCTAACCTCAAGGGAGCTCAAACAAATTGGTTAGGACCTCCAGATCACTTAGGGTGATCAATCCTCAACATATGAAGTGAGAAAAATCATTTTGAAATAATGGTTTCTTCAAAATCACTAGAGTCCCTGAAACTGAAAAAACTGTCAGAGCAAATATTGGTTTTGCAGACACACCTTGTGAGATTTTCGAGATGCGATTGGTGGTATAGATGATCAACAAGCAGGGGAAACTGATGGTGAAGATTTGACTTGATTTGAATAGGGGGAGGCTGAGAAAATCTAGGTCAAAGTCGGGTCAAAAAGTTGGCCAGTGCCAAAACAGAGAGCCAAATTTTGCAGATGGAGCTTGATAAGGAATTTTGAGTTGGAATCTGTGCAGGCAACTTCAGAATAGCCCCTAGATCACGTGCATAGAGTTTAAATAGCAAAAGATGTTTTAGTTTTTCTCTGTAAGTAGCCAAAGCCTCGAGAAAAGCATAACCACTGTAACAGTCATGGAAGAGAAGTTCTTTTATATGTTTTCTTTGAATGTATAGGTTTCTAATGTTTTTGTGAAGATGGAATGCAACTTCCTAAAGAGAATATAACTTGGAATAAATATTTTTGGCTTAGCTTGTTTAGTTTTAGCTTTAAAAGAACAATGCAGAATTACCAAAGATGAATGTATAATGATGACAATAATTTTCCAGGCAAAGACTATGCATTATCATAATATAATAATGTAATACAAAAATTTAATAGTGTCAACCGGGCATTACCAAAGCTTAGAATATAATAGTACTTGAGGGCGAATTCCAGGTCTGTCTGAGCCTCTAGAGAATCTCAGATCTACCAATGAAGCTAAATGAAATGATTATTTGAGTTTATGGCAAGTGCCTCAATGTCGAACTAGTCACCGGACGATCATTCAATTTCGAAAGCGTAACAGCGAGCAAAATGAGTAGAGCAGATCAAGATAATAGCAGTGCGCCAAGATCACAGAGGTCTATCTCTGAGGGGACGTCCCGATTTGATCTGTAATGCTGGTTTAAGAACTGTTCTTCCCACAAAACTAGCTCGGCCGAGTGATTTAAGGTCAAATTTGAGCAATTTCTCATGGGTCGAAAGTGCCCACGGAAGGGTCCCCAAGGTCTCGGAAAAGGTTCAGGAGTTGATCTCGGGAGAAAATTGGCGGGATTCAATCAAATTATGGCACGAATTGGCCGAATTTAGCAGCTTCCCTATTTTCTAGGGTTCGTCGAAAATTTTCGAATGTGATATATCCCACAGGCAAAAACGAGTCTGGCAGCTTCTGTATATAAGGAATAGTGTTGACCCCACTATTAAATTTACGTGCCACGCAGAGGGGACACCCAGCTCAGAGGTTCCGCCCCCCGCCCCGCTGCCACGTGGAAAAATTGGGGGACACGGAACTATGCAGAAATAGACAGGGTAGATAGGCTAGAATAGGTTTTTTATTTTTTTTTGGCACGCATCCCAAGAATCCAATTTTGAAGGCCTTCCCAAGGGTTTTTTTTCAAATTTAAAAAGGCCAAATTAGCTCTTTTTTGCCAAGCTTTCCATCTAGAAGGTTTTCAGGTCAAACTGAAACATTTGAATTTTTGTCCATTTTGACCCATGGTCAATGAATATTGCAACATAGGGATGGTGAAAAAGTCATGGGAATAAGATGGGAAAAGGGTGTAAACAGGCTATACTAGGGTTTAGGAAGATGAAATGAGAATGAAAAAAGTTTTTTGCCTTTGAAGTTTTTCAAGATCATTAGGGGCAATTCTCAATTGAAGGTAGGATCAATAAAAAAATGGGTAGTGAAATGATGGGAAAAGGTCTCAAAAGTGGAAAAAATGGTGAAAGAAAGGTTATAAAAGGTTCATAGGACATAAAAAGGTGGATATGGAATGAAGACAAGAAGGGTACCTCTGTAGCACTTGATTTCATCTCAGATTGTCTCTAATGCTCAAATCATACCTCATAGTGAAGATACGTTTGCTCAAAGCCTAAGGGTCTTCCAAACTTCTATAAGGGTCTTCCAAACTTCAAGGCTAGAATAAGAGCACGTTTCATTTCCAAGATGGCATCCTTATGTGTGTGACTTCAAACTACTAATGAAACTCAAGCAAGCTTCATAAGGTTGAGCTTTGGTAAAACATCTTGTGCTTTCTTGATAATCTTGCTATAGCCTTTGCCTGGTCTTCAAATCAAAGGAAAATGTTAAACAAATGGGAATGTGTCTAAAAGGTGTTTTACCTCAAGGAAAAGATTAGGCTATAAAAGGAGATCCCCAATGCCTTCCAAACTTGGTCAAATGTCTTCCAAACTCTAATGGGATCACAATAGCCTGAAACTTTTCCTTAGAGGAAATATAGATGAAACAAAAGTTTTTGATAATAGATGCTAGTCCATGTTGCCAGAAATGGGCAACAGACGGGCCGTCACTTGTCTGAGCGCCGCCTCTTGTTGACGCCAGGCGTGGTCTTTGTCTGCGTGGTCTGCTTGGTCTTCTGCTGAGCCTTTGATGACTGACCCGCGCCTAATTGTGGATCCTTGGCCTTGACTTGGTCCGTCGTATGCATGAATAGTCCTGTACCAGGAGGCACAGGACTAACAACAAAGTTAAGGGTAAGTCCACAACCCTAGTGGCGTCTAACTTGTAATTTGGGAATAAGCCCACATTAGATGGCACCCATAGTAATGAAGACCACGTTATGGTGGTAATGTTTATCATGAAGCTGCAAGTATGAAAAGGAGCAATGAAGACTCCAAGATAAGAAGCCCCACAAAATTCTTAAGAAGAAGATCATATGAAGGTTTCTTCATGAAGATTAAGGGGGAGTATTAACAGTAATGAATGAGATATTAATCTCCCTGAACAAACACAAATGAGATTGTGCTTGTACACATCATCAATCCATGCCAAAGGACATGATGATGTGGAATGTGTCCATTCATGAAGAGATGCAACTCATGCAATCCAGGCTATTTGGATTAACTCTGATAACCCACAATAGGACATACTAAGTTAGTACAGTACCATGAGGAGAGTTGGACTAATCGTTTAGTGTCCATAGCCAAGAGCTTAGATAGTGTGGCCGAAGTCCAAGGCGAAGGCGCTGGAGCTGAGGCACTTAATTGGAGGTAGGAGGAGCCAAAAGGTAAAAGCAACAAATGAGAGGCTCCACAAATAGTCTGGCAAGCTACTATAGTACATGGATGGGGTAACGTTAGCATTATCCAAGAAAATAAAATGACCAGCTGCATGAAAACATAAACAGTCTTGTAAGGTTTGACAGAACAACATAAAAGGTCTAATGCTAATATGTGAGTGTATTTTACAAAGAAAGAAGGAATTGAGATTTATTAACGTCTATGGCAGGCCGATGCAGTCTATAAGAATACAATTGTAATGTATCAACAGCTAGGAGCAAGTAATGTGCATCCTAATAACATGTAATCTTAGGCAAAAAAACAAATTAAAACTTGAAAATTAAGGTAACTCATGCATTTTCTCTAGTAGGCAAAATATGAGGTAATCCACGTTGTTCCTGTTCTGTTCTTCTGAGCTGCCTGCTTAACTCTTTTAGCAACCCTCAAGGAAACTGCTTTAGAGCCAGTTTGTCCCTGAGTTTATAGCCCGTAATTAATCATGTTTTTTTTTTTCGACAACAGATACTTAAATACCCTGGATGTTCAATAAACCCTGACCAGTGAAATTGAAGAAACGATCTCTGTAAACTGCATTTTTTAAGAAGCTGTTTCAAAATTATCCATGTTTGTGCTAAATATGACTGCTCAAAATCATACCAAATAAGCTAGTTTATCTCTTGTATGGAGAGATCAAGCAATTACAGGAGTGCATTTGCGAGCAGATGAATGGCCTTGAGGGTCCAAATTGGAAACATGGCAGCTGATGAACCAGCCTACATCATGATTTGAAGCAGCTTTACTTTCAAACACCTGCATAAATCCTTCTACAGAGTTATCTACTAAAAGGAAATTTTGCAAGAACTTTCTAAGTCTTTCAGCTGATGCATTTTATAACAAGACCAGGTTATCTTGGCATGGACATTCCAAATACGGTGAGATTCTCAATGGGGTAATTTAAGGAGCACCGTATTCCTACTCCGGGAAGTGGTAAACCCGGACACATGTCCGGGTTAACCACTGCTGCTCAGTTTCAAGCTCAAAAGACAACAGTTTCTACATGTTTTTTCACTGATCTTGCTTGATGCATGCTCAAATCTCTTGCTCTTTTGATAGAATGAGGTTTTTAGGGGCTGCCAAGGTGATTCCAATGATGTTTGAACCGGATTGAACCGTTCAATAAGTTGATTGCAAGCTCTATTCAAAGATTAGCATGCCAAAACACAGTCCCATGCTCAGTTCACCGCGTGGTTATCCCAGCAAAAAAAAAAGTGGTTAACCCGGACAAAAGTGTGGTTAACTCGGACATGACAGTGGTTAACCTGGACATGTGTCCGGGTTTACCACTTCCCGGAGTAGGAATACGGCGCTCCGTAATTTAAGATGTTCACAAAATGCCAACAAAAACCTCATTCTATAGAAGCTATATAATAATTGAGCTGTGTAATGGTGGAAAACGGACATTACCTAGTTTGTATTACAGAGTGATTCATTATGGTGTGGAAATCAACAACAGGTAGCATCCATTGTTGCAGTTGTTGCTTGATTTTCGTACAAAGATATCTGCTCATAACGAACAAAGTACCAATGTATGCTAGCAACAACTCATATGTAAAAACTCTTTTTCGATTGTGTTAGCATGCTATAGTTCTCTGTGACCTATGTCTTAAACATGTTCTTGCCAGCATATAGCCAGATAAGAAAACGTACTGAGACAAAGGATTAGGAACTTAATTCGAGCTAAATAGGCATTTAATTATTCCACTCTTAGCTTGTTCTGCCCAATATCTCTAAATTTTGCCTCTAAAATGTATGGTAGTGCCAAGCCCGTCTCGACTACTGACTTCATCATTATGTACAGAAATTAGCAATAACACTTTGAAGAGGTCACATGTTTATGGGCTCTAGTTTCTTCTATGCTGCTCTAAGAGAGCTGATCTGGGAGTCCATAACATGAGCAAGATGCCTACAATTGCACAATTTATAGATACTATCAGTAAAGGACACGATTGGCATGCTAACTCCTAGCTGCATACCTTCGTATACTATCCCTGCCATTAAATATTTCAGAAATCAATTCAATAGGTACTGCACTATAATCATCTAGGATCAACTTAAATCCTGGATGTTATTTCAAATAACTGCGCAATCTTCTAAATATGCAGGGGCTTCCTGAGCTCACCAACACTTTGCAAGGAGGCCACAGCTATCGGCATCTATCATACACATGTTTCCAGCTGATTAACATGAGAAATAAGGATTCCATTGTACCCCCGGGAAAATGTAGAGCAGCATGATCTGCCAAGACATCATGCACAGGAATGATGTTATGAACTGATATGATATTATTCTTGTTACGAACTGCAAGTGAAATCTCACTAAGTCCACAAAGAACCTAGGTGACTGCAAGGAGAGGTAAAGGTCTCGCCTCCCAACCGTAGATCCAACCAATGGATCACCCACCGAGCTGAGAACTAGCACCGGACATAGCCAAAGGAAAAGTCTCCCCTAGAATGTGACGTTCCTTCCTTCATAAAGGCCTCCTCTTAAAATAGATCTAGTTGCCCTTTTACCTCCTCCTTCTATCTTTGGCTTTCACCTTTTGGCCAAAGATGACACACAAAGACAACGTATGATTGGGGTCATGACTCCCAATACATACGACTGTATTACGGCATTTACCATCCTAATACCGTATTAGGGCATTGACCTTCCTAATACCATTCTTGTGTACACGTTTAATATTTGGCGCCCTCTGAGTGCACAAAGCTTAACTCAGACTGATCACACAGATCACCTGGCCACACAGATCCCTTGGTCTCTCTACACAGACCGGCTTCACCCTTGATGTCTGGATTTTTTAGGTTAGAATCGTAACAGCCCACCAAGGTAAAGACAACTGACCTCAGTTGTTGGAACTCCCAATCGTTCCAGATGGATCTGCTTCATATAGAATAGGCTTTCCACATTCAGAACGCAGATAAACTTCCCTGTAAGCTTCCAATAAAGATAAATGATCACGGAAGTATTCTTCTTTCTGCAATTCAGCTTCTGTATGCGGCGCATTGAGATACTTAACCAAATACCACCTCCATTGTCCCTTCCTTTTATGCTGAACAATCATTTCTGGAACAAACACAGATTCAACCTCCTCCAATTCTGGTTCTGCTTCAACAAGTAATAATTGTGGATTAATTCCTTTGAACGGTCTCAAGTACTCAATGTTGAATGCATTATGTATCTTCCATTGTGGCGGAAGTTCAAGTCTGTATGCATTACTATTAATCTTCTCAATTATCCGAAATGTACCATAATTCCTTGTCAGCAACTTATGCTTCTTCCTATCAGGCTGAGCTCTTCGCTCCTTAATAACACGCACAAAAACCCAGTCATCTACTTCATATTGTACTTCCCATCTTCTCTGATTTGAAGCAGCAACATACTTTTCTTGAGCCGCTTCTATTGAAGAACGAACTTTCTCTAACACCTGTTCCATGTCCTGCGCCACTTTGTCCGCTTCCATCACACCTTCAGCCACTTTGATCATTGGTATTGGTGGCAGCCGACCTTGAACAATTTGGAAAGGCGCTAACTTCGTTGCTGAATGTGTTGCCATATTGTACACGAACTGTACCATAGGTAGATAATTCTCCCATTCCCCTACGTGCTCATGGACATAACTCCGCAACATAGACAGTAATGTTCTATGAGTTACCTCAGTCTGCCCATCTGTTTGAGGGTGAAAAGCAGTGGAGAACTGCAACTTTGTTCCAAGACTTGTGAACAATGCACGCCAGAACTTACTACAAAACTTTGAATCCCGATATGATATTATCACCTCGGGAAGTCCATGATTTTTTAACACTTCCTTAAGGAAAAGTATTGCAGTTGCAGATGCTTTCAGGGACTTCTTACAAGGAATGAATATGGCATACTTGCTGAATCTGTCCACAACAGTCCAGACTTGATCATTGCCTTGGACACTACGTGGCACGGAAACAAAATCCATAGTCACATGCTGGAAGGGTTTTTCAGGCACACACAATGCCATGAGCAGTCCAGGAGTCTTGGCGTGTGAATCTTTTGTCTTCTGACAGGTTACACATCTTTCCACAAATGTGATCACATCACTTCTGAGTGAATCCCAATAAAAGTGTTAGTTACCATATCAAGAGTATTAAATATATACCTCTATGCCCTGCCTTGGAACTTCATGACATTCTTTCAACACAATATCACAGAAGTTCTTCGTTACGCACAAACAATCGTTGTGGAACAAGTATCCCCTCCGAATGTAGTGATTGTCAACTACTCTGCTTTGACTTTCATTGAGCAGCTTCGCTAAACTCTAAATCACCTTCATATTCATTCTTCATGGCTTGTAATGTACGCTCCTTCCAAGTGGAAAAATTATTCACCTGAATAATAGAATGGTTTGAAGGATCAGGGCGTCTGCTCAGTGCATCGGCAACTTTATTTGTGCTGCCTGGCAAATACTGGATCTTATCCACTCCAAATCGTTGTAAATATTCGGCCCATTTAATTTGACGAGGGGTTGCGGAAGCTTGTGTAAGAAGGAATTGTATGCTCTGCTGGTCCGTTTTGATTTCAAAACGGGATCCCATCAGATAATGCTTCCATGTCTTAAGGGCATGAACAATAGCAAGTAATTCTTTTTCATAGACTGTGTATTTGAGCTCATTCGGAGTCAATTTACGACTTTCAAAAGCAAGCAGCATAGCTTTTTGGATCTGTGGTCATCATGGCAACGGTTTTTCCCCAGTGGGGTTTTTTAATCCGGGCCATGGTGCTCACGGGCTTCGGCCCATGCAATGTATTTTTGTTTTCTTTGTACTTGTGGTCGCATGTCCTTCGTGACGCTGCCTTTGTGGTGCGACGTAAAAATATACTTCCTTCCTTCCTTCCTTCCTTCTAAGATGGCACCAATAGAGGATCCACTAGCATCTGTGCAACAAACGAAAAATTGTGCATCAAAACCTGGTAGCTGCAACACTGGGGCTGATATCAACCTGTGTTTCAAATGCTCGAAGGCAACCTGCTGTGGCCTATCCCAATAAAAGATAGTTTCTTTTCGTAGCAGCCGAGTCAAGGGCAAAGCAATCTGGGCAAAATTCCGGACAAAGCATCTATAATAACTGCATAAGCCCAGGAAAGATCGCACATCTGTAATATTCTGAGGAATAGGCCAATCCTTGACAACCTTGACTTTAGCTGGATCTACATGAATACCAGCCGCTGACACGATGTGACCAAGATATTCGATATGTGTCTCAAAGAAAAACTTTTCTTGCGGTTAATAAACAACTTATTAGCATGCAACGTGGCTAAGACTTGGCCCAAATGTTCAATATGCTCTGCTTCCGTGTGGTTATAAATGAGGCTATCATCAAGGAAAACTACTACAAAGTGTCCAAGAAAAGGACGCAAGATCTGACTCATCATACGACAGAAGGTGGCTGGCGCATTAGTAATACCAAAGGGCATCACAAGAAACTCAAAATGACCAAAAGTTGTTCTAAAAGCAGTTTTTGGAATGTCAGACTCAAAGACTCGTATCTGGTGATATCCATATTTGAGATCTATTTTGCTGAATATCTTGGCACCTCGCAAACGATCCAGAAGATCATCCACCCTTGGCACAGGATATTTATTTTAATTGTGGCCTTGTTGAGGGCTCTGTAATCAATGCACATCCTGAACGTGCCGTCCTTTTTGGTAACAAGTATAACTGGAGCGCCATAAGATGAACTACTCTCTTGTATCAAGCCACGATCCAGCAACTCCTAAATTTGCTTCTCAACTTCGTGTTGACCTGCTGGAGAAAGACGATATGGCACCCTGGCAATAGGTGCAGTTCCTGATTCGAGATCAATCTTATGATCTTCTGGCCTACAAGGATGTGACCACATCATCATGAAACAGATCATCATACTTGTGTAAAACCTCCAACCGTTTTGCATCTAATTTAGACACTTGTGTCTCTTGCTGTTGTGTGGGGAATACATAGACAAGATAGGCGTGCAATGGGCCCTGCCTGTCCCACTTGTAAAATAGGATTTTTGGACTTAATGCCCCTGATTTGAATAGTCCCTATCTGTGCAACCAAGGTTTTATAATTGACCAGGGGATCAAAGTCTTGCCACCAAGGTATGCCCAGCACAATATCCACATTTCTTAGGTTGGGAACCACTTGGAAAGTTCGTGCAGTTGCAAATCCTCCCATGGAGAAAGGCTGATGTAACACCTTCGCCGAACATGATCCAAACATGTTGGTACAGATTCCTGCCATCTGCCTATCCCAGAAACGAACAGTGGGCAATCTCAACTTCTTCACTAACGCCTCAGAGATTAAATCATGGGAGGAACCATTATCTAACTGCACAATGATAGGGTGATTCCCCACAGCTCCATCAAACAATAACAGATCATGACTTTCATCGTCACTACTTGTGGTGTCCTCCATTTCCAGTTCCATTGCAGAAGATTTCACTCGAGCTTTAGAAGCTCTCACTGAAGTTTTGGCATCATCTTTATCACTCTTATCGCCACCTCGAGATCGTGGATCCTCCCCTCCACGTGCCCGCTTATCCTCGTGTGTGCAATCCCGAGCAAGATGCCCTGGACGACCGCAGTTGTAGCAATTGAAGGATCTTCTTTTTCCTAGACGTGAAAATACCAAACCCTGCTTTGGTGTGGTTCAGTCAAAGACCTTGGTGCTGCTAACAACCACCTTAGAAGTGTCCTTTGAGGAATCCTTTAATTTGTACCACTTTTTCCGAAAATCCTTATATCCTGCTTTCATTTTGGCATCATTCTCCATAGATAATGCTGCTGTCCTAGCATGCTGCAGGGTCTTAGGACGTAATAACTTAATCTGGGATGAGAATTCCCTTCGCAATACTGTAATGAAACGAATACGCCTATCATGAGAAGAGATCCCTGGCAGGAGACTCAAAAGTTCATTGAAACGACTAGTAAAATCTTTCACTGTCTCATCCCGTCCCTGCCGCAATGTCTGCCACTGATCTTTCAAGGTATCCTCATAATCATCTGGCATAAACTCTCTTCTCAAGAGCTTTTCCATACGTTCCCATGTCTTCACAGGATATCCCTCCGCCTCTTCTTCCTTCATCACTCGGGACCACCATAACACCGGTTCACCTTTTAATTGGAATTTTGCTCAATATAGCTTTTTTTTCTCTGTATGCTTATGTTCTTTGAAGAAGTCATTCATCTTCGTCAACCATTGCAGCAATGTGGTTCCATCACGTTCTCCCATAAAGAAATCAAGGACTTCCTTTGGATCCTTAGGCATTTGCAATTTACTCTTCTTTTTCTTCTTGTGATTGCTCTCGGAATCACTAGAACCGTCATCTCCATCTGGCGAATCATCCCTTGGAGGGCTCCGTGGTGGTGTTCTTCTGGACTCTTCACTGTCCGAGGAATCATCTTTATGCCATCCTTTACCCTTATTCCAAGCTCCACCAACCATACTGCGCTCAAGTGTTTGTACTTGAGCTGTGAGCTTCTGCAGCATCTGCACCACCACAGAGTCTACACGATCCTCCTTGGTAAACTCTTTGGTAAGCTCCTTGGCTGACTCTCGCGATGCAAACTTTACTTTTCGCTGTTTAGCTTTAGTACGTGAAGAACTACCTCGTTCCAGATTCTCAAACAAACCCTGCTCTTCACCATCGCCTGCACTACGCTCAACATCCTCAGCTCGCTTCATCATCTTGCCTCCGTACACCAACTCAAAAAGCTCTCAGTGAAAGCACCACTGTTACGAACTGCAAGTGAAATCTCACTAAGTCCACACAGAACCTAGGTGACTGCAAGGAGAGGTAAAGGTCTCGCCTCCCAACCGTAGATCCAACCAATGGATCACCCACCGAGCTGAGAACTAGCACCGGATATAGCCAAAGGAAAAGTCTCTCCTAGAATGTGACGTTCCTTCCTTCATAAAGGCCTCCTCTTAAAATAGATCTAGTTCCCCTTTTACCTCCTCCTTCTATCTTTGGCTTTCACCTTTTGGCCAAAGATGACACACAAAGACAGCGTATGATTGGGGTCATGACTCCCAATACATACCGTTGTATTAGGGCATTTACCATCCTAATATCGTATTATGGCATTGACCTTCCTAATACGTTTAATATGTGGCGCCCTCTGAGTGCACAAAGCTTAACTCAGACTGATCACACAGATCACCTGGCCACACAGATCCCTTGGTCTCTCTACACAGACCGGCTTCACCCTTGATGTCTGGATTTTAGGTTAGAATTGTAACAATTCTAGGCCACCACTCCATAACATTGACTCCTTCATAATGATATAACTGCTAAATTATAATTATGTCAATCGAATTGTAGCCCATTGTGGCAAGCACTAAGCCACATTGCCAATTTACGAATGATTGTTGTTTGGGATGCTAATGTTCTATGCTCTGCACTTGCAAACCAGAAGCTCCACAACACATAGTTCTCACCTGCATAGAAAATCCTAAGATACATCCCTTTCGAAATGGTTTTAAAGCATCACTTTACCTTCTGAACAAATGTCTTACACGGATTGGAATTTCAAACTGTTTCACTTTGTGTTCAAGCATGGACCCACAAGCCTTTTTTCCCTGTTCAAATTTCTGCACGGCTCTCCACTCAAGCCACAATAGAGTGTTGATGCCTTGGGTGGCTGGAAAAACAAGGACTATGTTAGTAGCTAATTACATATTTTTAGGCCAGAGCTTATACACATGCTTTTATGTCCTTTTGAAGCGAATCTACCAAAAATTGTGTTTGAAATTGCACGCATCTGAGATTCATTGAGCTTGTAATTAGTAAGTGCAAGGACCAAATTCTCACAGTTAACATCTGCTTCAAAGCTGAATTGTTGTTGAATATCTAAGCAAAAGTTTGTATATCAAAAAACTTTATACAAGCTATATACCTAAGATTATAGGCATCATGTCAGGTTGTTTCACCTATTTCTTTTCGGGATATAAAACTTTTTTAACTCTTTATACTCAAGGCCTTTTACTCCTTGATCAATTTACATTCTTCTTCATTTTGTCCCAAATCCTCGTCTATTGAATTTTCAATCAACTCTTTCCAGAGACATTTTTTTGCACCTAAAGTGTTTGCATGCCCTGCAGTGCAACTTGCCCTTAGTCAACTAGAGGTGGTTTATGAATGCAAGTAAAAAGATATACTAAACTTGGACTTCAGGAAAACCAATATTTCCTGAGCCATTGCAACGTACAGTTAAAACTAATTTAACATCCTTTTCATGACCTTGGAATCCATCTACAAAGTTCACTTCCAATTTCACGAGCTTGAAGTGGAAAAAAAAAATACAATAAAACATCTTACACTGAAGAGAGCAAGAGCGCACAAAATCCGGCAAAGGCCACAAATACAGAGCAAAAGATTGAAGGCCTGCAAAAAGATTGAACACCTGCAAAAAGATTGAACACCTGAAAAAGATTGAACTAATACCTGCAAAGGATTGAAGGCCTGCAAAAAGATTGAACAGGAAATACGAAAATCAAATCAAGAACTTACAGATTATAACTGGAAAGGCAGAGAACGCACTTACTCTTACACTGGATATTGAGTTTGCAAGCTTTAGGCAACAGAGTCCCCCGGGTTGCGTTAAGATTTGATCCAACACCGCCAGAGAGGCCGGAACAAAGGCAGGCCGGGCTGGTTTTGCTAACATTAGATAAAGAGGCGCAGCAATCTTGAGAAGGGGATTTATCAGAGTTGTCAAGGTAGCCAATACATGGAGCTAAATCAGTTAATGTTGTGGTGCAATCTTCCACAGAAGTAGAAGGGGCTACCATTGCCAGAGTAACTACGGCAACAGGCATAAGCTGGAGCCATAGCTCTGCTCTGCTCTTCGTACCAATTTTTGCGCGGTAGCCTTTTATATATTATTTACAGATTATTTTCCACCTCATTACTTGCTTTGAAAGACTTTTGTATATTATTTACAAATTATTTGCCACCTCATTACGTTATCTCTTGCAGTGGACCTCGTCGTTAAATTTTATATTGTGCCTCGTGGGTGGGTTATTATGAAGAGGATTATCTTCCTCTTTATCTTTGAGGTACCATGTGTAAGAGAAGAATGTGTGCCTAAGCACTGCAATACCCAAGCATACATAAGCTAGAGAGAGAAGAGGGCTAGACCGTCTTACCTTCAGAGTACACGCCAATGCATGTCCTAGCTTACAATTAGATACTACTTACAAGGAGAGCTTGGATGTCGAGTCCCGGTTTCTTTCGTTAGATATGAATGAAGCTCAATGTGGTTTCTTTCTGTCCCTCTCCCAAGCCCTGTGAGGATAGGATCAACTTTGCACATAGGAGGGGGCGCATCGCCCATAGAAGAGCTCGTGTACTATCTTCAATAATCCAGGGCTCATTGAAGCATACTCTTGGTCGACCCAGTTGTCTGCGAGCAGCTCTAAGGATCGATGCCATTAGAGCTGAGGCCCAGACACAATTTTCAATAGGCATAGGGAAAATCCTCTCACGACCCTTCTTGTAAGGGGAACTTCCATCCATGCCCTTCATTGCATTCCTGACTAGCGTGTTGTTCATGTCATTGCTTAGATAAATTAGACGACACCCATGCTGTTGTTCAACTTACGACAATCTCACGGTAAGTCCAAGAAGATCACATGCTTGACTTGGGAGCCGAAAAAGGGTTCAAGACCTCTAGACTAGGAGTGTGCTACAGTGCATCAATATTTTTGAGGCCAAGGTTCTAACTACGAGGTCCTTTCATCAAACGCAATGCATAAACATAATCATCACAACTAGATCATTCATGAAACAATTTCATCCTTAAGACATCAGTACCCACAATTGGACTCTAAGTTAGTAACGCTCAAAATGGAGGAGGTACACTAACCTCAAAGTATTCATGACCAAGAGTTAAGCTGCTGGAAGAGGCGCTGAGAGGGTGCCCAAATCAATGGAAGAAGAACTAAAGAGAGTGGAACTCACAATGATGGGCATACATAGGGTTCATGTATAGAAACATATTAAACTGAATAAAAGGTATTTTATCCTAATCTAAACATATATAAGGCAGTTGGGTTTTTTGTTTGAACCTAATATTTTTTCGCTAGAAAAAAACGTAGGAGAGACACGTGTAAGTTTTCATTTTAAAAAAAGACTTTTAAAAAAAAAAGCAAAGCCATCAATACCCGCCTGCTCAATAACGGTGATGTCAATTTCTGCACTTTTCCCCTGTTTCGTGCTCTGCCGCTGTTTCGTGCTCGATTCCGGGCCTGCTAGGTTTCCTCTTTCCCTTTTTTTTCTTGCTCTGCAATCCATATCTATTCGCTTTGTCTGCCATAGCCCCGGTTTGTGTGTCTAAAGCTCTGCTGGGCTTCTAGAGATAAAGGAAAGGGCGGGACATGGGAGGTTGGTTGCAAATCGTCCGAAAGATGGCATTGGGGAAGATGCAAGAAATGAAGAAAGAGGCTGTTCTTTAGGTATTTGCTGCTGATTTGCTGCCAAAGCTGCCAGAGCCTTTGACATGGAAGCTGTAGAAGGCATAGGCACCATCCATGGAGGCTGTGCAGAGCTTGCCGGAGTATTATAATCTTGCAAAAGCTTAAAACCATTACCTCCGGAGCCGCTTCCGCCATAGCCTCCATGCAGTAAGCTGTTTGAATCGGCGAAAGGGAAGTTTACCTCAACTCCCAAGCAACATTCCGGCAATGGTATGCCCTTTTTTGCCTTTTATCCTCTGTTAGATGTTCGGGAACATCTTTGAGAAGGTGGAACACAAGCCCTGCTTCTCGTTGGCCAGATAACCAGTTGAGCATAAATTCGATCTCGGTTTTTAACTCAGATTGATTCTTCAGGCTAAGCTTATAAAAAAATGTCAGAGAATGCGTTTGCTTCTTCCTAAACGGAAGCAAGGATTCCGTCTAGTATATATGCAGTTTATAGCAGCATCTGCAGCATGCAGCAAGGTGATTGTATTTCGCACAATAACAGAGTATATGCCGAGAGGAAGCTCAAGGGTTTTTCTGCATAAGAATGATTGCCAGAAAATACAGACAAAATAGAAGGAAATTTTCGACTGTGTGTATTTAGGGGAGCTCTGCCCACGAGTTTTTTTTGGCGCCAGTGTGGCCGCCTGTATGATTTGCCTGTATGATGTGGATCTTCCACGCTGAAGTTCGAATCCAAAGACCGAAGCTTAAATCCAAAAAGGGTGCTTTGGAGCCGATTTGGAGAAACCCCAGAACATTTTCTGATAAAAGATGGATGCCCATATCAGGTAGTTGCCATTTTTGTGCTCTACTTAGGTTTAACTTTTTTCTATATACGCAAGATTCGCATCCACAGAGCAGATCGACACCATATAAGGCAAAACGGCGCATTACTATGGTCTTGCGGTTCAAAATCGGTTTTTATGGCCTATCTTTGGATGTAAAGCTCGCCATTTATACGAGATGGTTCGTTTGAATTTACTTCTTAGACTAGGTGGATCGACATTGTTATGGGCCAAGGCCATTTGCTTACGAGATGGTTCGTTTGAATTTACATGTTAGTCTAGGTAGACCAATTCTTTGTTATGGGCCAAAGTGCGGACCGATTTTTTGATCGTCTTCTTCGAAAGTGGTGCATCCGCCTCACCTTATCCCAAACTTGTGGCATTCAAGAACTTTTTCCATGAGCTTATAGAACGTTTTTAATAGATACATTTGAGACATTGTGAAGGTTTTGCACGAACCCAATTTGGGTCTTTCTTTGGCCCGTGGAACTTCAGATGGGATTATTTCTTTTTGACAATGACGGTCCACCATAATTGGGATCTTATTTGTCGGTTGCCAAATTTACGTGGGAAATCAATCTCTTATTATTTTCAGGTGAGCCTTTCAGGTGTTATAGTCTGGCACAACTCTAGCATCTTTATGTGTCTTTGGTTTCATTTTTCGTTCTTAATGGCCACGATGTCATCCTAATTCAACAAGTATAAATGCACAGGTTTTGGGCTCCATGGCAGAAGGTAAAGCCCTTGATTTATACATTACAGAGGCAAAATGGTGGCATATTTTTGTGTTTTATCTCTTGCTTCCGAGCCTATTGTGTTAATTCATATCTTCCATTTTAATATTGTAGGTATTGTGTGTGCATGCAGACGCTTCAAGCATTCTGCAGTATGTAAGAATGTTTGTGTTCAGGGAATCTCATCCATTTCCTGTTTGTTCTGGAATTTCTTGCATTTCATGATGTAGAAACCTCAGTTATACATGTTGCATTGAAAGAATTTAGAGCACGGAAAATGGTATAGGAGCTAATACAATCTATCCATTTGATTAGGTGCTAATACAATCTATGTATTTGATTTATCGAAATACTTTGTCCGTGGTTGTCATGATCAACATATGTTGAGTTCCCAGTAGGCAGCCGTCTTTAACAACTAGAAGTTTTCACAGGAAGCCTTAATCAAAGGCCTGGAGAGCACTGAAATTTTAAAGATCTAAACGAGTTTCAAATACTAAATCCAAAATTCAATTGTGGGGAAGCTCAGCCTTGATGTGCGGGCACCGAACACAAGGCAACAAAATGCAGTTCAAATTCTGCATGTTCTAGCATGTATAGACGAGTTGGGGAAGAGAAACGGCCGCCGCGATAAGTTTCTTGTATTTATAATGGTATTAGGATGAGGGGGTTTCTCATGCCCCTCATCCTAATACCCCGTCACGTATTAGGATGAGGGGGTATTAGGATGAGGGGGTTTCTCCATGGGTGTGCACCTCAATATATGCACACCCATGGATTGGCTCTTAATCCCCACCATCCGCTGGAATATCAACAGTGGAGATCATGACAGCTCATGGAATACGCATGCATGGGGGCATGGTGGGCATGCATAGAATCATGCACCCCATCTCTCATCCATCGGATCAAGAGGGGGGAGGCGTCATCCTGGCCGTCGAGTGTGGCTAAGAAAGTGTTAAGAAGATTCGTGAAATGGGGCAACCGATCTCGGCCGTTCATAAAAAGGGCATCAATTTGGGTCGTTGATTACATAAAAGAGAACGTCCTCGAAATTGTAAGAAGCTTTCCTTGCCTGCGCCCGCTTCTCTTCTTTGTGCATGCCGTTGTTCCGACTCCAGCGCAAGCACTTGGTTGAAGCTTGGACAATATGGCCAGCATTGTATGCCTATCGTATAGAAAATATGGCCACCATGTTTTAGAAGCTAACATGCTTTCGTGGTTCTTTATATTATTATATTATGGGCATCACCGTCAAGTTTGATGAGAAGGCATCTCTGCTGAAGAAAACAAAGTCTTTCCTTCCAATTAATATGAGTTTTCAATAATGCATTTCATAAACAGATGCATGCAAGGTTTTTTAAAAATTTAGTCTCATTGGTTCTGTTTGTGCTTTTATGTTTTCTATATATTGGCTTATTTGCTTCTACATTGAAATCAAACGATGTTCATTGGTGAACTTTTATGCGTACCACATTCCTGTAACATGATGAAGCAATGTGGATTCCACTTATATAAGAGCAAGACATGGGTACAAATTATCGTAATAAATAGTTGGTTGAGTTGTTGCTGCATACAACTTGTCATCAGTCGTTCTTTATTTTGATTGTTGTTTAACCATGATTTATATGAAGATTGTTATTGTTATCCATGCAGCTTAACCCTGTAAAAATGGGTTAGGTCATGGTTACGAAAATGGATTAGTCAGAATTGCTGCTATTGCTTCACATAGATCTAGAAAGGTGCATCCATTTTTCTCCTAACGGAAGGTAAAGGCATTTTGCCATGCTTAATTGAGAAAGTGATGGGAGATGCAATAGTGATGTATCTCCAAGATAAAGATTCTACATGCTTGGTGGGTGTGCAAATCGATGGCTTTGTTCTGGTTTTGCATTGATGAACTAAGCCATTTCTTTCTTATTCTTATGCTTTTGCAAAAGAAGAAATATGTAAATCTGATGTTAGAGTTTGATTCTATTTGGTTCCATTGATGTTAGAGTTTGATTCTATTTGGTTCCATAGGCATTGCTAATTTTCCCAAAACTAAACGGCCCTTGAAAATCGTCAACATGCTTTTAACATCCTATACATTGCAACGAGGTAGGAAAAGTTATTCTAGCAAAATACTGGAACTTGGAACTGACAATAAGAGGGACTACCCTGTTCTTCTCTGGTGGTTTCCAGATCAGGAGTGGTCAATCTGTCAAAATTTGTCAAAGCTTCTAAGATTTTTCTGTTTCCTTTTTTGAACGATCCCAAATAGAAGTTAGAAAAGCAGAGCAGATTTATAGCAGTTGCCCAAATTGATGCTCAAGGTAATACTTTAAACAAAAAAATGAGGTGGATCATGTCTTTCGCTTATGGCAGTTATGGATCCTACAGTAATGGCAGATTAAAGCAATGATCAGAAACAAAAGAACCTTCGATCGTCATTGCAGGTAAGCATGTCATGAAAACAAGGGTTTTGACATGAAGAATTTCTTACATGAGAAGCTTCTTATGTGGTGTTCAAATGCAAAGAAGAGAATAGAATAGAATAGAATAGAATAGAATAGAATAGAATAGAATAGAATAGAATAGAATAGAATAGAATAGAATATGATTTTATCGTCCACGGAGAATAGAATAGAATAGAATAGAATAGAATAGAATAGAATAGAATAGAATAGAATAGTTTTTTAACGTCCACGGAGACCAATAGGTCATGGGACCCACACAATGGGTCATGGGACATCGTCTATTCTTGCTGGTCTTTACTGCTACGTACAGTAAAATGTGTGAACCCCTTTTTTTAACTAAGTTCTAATATGGGCGCTCCCTCAATTAGCCATGAGGTGCATTTTCCCCTTTATAGTGTCATGCAACTCTTTGGAAGGATGCATATCTATTTGTTTATCTTTATAATTGTGGTTTTTTTGGCTAGGCGAGACACATTTTGCTCTTTTTTATTATGTTATGAACTAAGGCTTTTGTGCATTATGTCAAGAAGGTAATAATCAAGAGAGGGGGAATTGTAGAGTATAGAATAGATCTAAAACGCGAATACTTATTTAATTGCATAGTCTTTTGTGTTCAAAGGAAATATCATGTCGACAAACCCTTGTGGCCACAGAATTTATGTAAATAATTCTTTAACCGTAGCCTTGCACCCACTAGATGGCGAACATCTTTAAGAGCAATAATGTGAAGCCTAAGTCTAAGCCAGTAATTATGGCAAGACTGAGCAATTTGCAATACCAAAAGAACAAGGGATAATAGCTTAAGCAGGGCAAAGTTAGGAATGGGCAAGTATGACCTCATAGTCGATTATTCAAAGTAGGCTAACCAATAATGGATTTCCATAAGTAAGAAATATCCATCCTAGTACTTCAAGCACTTTACAATCAAAGCTACGAAAGTCATTTCAGTCATGCAATGATGTCAACCAAAAAGCTAGGTACATATATTAAAGAGATGAGGTCACATACATTCTTAAGCTAGAAGTCGTCGACCCCAATCGCAAGAGTAAGAAGGAAGATGCGACTTTGGAACAGTTGCCGAGGCCAATTGCTAAGCTAATCAAGGAGTTTCATGATATAATTCCAGATGAAACTTGAGAGCTTCCGCCCTATAGAGGATTAGTGTGTGAAATCACTCTTGCATTAGATCCAAAACCAACCAACAAAGCTCCTTATAGAATGAGCACTCCCGAGCGGCAGAACTGAAGAAGTAGTTGAAGGAGTTGCTTGAGCTTGAATTTATTCGACCTAGTGTGTCATCCTTTAGGACACCCATCCTCTTCGTGAAGAAAAAAATGGAAGTTTGAGAATGTGCATAGACTATCGATAACTCAACAAGCAGACAATTAAGAACAAGTATGTCTTGCCAAGGGCAGATGTCTTGATAGTCCATCTTCTCCAGGATAGACTTAAGATCCGAGCACCATCAAATAAGGATAAAGGAGGAAGACATCTATAAGACTGCCTTTAGAATATGGTATGGGCACTGTCAATTCATGATAATGCTATGAAATGCTTCTGAAACCTTCATACTTGGATGAGTTCATCATCATTTTCTTCGATGACATCCTCATCTACATCAAGTCAATGGCGGAGCATATAGTCCACTTGAGAAGGCTGTTGGAAAAATTGAGACGACACCACCTTTTTGGCAAGCTTTTGAAGTGCCACTTCGGAGTATTTAAGTCATGTCATATTGGCAGAGGGAATCCCCACCAATCCATCCAAGATTGAAGCAATTTGGCCAGCACCGTAGAATGTATTGGAACTAAGAAGCTTTTTGGATCTTGCAGAGTATTCTAAGAATTTTGTGAAGAAATTAGCTAAGTGGGCAGCACCTTGATTAGACCTCACTAAGCACTAGAAAGTCAAAACTTAGGTTGCACATTGGATTTAGAATGTTCAAACTTCTGTTGACAAGCTGAACGCAGCCTCCACAGCACCAGTGCTGACCCTACCAGACCCAAGTAAGGATAAGTTGGTAGCAACAAATGTAAGCAAGACCGCAACGGGAGGAGTCCTCATGCAAGAGGGAAGAGTAGTGGCCAACGACTCCAAGAAGATGAATGATGCCGAACAACTATCCACACTACAAAATTAAAGCCCTGTTACGACGTCTATTACGACGTCCAGACGTCGTTTAGACGTCGATGATCGACGTCAAAACGTCGATAAACGACGTCTATTTCGACGTCGGAGCGTCGATAAACGACCTTTATGCGTCGCTATACGGCGCCGCGAAACGCTGGGCGTCTTAAAGCGGCGACCGACGTCGTTCAACGACGCCACGCACCGCGGCTACCACGCCACGCGGGCGGTATGGCGTCGGAAGCGGAGTTCTTCGACGTGGCAACCGCGTGTTTGATGTCGTTTAACGACGCCACGCACATCGCGTGGCGCCATGCGGGCCGAGGCGGCGGCGTGGCGTTACCCGGCCGCCGTCGACGGCGTGGCGACCACTTAAGCAACGTCAACGGCGTTGCTTTACGTATTAAATTTTTTTTTTTTTTTTTATAAATTGAAAAAATAATAATAACACATTTATTATGAATGAAGTTAATACATTTAATTTAAAGCCTATAAAATGAATTTAACCAATAAAGAAATATAAGATTTTAACGTCATTAAATGATGTCGCTTAAATATATTAAAAAATACAAAAATAAATGAAGCCCCAATTTGTTTAGCTAAATACATTAATCAATAAATTAAGCTAAATACATTAATCAATACATTAAGCATATTGAAAATTAAATGCTTACCGGTACAAAGGTGGCAAAGTTGTTTTGCACAAACAACGATTTGCTAGGAGTGTACATGCAAAACAATAAATTCAATGATTAGTAAAATATTATTATAAATAAACAACTTAAAGGAAAAAAAAAAATGGAAAATCAATGGGGGAAGGGTGGTTTCAATGACGTCCTCTTCTTGGATAACAATTTAACCTAAATAAAGCATTAGTATTTTATTAGCGTATTGAAAAAATTAAATCCTTACGGAAGAGGTGCCAACTTGTTTTTGCAAGAACAACACATTTTGCTAGGAGTGTACATGCAAAACAAAAATTCAATGATTAGAAAGAAATAGTATAAAACAACTAATAAGGAAAAATTTTGGAAAGAAGAAGGGTCTCGTCTTTTAACGACGTCTTCTTAGATGGGAAAAAATTAGAAGAAGAATGGAAGAATTCCGAAGAAGAAAAGGCTAAGAAGAAGAGGAGGAACCCGAAAATGGGGAGGAAGAATACGAAGAAGATGAAGCGCAAGAGGAGGATTAAGAGTAAGAATTTGAATAAGAGGAGGAAGAAGTAGTATAAGAGGAGGAAGAATCGAAGAAGAAGATGACAAAGGGAATGGAAGAATATGTATGGAAGAAGGATGCAAGAATGGAAGAAGAAGAATGAAGGTTGAAGGAAGAACAAACAACAAATACAAAAAGCCCTAAATCTACCCAAAAACAAGTTTAGATTCAAAAAACGAGTTGGTTGATCCGTGCACATACCTTATGAAGCTTGTCTTACACTTAGAATAGACCCCAAAGTAGATCCGCGCCGAAAATCGCCTCAAAAAACGCTCCTCCATAAGCTTTGCTTGCTTTCGAAAATAAGCGGCCGGGATTGCTTTGTTTTCGATTTAAATCACAGGTCGTCATTTAACGACGTCGTGACGTCGTTAAACGACGACAAAAAACGTCGTTGAACGACGTTTTTTTTTTTACGACAAACTTTTTTTTTTTTTTTTTTTTTTTTAAATAGTATAGAATGCATGTACACTTGATACATGGGTTTATTTAACTGGATAGGGGTTTATTTGACTTGCTACACCCGTTAAAGTTATGAAATATACCACCATGAAAATGTTCAATGTTTTGTGGTACATCCGTTGAGCTATGAGGTATATAATACGATGATGATAACTAGTAATACCTTACCTGCTACGATAACTAATACCTTACCAACATGCAAAGATGTACTTTATCTTAAAATTTTATTTTGTTAGATTTAAAAAGGTTAGGTTTCCACCAATAGTATATGTAGCTACGTGTATATCTGATATCTGATATATATATATATATATATATATATATATATATATATATATATATATATATATATATATATATATATATATATATATCTATCTACTCTATATATGTTCTTATGTTTGTCCCATTGAATCCGACCGTCGATTCGAGATCCGACGGCTCGCGTGGCTTTGGGACGTATCCTACGGCCCAGATGGCTTGGGAGTTTACATACAGCCCATATAGACACGATCCTACGGTCCAGGTTGATCTGATCCTGATCGTGGATCCGAGATCCTACGGCTCACATGGCTTTGGGACGTATCCTAAGGCCCAGATGGGTTGGGGGTTCTTATATAGACTATATATAACGATCCTACGGTCCATGTTGATTTGATCCTGATCGTCGATCCGAGACCCTACGGCTCAGGTGGCTTGGCACATATCCTACGGTCCACATGGCTTTGGGAATTATATGTGACAGATCCTACGGCTCATATTGCTTTTATATGGTGAGATCTTGATCGTTGATCGAGTCTAAGATCCTAAGGCTCATGTTGAATGCTCGTCCCTTAAGGAAAGGCTTTTAAAATTTTTTATGTTATTGGGGGGATTCGAACCCTGGTCCTCAACCCCCCAAACCCCCCACTCTAACCACTAGACCAAGCATTAATTGAATGAATAATTTATGTTTCAAATATACTTAAGGGTAATATTGCCATTAAGATAAAAAGCCTATAATATTCTCGCTATTTCAAGAAGGCTCTAGAATGTTCTGGAAGGCTCTAAAAAGTTCTCGAATCTTCTAGAAAGTTCTAGAACATAAGAGAATCTAGTGGGGATCTAAGAAAATTCTTCCAGAAAGCTCTAAATTGTTCTAATAAGGTTTAGAATGTTCTAGAATGTAGGGGAATCTACGGGAATGTAAGGAAATCTAGGAAAATACTTCCAGAAAGTTCTAGAATATATTGAAAGTCTTAGAATGTTCCAGAAAGTCTTAGAATGTTTTAAAAAGTTCTAGAATGTAAAGGAATCCAGAAGAATCTAATAAAATGTAAGAAAATCTTATAAAATGTAAGAGAATCTAGAAAAATATTTACAAGCCTAAGGGAATCTCTTAAAATTTGGGGGATCTAAAGGAATCTTCATAAAATCTAAGGGAATCTAAGAAAATGTTGATGAAATCTTAGAGTATGTAAGGGAATATTTATAGAATCTCTTTGAATCTCATATAATGTAAGGGAACCTAGGGCAATCTCATAAAATCTAAATGAATCTAAGAGAATCTAAGGGGATCTTCATAAAATCTTGGAAAATCTGGGGAATCTTATAAAATTTAGAGAACCTTGGTAGAATCTTAGAGAACCTTGGTAGAATCTGAGAGAACCTTGGTAGAATGTTAGATAATCTATGAATTTAGAGTATTTTCAAGAGATTCTTTTATAAGAACTTGCACGTAGGAACATGCTAAAACTGGAACAATGCGCCGTAGGACGTATTAATTTTCTTGTATATATATATATATATATATATATATATATATATATATATATATATATATATATATATATATATATATATATATATATATATATATATATATATATATATATATATATATATATCTATACATTATTAAAAATGTTTCGATATACAAATTGCTGCCCCCATTTGTGCACCCCTGTATACATGTATACAACCGGAAAAAAATTTTCCGGCCAACTTGCCCCTTTTTTTGTCCTCCCGCAAAGTCAATATTCGTGTTTTGGCTTCCAAAAACCGTTTTCCACCAAATAGTACAAACATGTGCTCAAATTGCAATTAATGCATTTTGCACATGCTCTTTAACCCGTTTTCATTCAAACGAGTGTAGCTCTCTAACCACAGCTCCAAACATATCAAGATGGGTACCCAATGGATAGTTCTCATCGAGATGAATCCATTGCATCTGAAATCACTCGATTTGGAGGTGCCTAGCAAAAGTTATGGCCGAAAAACCAACACGAATTTGTGTAAAAATTTGAATTTCAAATTTTCCCTCCCACCCGGTATCCCTCAAATTCGAATTTGAATTCCAATTTGAACTTGAATTTCATGTGCCCTTTGTATACATGTATACAACAATCTCCTACCCTTGATTTCAAAGCGAGGAGATCAAGACCGTCAAATTTTGAACTTCCCTATCTCATTTTGGTTGGAGGGTGCCACGATCATGCAGGCAGGCTTGCTTTCGGGTTGCTTAGCCATGGCCGTTGCTCCCGTTCTTTATCCGTCATACATTAGGGCATTTGGTGCAACATCTGCAGCTTATCAACTATGAAACTGAGCTTGAAGAGTGAATGGCATAACTCTGCAAGAGGTTATGGCCTCTCTCCGAATTTCAGTAAATACGGCAACCTGCGGTGGAGAACTTGAACTAGAAGCTATAGCCACATGCTTTAAAGTGCATCAAGGGTTATCCCGGAGAACTTGCCTCTTAAACGACTTGCGACAGGTATGCTCTGGAGCGGATGCATCTGAACTACTTGATTTTGTTTCTTTTGCTAAATGCTGAGATTGTTGGGTTGTCGATAAAGTCCGAAGCTTTATTGCACGTTTGTTCGGCTCCAGGGAGTGCATCCTCTAGACAGCCGTGGAAATGGCCACTGGAAATGGTTGCTCTGTTGCTTCACAAAATGGCCACTGCAATATGCATCGTTGGCTCCTTTAGGGTTAGTTTGAACTTCTCTATCTTTTTCTCATTCCATTACGGTGGCTTTTCTCTATGCTTTTCTTTTTTTGATTTCAAGACTTGCAATTGCCAAGCTTACAGATTTTATAACTACTCTCTGCGTTTACAAAGTCTAGAGCATCCGCTGGTAACATTTAGGATTCATTTTTTTTAGCATCTTCTTGATATAAGTTTTTGTATCGTAAACCCGATGAGATTTGCTTTTCGGAAATAGCACATTCTAAGATGAGTTGCTTCGAGTTTTCAAAAGGAAGACCTTTACAATCATGCTTATATCTTACTTTGATTCCAGGGCCGGACATTTGTTTGGTTAGCAAGGTCGAGAGAATGGGACGGATCACAATTTACGCAACTCTTCTAGGGCGTCAAGTCACAAGTAAGCTTTGAGTATTCAACAATGCAGGATAGTGTTTGAGTTTCTTTACCCAAGAAGGTTTTCTAAAATGCACAAGAGCTTTTCAACTTGCATCTCTGTCAGTAAAAACACATTCAGCAGAAATGGAGTTCTTATTTTGTCCTTGGTTTCAGTGTTAAGAATGTGTTTATATGGTTTATAGGTTTTATTAGGTCGAAGAGCATCTCAAGCTAAACCCATGGATTCATATAATAAGCTTTATATCTCAACATTATAATACTTTTCCAAGAGTCTCAAGCCATCTTATGGAGATATAGCATTCACTGATTAGGTGGATATTGGCTGACATTACAAGGACTTCGATTCGTCAAAAAAATTGCAGATCGATATCTACCAGTACCATCTGATAGTAAGGTAGCAGGTGGATTGATTATGGGTTCTTTTGCATCTTTACTTTCTCTTTCTCGCAGACCAAAAACCCTGTTGGTTAGAAATTTTGTTAGACTGTGCTATATTCTATTCTCTACCGATGTTCTCAGCCTAGATAAGTAAAGCATCAAGGATTTGGTCCTCTGCATTTTTTTTAATAGGACAAGAGGCATCCATTTCCGATTTTGTAAAGCATCTAGGTATGCCACTTCTATACTTGGATTCCTAGGCATGCCAATCTTACTCATGATGGACAGTAGTTTCTTCTTCTTGGAAGTCCAGCTCTAAATATTCATGTATTCAAGTATTCTCTTTTGCAAACAAGCATCTTGGACTTGGGAGATATTCAATGTAAGTAGACAAGCACTATGCATCAAGGTAAATATTAATTGCTTTTGCATAGCTTCATCCCGGTGGAGCTTTTCTTTGTGTTGTTCAGTGCCCATGAGAGAGCAGATCTCCTAAGGCCAGCAACGTTTCCTCCTGCTACATTAAGACAAAAGCAGAATGGCGACAACATATTAGATGGATTTCCGAGCTTAATTGATCTCGGTACATTTTCCATGATATCTTTGTCTAGGAAGCTCAGTTTGAGGCATTTTTGGGTGCGTTTTGAAGCTCTTTGTCTGTGTTTTCTTTTGATGTATGACATGGTTACCCTTGATGACTGTATGCAGGAGGTATTTTATGAATCAAATTGTGAATTTTTAAGGAACAAAAGGCAGTTTATTTGCTTGAAGACAATGATCAACAAAGGCGGTTAACATTCTCTCCATGTTAGTTATCAATACAAGATAGTTACTAGACTTTGTTTTCATGCGTTTAACCATCTTTTTCCTTTGCTTTTCGGGCTTAATCGTCATGCTATCTTTGTTATATTCGTTAATTGGAGCTTGGAGTGCGATTATAGGCTTTGAAGTTTCTCACTAGGTAAAATGGATAACTTTCTTAACTTTGGCTATTTAGCATGGCCCAAGCCTGTCCTTCTTTACGATTATTTGAGGCCCATCAATTTCAGCATTAGCAAACTGTCACCATCTTTCTATTGTTTGCAAAAATTTGTACTTGCGGATCATGCTTTGCAAGAAGCTAAATTATATGGTGCCTCTCTAAACCGAAAAGCGGTGTCCTCTTGAGTGAAGTTTGTCAAATTGAAATTCTCTCTCCCAATGGTAACAGTAGCTCTTTCCTTTCCTTCTTTTCGGTCTTTATAAATATGCAATGAATGTTGGTTTACATGTGGAGGTGTTTTGCAATGCAAAAGCGGGTTTGCGACTTCAAGTGCTAGACATCTAGGCAACACAAGGAGTATTTCAGGTTGGTGAGGTGACTTCTTAACAAATAGTTAATCCTACATCTTGCTGTGCCTATTTGTATAATAAATTTCTCACAAGGTTCGACTAAAAGGCAGCTACATATTGGGCGAAATTATACTTTGTTCTGGATTTTATTCTAGACTCTAGAGCCTTAGCTTATGTTCATAGAGAAATGCAACATGCCTTCCAGCATAGAGAAGGCAAGGACAACTTATGCAAACATTATATGCCATTCAAAAGTAGCAAATAAGACAAGGATTTAACCCTTTGTACATATTCAAAACCTCTATGATATTTTGAGGCCTCATAAAATGCCCATTATGCCTCATATTTAGAAGCGTTATAAAATAGCCAACTATACCTACTATGTCCAGTTATACCTACCAATGACAGCTTCTAATCTATGATTACATGTGATAATGGGCATACCAAATATTTTTGAATTACCAAAAGAAAGAAAAGGTTTTTTGGTGCGGGGATTAGCAAATAGAACAAGAAATTAAAATTTTAGACAAATTTTAACTTGCAATGACTTCAAAACTATTACAAGGGTTCAGTTAAACCTAATGTAACTCATGGTTATGAAGAAGACATTATAGCACCTATATCTAAATGCCACACCCCATCCAATATGTTAATGCATTAATGTCAAATCATTAAAAGAAATGTAATTTAGAGACGCTCATTTCTTTTTCAAGTGATTGCATATTTTTAACAATCACATTATTGCATACGACATGAATGCCTTATATTGGTAGGACATTTGCTATTGGAAACCTTATCCACTTCAGATTGAGGAGCGAGCTATTAAGTTTTGATTCTAATTAGATTCTTAACTATTTGCCATAGGGCAACAACAAATGCTTAATAACAAGTGCACAAGCTATAGGTTAACATTTGACTTCAATGAAATAAATTACCACAAATTTGGTGAGTTAATCTAGATAGAGTCAGCAACTTGGACACAAGTTCGTGGTAACTTGGCCAACAAGCAAATGTGTAGGGTGAATGCAAGGCATTACGTAGCAATTGCATATTCAACATACATGCTAACAAATAAACAAATAAATAATAAAGGAAGAGCACGGTCTAAGACATCCTCCTCTCTATCCCCCCCAACCCCCCCCACCCCCTCTTTCTCTTTTCTTTTACACACTCCACCCCCCCACCTCTCTGTTCTCCCCCTCCCACCCGTTCTTCTTCTTCTCACCTCCATCTCTCTCCGGTATCCTTTTCACACACACTCTCTTGATCTATCATTTTTGTACGCACACACTCTCTTCCTCGACTGCTCGGCATCGCCGAGCACACTTTGCTAGTATATATATATATATATATATATATATATATATATATATATATATATATATATATATATATATATATATATATATATATATATATATATATATATATATATATATATATCTACTCTATATATGTTCTTATGTTTGTCGCGCTTATCCGGCCGTCCGTTCGAGATCCGACGGCTCACAAGGGTTTGGGACGTATCCTACGGCCCAGATGGCCTGGGAGTTTACATATAATATGTGTACCGCGGTCCTACGGTCCAGATTGATCTGATCCTAACCGTCGGTCCGAGATCCGACGGCTCACGTTGCTTTAGATATATCCTACATGATCCTACGGTCCAGATTGATCATAATCCTTGGTCCAAGATCCTACGGCTCACATTGCATGCTCGGGCCTTGGTATTTTCAACAAATTTTAAGGAAAGGCTTTTAAAATTTTTTATGTTATTGGGGGGATTTGAACCCTGGTCATTAACCCCCCAACCCCCCATTCTAACCACTAAACTAAGCATTAATTCTATGAATAATTTATGTTTCAAATATACTTAAGGGTAATGTCCTAATTAAGATAAAATAGAATATAACATTCTAGGGAAATACTTCCAGAAGGTTCTAGGATGTTTTGAAAGTTTCAGAATGTTCCAGAAAGTTCTAGAATGTTCTAGAAATTTCTAGAATGTAAGGGAATCCAGGAGAATTAAAGGGAATCTAAGAAAATCTCATAAATTGTAAGAGAATCTAGGAAGATATTTACAAGTCTAAGAGAATCTAGGAAGATATTTACAAGTCTAAGGGAATCTTCATAATATCTAAGGGAATCTAAGAAAATCTTGATGAAGTCTTAGAGTTTTTTTAAGATTTTGCAAAGAGCCACAATAGAATGTTCTAAAATGTTTCATAATAAAGGTGTACAATATAAATCTTGAAAAAAAAATGTTCTAGATGCTTTCGGGGTAAGCCGGGTCTAAAAAATAGAAAGTGTTTTAGAAATGTTGCCGCGATCCAAAATAGATTATTTTAGAAGGTTCTAAATGCTCATGGGTAAGCACCTCCTAAGAGAATCTAGGGGAATATTCATGAATGCTAAATATAGTACATAGAATGTTGAAGAATATAGAGGAATCACAAGAATCTCAGTAGAAGCGTTGGTTACCTAGAAACCTGTGGGGCCTTGCACCGTAAGAACATGCTAAAACTGGAACAATGCACCGTAGGACGTGTTAAATTTCTTGTATATCTGATCTATATATGTTCTTATGTTTGTCGCGCTTATCCGACCGTATGGATTCGAGATCCCGGCTCCGTGGATTTGGGGCGTATCTGACTTGAATGGCACGGGAGTTTACATATAATATGTGTCCGCGGTCCTACGGTCCGATTGATCGATCTTGGCCGTCGGTCCGAGATCCGGCGGCTCACATGGCTTGGGACACATCCCACGGTCCCGTGGCTTTGGGAATTATATGTAATAGATCCTACGGCTCATATTGCTTTTATATGATGAGATCTTGATCGTTGATCGAGTTTAAGATCCTAAGGCTCATATTGAATGCTCGTTCCTTAAGGAAAGACTTTTAAAATTTTTTATGTTATTGGGGTGATTCGAACCCTGGTCCTCAACCCCCCAAACCCCCCACTCTAACCACTAGACCAAGCATTAATTCTATGAAAATTTTATGTTTCAAATATACTTAAGGGTAATGTTTTAATTAAGATAAAATAGACTATAATATTCTAGGATGTTTTGAAACTTTCAAAATGTTCCAGAAAGTTCTAAAATGTTCTAGAAATTTCTAGAATGTAAGGGAATCCAGAAGAATTAAAGGGAATATAAGGAAATCTCATAAGTTGTAAGAGAATCTAGGAAAATATACAAGTCTAACGGAATCTCTTAAAATCTAATTGAATCTAAGGGAATCTTCATAATATCTAAGAGAATGTAAAAAAATCTTGATGAAATCTTAGAGTTTTTTTAAGATTTTGCAAAACGCGACAATAGAATGTTCTAAAATGTTTCATAATAAAGGTGTACAATATAAATCTTGAAAAAAAAAATATTCTAGATGCTCAAGGCAAGCGCTTTAGTCTAAAAATAGAAAATGTTTTAAAAATGTTGCAAAGATCCAAAATAGATTATTTTAGAAGGTTTTAAATGCTCATGGGTTTTTAAGATTTTGCAAAGAGCGACAATAGAATGTTCTAAAATGTTTCATAATAAAGGTGTACAATATAAATCTTGAAAAAAAAATATTCTAGATGCCCAAGGTAAGCGCCTTAGTCTAAAAATAGAAAATGTTTTAAAAATGTTGCATAGATCCAAAATAGATAATTTTAGAAGGTTTTAAATGCTCATGGGTAAGCACCTCAATCAAAATAGAAAATTCTAAGAGAATCTAGGAGAATCCAAGAGAATCTCAGTAGAATCGTTGGTTATCTAGAGCACTATAGGGCCTTACATCGTAAGAACATGCTAAAACTGGAACAATGCGCCGTAGGACGTATTAATTTTCTTGTATATATATATATATATTGTCGCGCTTATCCGACCGTCCGTTCGAGATCCGACGGCTCACGTGGCTTTGGGACATATCCTACGGCCCAGATGGCTTGGGAGCGTATAGTTATGTGTATCTGCGTCCCACTATCTGCATTGATCCGATCCCCACTAATGTCCGCGATCCATGGCTCACGTGGCTTGGGGACACACTCCCACCGCCCACGGGCTTTGGGAATTATATGTATAGATCCTACTTCGCCATATTGCTTTTATATGGTGAGATTCGATCGCTGATCAGTCTACATCCTAAGGCTATATTGAATGCTCTGGGCCCTTAAGGTGCTTTAAATTTTATATATTGGGGATTCAACTCGGTCCTCAACCCCAACCCCCAATTTCAACCACTAGACCAAGCATTAATTCTATGGTACCTTTTTGTTTCAAAATATACTTAAGGGTAATGTTCTAATTAAGAGGTTGTATTTGTAATATTTTAGATGTTTTGAAACTTTCAAAATGTTCCAGAAAGTTCTGTAAAATGTTCTAGAAATTTCTAGAATGTAAGGAACCAAAGAATCAAGGGAATATAAGGAAACTTACAAATTGTAAGAATCTAGGAAAATATACAAGTCTACTAACTTTAAAAATCTAATTGAATCTAAGGGAATCTTCTATACATTCTGAATCTAAGAAAATCTTGATGAAATCTTAGAGTTTTTTTAAGATTTTGCAAAAAGCAACAATAGAAATGTTCTAAAATGATTCATAATAAAGGTGTACAATATAAATTTGAAAAAAATATTTTTAAGATTTTGCAAAGAACGCATAATAGAATGTTCTAAAATGTCGGCATAGCAATATAAATCTTGAAAAAAATATTCTAGATGCTCAAGGCTTCTGTTTTAGTTTCAAAGAAAATATTTAAAATGTTGTACATCCAAATAGATTATTTTAGAAGGTTTTAAATGCTCATGGGTAAGCACCAATCAAAATAGAAAATTTAAGAGACGAGAGAATCTCGTGAATCCTGGTTATCTAGGAGCTCTATAGGCCTTGGCATCGTAAGAATTACGTTAAAATCGAACAACATTGCTACCAGAGGGATTTATTAATTCTTTCTATATATATATATATATATATATATATATATATATATATATATATATATATATATATATATATATATATATATATATATATATATATATATATATATATATATATATACATATATATACAAGAGATTTAATATCAGTCCTACTACAAGATTGTTTTGCTTTAGGTAACCAACGATTCTAATTTAGATTCTCTTTGTGATTCCCATATTCTTCAACATTCTATGTACTATATTTAGCATTCATGAATATTCCCCTGTATCTCTTAGGAGGCTTACCCATGAGTATTTAGAACCTTCCAGTCAGTCTCATTTCCGGATCCGTAAAAATATCAAAAGATTTTCTATTTTTTAGATCGAGGCGCTTGTACCCCGAGCATCTGCACTATTTTTTTTCAAGATTTATATCAGAAGCACCTTTATTATGAAACATTTTAGAAACATTCTATCAGGGCTCTCTCTGCAAAATCTTAAAAAACTCTAAGACTTCTACCAAGATTTTCTTAGATTCAACTAGATTTTAAGAGATTCCTTAGACTTGTAAATATTTCCTAGATTCTTCTTATACTGTGATTTCCTTAGATTCCTTTAACTCTCCTCGGATTTCTTTACATCTTAGAATCTCCCAGAATATTCTTTGAACTGCCCAAACATCTAGAACTTTTCGAAGTATTCCTTTATTTCCATTTAGAATGTTATATCTATTTTATCTTAATTAGGACATTACCCTTAAGTATATTTGAAACATAAATTATTCATGTAATTAATGTCATCTAGTGGTTAGAATGGGGTTGGGGGTTAATGATCAGGTCTCAATTTCCAATAAATATGTAAAAATTTCAAAAGCCTTCCTAAAAAGTTGTTGAAAATACTGTCTGAGCATGCAATGTGGAGCCGAGGATCTTGACTAAGGATTATGATCAATCCGGACCTGTAGGATCATGAAATATATCTAGCAACGTGATTGCCGATTCCTGACCGACGGGTCGTGATCGCATCAACTGCACCAGAAAATCGCGACATATTATATGTAAACTCCCAGCTTATCTCGCTTGTGGATAAAGCTTAATGTGAGTCATTTGGATTCTAAATCTGATCACGCAGGGCGCCAAACATAAGAACATATATAGACGTATATATATATATATATATATATAAGAAAATTAATATATCCTACGACGCATTGTTCCAATTTTTACATGTTCCTACGTGTAAGCCTGGTAAAGAATCTCTTGAAAACACTTCGCACCATAGATTATCTAACATTCTACCAAGGTTCTCCTCAGATTCTACTTGTTCTCAAGATTCTACCAAGGTTCTCTCTAAATTTTATAAGATTCCCTGATTTTCCAAGTTTATTTAAGATCCTTGATTTCTTTTAGATTCAGATTTTTGCGAGATTGGCCCTAGGTTCCCTTACATTATACGGTAGATTCAAAAGAGATTTCATAAATATTCCTCACATACTCTGGGATTTTTCATCAACATTTTCTAGATTCCCTTAGATTTTATGAAGATTCCTTTAGATCCCCCAAATTCTAAGAGATTCCCTTTAGGCTTGTAAATATTTTTCTAGACTCTTACATTTTATAAGACTTTTTACATTTTTATTGTGATTTGATTCTCTCGAACATCTATGGACTTTCAATATTCTAGAACTTTCTCGAAGTATTTTCCCAGATTTCCTTACATTCTTCAGAGATTCCTCAAGGCATTCTAGAACATTCTAAAACTTATTAGAAACAATTTAGAACTTTCTCGAAGAGTTTTAGATCCTCTACTAGATTCTTCTTATGTTCTAGAACTTAGAAGATCTCTAGAACTTTCTAGAGCCTTCCTGCAATACTTCTAGAGCCTCTTTGAACTAGTAGCTAGAATATTATAGGCTATTTTATCTTAATGGCAATATTACCCTAAGTAGTATAAGAATATAATTATTCATTTAAATTAATGCTATTCTAGTGGTTAGAGGGGGGGCTTGGGGGCTGAGGACCGTGTCCAATCTCAATAATAGCAAAAAAATTTTAAAAGCCTTCCTTAAGGGACTATATCCAACATGAGCCTTAGGATCTAGACCGATCAACGATCAAGATCTCACCACAAAAAAGCAAGAGTATAGCCGAGGATATCCGTCACATATAATTCCCAAAGCCATGTGGGACTGGGGAGGACATGTACAAGCCACCGAAAATGAGGATCTGATCACGATCGTGATCAAATCAACATGGACCGAGGACTGCTATATATACTATAAGAACCCCAACCGATCAGCCTAGATACGCCTCAAAGCCATGTGGAGCCGAGGGATCTCAACATCGTGATCACCAATCACCCAGATCGTGTCTATATACGTATGTAAACTCCCAAGCCATCTAGGTCAGAGAGCGTCCCCAAACACGGAGCCGCTTGATTCGAACACTGTCGCCATCTGGCCGACAAACAGAGATATGAGGTTATATATATATATATATATATATAAGAAACAACGCGCCCTACTACGCATTGTTCCAGCTTTACATGTTTTGAGTTCCCTTTATTTCATCGATTTCTCATATTCTGAAGTTTCAGGAGGCTTGAATCTTCGAACATTTGAGGTCTGTAAACATCTTAGATGTAGCTCATTTATGTTAATTGTCACTTTATATGGAAACATACTATCTATACGGTTCATACAGAACAGGATGCGTCTTAATCTCTAATAACATAAAATTCAAAGCCTTTCCCAAGGAACGAGTATCCAATATGAGCTCAGGATCTTAGACGATCAACGAACAAGATCTCACCATATAAAACAATACGAGCCAGGATCTATTACATATAATTCCCAAAGCCACGTGGGACCGTAGTGGCGTCCCCGTTACGGAGCCGGGGCTTGATTCAGACCGACTATCGACCGACCAACCGAACCCAGATCGGCTGAAGCGACAGTCCCTGGCCACGGAGCCGCCGATTCCCCATCGACGGTCAGATCAGATTGACCGATCAGATCGCACATATTATATACCAACATTCGGGTCAGATACGCCCTGAATACCGCTTCTGATCTGGATTTGCTGGAGGCTTATTAAATACAAGAACATATAGAGTAGATATATAATCATCTATATGTTCTGGCGTTTGCTGGCATTATCCGATCAGTCCAGATCCACGCCCACGTGGATTTTGGGACGATCCTACGCCTGCATGGCCTCGGGAGCTAATAGGCACTGTCCATGTATTGATTCGACTCGGCCAGCCCCAGATCCGATGGCTCACGGCTTAGACACATCCTACCATTCACGGGCTTTGGGAATTATATGTAATAGATCCTACTGGCCATATTGCTTTTTATATGATGAGATCTTGATCATGATCAGTTTAAGATCTTGCACTATATTGAATGCTCGCCTTGCAGGAAAGGCTTTTAAAATTTTGACAGTATTTGTATGGATTCTAACTCCTCGGGTCCTCAACCCCCAAACCTCCTCATTTCCCAACCACTGTATTCAAGTATTAATTCTGGCTTAAAAATTTAGTGTTTCAAATATACTTAAGGGTATTGTTTTAATTAAGATAAAATAGACTATAATATTCTGTGATGTTTTGAAATCAAAATGTTCCGTAGAAGTTCTAAATGTTCTAGAAATTTCTGTAATGTAAGGAACCTAAGAATTAAAGGAAATATATGAAATCCATAAGTTGAAGAAAATCTAGGAAAATACACAAGTCTGAATCTTAATTCTTTAAAATCCAATCAATCTAGGAATTCTATAATATCTAAGAGAATGTAAAAAATCAGATAAATCTGAGTTTTTAAGATTTTGCAAAACGCGATAATAGAATGTTCTAAAATGTTTCATAATAAAGGTGTACAATATAAATTTGAAAAAAAAAAAAAAATATTCTAGATGCTCAAGGCAAGCTTTTACCTAAAAAAAATAGAAAAATGTTTTAAAATGGGTAATGTGATCCAAAATAGATTATTTTAGAAGGTTTAAAATACCTATTAGGTTTCAGATTTTGCAAAGAGCGACAATAGAATGTTCTAAAATGTTTCATAATAAAGTGTATAATATAAATCTTGAAAATATTCTTAGAGGCCAAGGTATGCCTTTGGTCTAAAAGAAAATGTTGTAAAAATGCTGTATAGATCCAACAGATAATTTTAAAGGGTTTTAAATGTCATGGGTAAGCACCCCTAAATTAAAATAGAAAATTTAAGAGAATCTATGGTGAATCCAAGAGAACTTCTTTGAGAATCATAGTTATCTGTAGAAATTATAGGCCTACATCGTAAGAACATGCTAAACCGGAACAATGCCGTAGATTTATTAATTTCTTGTATATATATATATATATCTCTAACATATATATGTTCTTATGTTTGTCCCATCGAACTGACCGCTAGGATCTCAAGACCGGCCTACCAAGTATGGCTGGACGATCCCACACCGTATGGCTTGGGAGTTTACATACCATATAGACACCATCCCACGGTCCAAAGTTGATTCTGATCCCCTAATCATTGATCCCGAGATCCTATGGTCACGCCGCTTGGCACATATCTATGGTCCACATGGCTTTGAGAATATATGTAATAGATCCTACGGCTCATATTGCTTTTATATGATGGAGATCTTGATCGTTGATCGAGTCTTTAACATCCTAAGGTCGTTGAATGCTTCATCCCTTGGCGAAAGGCTTTAAAATTTTATGTTATTGAGGGATTCAACCTGTCCTCAACCCCAAACCCCCTAATTTCTAACCACAATAGACTGGCATTAATTCACAAGAATTATGTCAAATATACTACATAGTGTCTCTACTAAGATAAAATAATTATAACATTCTAGCTAGTTCAAGAAAGTTCTAGAATGTTCGAAGGCTCTAGGAAAGCTTCTAGAATCTTCTAGAAAGTTCTAACATAAGAGAATCTAGGGGACTCCAGAAACTCTTCCAGAAGTTCCAAATTGTTCTAATGGGTTTAGAAATGTTCTAGAATGTAGGGAAATCTTGGTGGAATGTATAAAATCTAGGGAAATACTCCGTAAAAGTTCTAGAATATTTTGAAAGTCTTGGGGATACTCAGAAGTCTAGAATGTTCTAAAAGTTCTGAATGTAAAGGAACCTAAGAATCTAATGAAATGTAAGAAAATCTTATAAAACGAAGAGTAATCTAGGGGATCTAAGAAATTTAAATGTAAGGAAATCTAGGGAAATACTCCGTAAAGTTCTGGTGATGTTTTGGAAGTTTCTGTAATGTCCTGTAAAAGCTTCCAAATGTTCTAAATCTCGAATGTAAGGGAATCTAGGAGAATTAAAGGAATATAAGGAAATCTCTACAAACCCAGAAGAGAATCCAGGAAATATTTAGCGTCTAATGTATTCTCTTAAAATCTAGTACTATTAATTTTATATATATATATATATATATATATATATATATATATACTTTCTTGCCTAGGGTCTAATTCCAGCTAAGTCCAGTACTCCCAATCAATAACAACTGCTAGAGAAATTGGCCCCGGCACTACTCAAACAAACCAGCCGATCAATACAATACTAAATAAGCTCAATACTTGTCCTAAGTCAGACATTACTTAAGACATTCAAAGTACTCTAGTAGAGGGCTGATTTCTCAAGCCCCAAAACTATGTGTCCTTAATGAAAACTGCTATGTTTATTCTATGAGTCTCAACACTCCTTAACATTTAGGATATTGAAATAGGGCTGATTTCTCAAGCCCCAAACTATGCAATCCTTAATGAAAAGTAGTTGAGACAAATTCTAAAGCATACGCATAAAGTAGAGAGCAAATTGCAAAGTAGACTTATCTGAAAGTGCAGGCTTAAACAATAACTTGTAAAATTGATAGCATACACAGAGTTTTTTTTCAGAATTCCACAACCCTTCCATGTTAACGCCCGACTTTTGTGCAAAATGCAGACAATCGAGGAGTAGGAACCCAGACCGCAGCCAATCATGCAACAAAAGCAAGAAGGTGAATCCTGTATCTGATGTAAGGGCTGCAGCATTGGCCCCTCAGCTTTTATCACCAATTGTATCTCACCCGAAAGTAAACTGCGAATAAGAAAGAGAAATGAATTAAAACTTAGATTTTTCTTAAATCCCAAAAATTGCGCCTGAAATATAATAGTATAATCAAAATTACCGATAGCTTCCAAAAAGTAGACTAGGAGAGCTATATAGTTTGTTATCTAAATGACAATAGCAAGAGATATAAGCAAATTCAAACTTCTCAATAGTGCTAAAAGAAGCTCCTTTTTCCTAGTCTACATTTAATTTAGGTGCATCTCTCTCCAAATTTTAAGTCTAAGCATGTCAAAATGAAGAATAAGTATTTGCCGCTATGAAGGCAGGCTCATGACAGAACCGCCATAACTCTTAGCATAAGACTGCTTTTATAATTATATAGCTGGAAACGATGATATGCTCTATCCTCTCAAGGAAAACAACAAGTTTTGAAGAGATTTGCTATGTCAGAAACGATTTCAAAATCCGACCTAATGAACTATAGGCTTTATTATAAAACTTTGCTCAAAGTTTTCTAGATTTTCATCTATAACCCGAGATATACAAAGTAGAATATAACTAGTCTAAGAATAATTTAGTTCACAATGAATTATCTCATTATGCATTTGCATTTGGGTTAAACATTATTTCGCATGTATTTACATTACGCCTTATTTGTAGTTTCAAGTTCTTCTAAATTAGATCATTATTTTAAGAACTACCATTAATTCAAAACGAATCTGTGAGGAGAAGTTTTAAATCTTGATAAAGAGTGCTAAAAGATCGGCTTTTGCCCAAGCTCATACAGGTCTGCTTTCAGATTATTGAAAATCATATGTAAAGCTACATGATTTGTTAGGTTAACCCGAATATAGTAAGAGATATAAGCACCAAACGCCTTGGAGAATAGAAGCAAAAGAAGCCCTTTCTTAAGTCTATATTTCATCTTAGGCATCTCCACTGGGGCCCCCTTAAGTCTAAGTTTGTAAAATGGAAGATAGAGTACTTGCTGCCATAAATGATATTTTAAAAACAGGTACAGCTCTTAGCACAGAGCTCGCTTTTTTATTAATTATATGTTTCGAAATGGCACAAGACACGATTCATGAAAACAGTCAAGCTTTGACGAGATTAGCTATGTCAGAAAAACGATTTCTAAAATCCGACCTAATGTGATCTCATGTTTTCTTATGAAGCTTATTCTTTCAAAGTTTCTTCGGGATTTCTACTCCATACCTGAGGATTTAAGTAGAATAGAATGTAAGACACACCTGGATATGTGCTCTTTGTGCGGTTGTATTTCCATGATAGAATCTTTCTTAGCTTCATCAAAGATGAGCAATGAGCATAAAATCCGAGATCCGAGCTTGCTTACATCCTAATTTTCTGGTTGGTAGCAACCAGTCACAGTGGTAACTAAAGCACAAGCTATTTCATGCTCCTAAAACCACTCTATACATCGATATGGAAATTAAATGTCAAATTATACTTATTAATTTTGTATGGGCATTAAGCCATTTTTCATGTTTTTGTCAATTTTGTTTAACAAAGCCTAAGTATATAGCCAAGGTCTCCAAACTATTTTTCTACATACTCATTGCGTATGCATGAGCAATACGTAACTGAAACGAAGTACATCAT